>REGO01000952.1:61294-98266 GCA_010120015.1 Rhombomys opimus
AAAGAAAGAAAGAAAGAAAGAAAGAAAAGAAAAGAAAAAGAAAAAAGGATTGGAAGTAGTAATGCACACAACTTTGATCCCAGCACTTGGGAGGCAGAGGCAGGCAGATCTCTGTGAGTTTGAGGCCAGCCTGGTCTACATGGTGAGAAAAACCACACTGGGAGGTCAGATGTTCACTGGCTGTGAGGGCTTATGCATGAGGGCCACAGGAACTCATTGCCAAACAGCTTAGTTCAAGATTGTTTAATCCCAGCCAGCCACTTGGCTGAGGTTAAAAACACCTGCTATGGGAGGACAGTCAAGTTTAGTTCCTTGCACCCCACCCACCCCACCCCCGGCACTGGGCACCTCACAGCCATGGGGAAATCGGATGCCCTCTTCTGGCCTCCAAGGGCACTGCAAGCACGTGTACACACACAGACCCATTCTCCCCAACCTCCGAGGCAGGGTTTCTCTGTGTTGCCCTGGCTGTCCTGGACCCACTTTGTTGACCAGGCTGGGCTCAAACTCAGAGGTCCGCCTGCCTCTGCGAGCTGGGATTACAGGCGTGGGCCACCACGCCTGGCCATGAAATAAAAATTGTTAAAAACCTCTCCCGTATCAAGCCCTGCTTGCACGAAACATGCTGTGCTGAGCCCAGCCCCAGCTTTCCTCACAGCTGGAAGACCAACCTCAGACTTGCAATTCTGGACTTTGGGGGAGTACAGAGGCATCATCTGAGTGCTGGAGGATTCTGAACATGACCCACATGGCTGAGGCCGTTTGAACCCCAGGTTGCTGGGGCGGCAGCTCCAAGCCTCCTCTTAACCATTGCCCCCCAATCAATGAATGTAGGAAAGAGCTCTCGGGGCGCCTTGAAGTGGGATTCTACTCCCCAGCTCTCTCCTCCCCGGCTCTCATGCACCCTAATGAGCACTTGGGCCTCTGCTAAGCCAGGCTCAGGCTGAGTGGGGGCTTCCATCGCAGGGCCCATGAGCAACATCAACAGGACTGTCGTGGCCAAGATCTATGAGGACGACATCCAGCACTTGTACGAGCCGAATCCGAGTTCCTAGCAGCCGGGCATCCCGATCTTCACTCCAGTGCTGGTGGCTTGTGCCTTCACCCTGCTTGTCAGAAGACAATTTCTACAGTGGGGGAAGGGGGCCCTGTGAGGCCCTGGGTGGAAGGCAGTCTGCCCTTCTAGGGTTGCTCTCTGAATTGTAAAGAAATTAATTAAACGTGTTCACTGAAGTGGTGGCTTTCACCCAGGGATAATTTTGTCAAGGGACACTGGGTGACATCTGAGAACACTTGGCTGTCGTGACTGGGGAGAAGTGGGTGGAGGCTTAGGACACCAACAGCACTCTGCAGGACCCAGTGGCAGATGCCAGGGTAAGACCCTCAAGTTTCATAGTGAGACCCCTGACTCAGGCTTCATGTTGATGCCTTAAGTGACATGAAACTCAGCTCACCCAGACTTCATCCCTGCGCTGACAACTGTTTTTGCCATAGTTGGTCTAGAGTCTCGGCCTTTACACTAGGAAAGTTTGTAGCCACAGCTGCGCCCTCACTGGGGACTGCAGGCAGGACCCCCACCCCTTACCTGTGTGTGTATGCACACACAAGTCCTCAGGGGACAGAAGCCGGTGTTGGACGACCCGGAGCTGGAGTTTAAAGGGTTGTGAGCTGCCATGTGGGTTCTGGGAACTGAACTTGGGTCCTCTGTGGCAGAATGTTGTCTCAACCACGGAGGGCCCTCCCCAGCACATTTACATACACACTGTGCTAAATGAGCTGAGGAATTACTGAGACCGTAACTACAGTCTTCTTAGAAACCATGCAAACGCTCCCAGTTGGTACGCTGACACAGAGACCGGAGCACAGCCCCTGGGCATGGTGTTTGGAAGGAAGGACTAAGATCTCATGCTGCCTCCATCAGAAACAGTTGGGAGACCCCAAGGCCTCCCCAGATCTAAACACCCCAAACTACAGAAAGGAGTCGGAACTCCTGATGCATGCCAGACAGCATGTGCTGGGCAGCCCTGGGGACACACAGCTGTGGAGGGACATCCTGACAGTTGGGGCAAATGGGGCACAGAATTTAACCCAGGAGAAGTGGAGGGCATCCCCTGGTGTGAGCTCATTAAAATGTGGGGACTGACACTTAGGTTCTGAAAGAGCCCAGCTTCCCAAAGCCCCAGAGGGGAGGAGATGCAGGCGAGTCACAGGTTAGAAACAGCACTACAGGGCTGGGCTGCAGCTCAGTGGGTAGAGCTCTCGTGTGGTGTGCCCTGGGTTCCATCCCCAGCATCACATACCTGTTTGCACAGCAGTCAGGAAGTGGAGGCAGATCAGCTCAAGGTTAGCCTGGGCTACTCTGTCTCTAAACAAAACTACTGTAACAAGGATACATGGGTCAGTGAGAGAGGATGTGGCTAGGGAAACCCAGGTAGAGGGCTAGGCTGCAGTCTGCACGCCGTCTGTCACTGACTGCTGTTGAGTTTGGTCCTCAAAGTGGCTGTCGGGAAATGAAGCTGGGGGGCGGGGGGTTTGGACTCCTCAGGAGTGGCTTCCTGCTCTCCTCACGGGAATGTTAGGGCAGCCCAGTCCTTTCTCTTCCCGCACACGAACTGCTCTTCAGCCACTCACGGAACAGAGACTTCACCAGAAGCTACTGCAATGCCTGACTGCAACCAGCTTTCTGAGCTGCAAGCTCCACAGACCTGTTTTCTCTATAGGTCTCCAGTCAGTCGGCACTCTCCAGTGGTCCAAACCGCCAGCACACTTTGCTAAGTAGAGACGGAGACTCCACACTTGTGTGTGCAAGCATGCCTTTGATAAAAACTGCATGCGCGTGTATGCGGAGCCCTTCCTCGGCAGCGACGAGCTTGTGTTCTTTCTTCTTACAAAGGATCTCACCGAACCTGAAGATGGTCAGACTCCCCTGGCTGTCAGTGAGCTGGGGTGGACAGAGGGCTCAGTGGTGGTGCGTGCTTGCAGCTCTCCCAAGTCTAGTTCCTAGTACCTACACTGCACAGCTTACAGCGACTGACTGACCTGCAACTCCAGCTCCAGGGGATCCAACATCCTCCTCTGGCCTCCATTAGCAGCACCTCCCAACATGACATGTGATGCCCAACCCCATACACACACAAAACCCCACAGACGAGCGCACATGCTGGTACAGCTGGCTTGCAGGTCCCAGGCTCGCAGAAGAACATTTTACCAAACTGTGTCCCCACCTTCCTGTTTTAGTCACCCGGGCATCTCTAGGCAGGCTCTGCTGCATGAGGGCAGGCAGTAACCGCTGGCATGTGAGCTGACGGCCAGCACACCAATGGCTTGCTGGAACTGTCTGGCAGGCAGGATCCCACTAGTGAAGGGGGCTGGGATGGCGATGTCAGGCTCAAGGGGCAACAAGAGTCCATTTCACGGCCGAGCATGAACACTGGCTGCTGCCTGTGCAGACGATGCTTGCTTACTACTGACCTTCAGATCCAACAGCCCGAGACTGGCAGACCCTTCTCCAGCCGGAGGTAGGGCAAAGGTGTCACAACCACCTGTGTTGGGAGTGGGGCACTGGCTACTGACCAGCACTTGAGATGACCTGTTCCTGCCTAAATGGTGGTGGGTTGTGCTTGGCTGAACCCCCAAGCTGCCACCTGCTAACACAAGTCAAGAGGTGGCTGCCCTGCGGGCATGATGGCCAAGGATGTGGGCTTCTGTGTGCCACTCAGGCACGCATGCACCCCTGGCCCTCTGGATGGAGCTCAGGTCTGGAATCTGGAAAATGGGCAGTGAGGGTGATGCCAGAGGCTCTGGAGTCTCTGCCAGGGCCGCCTCCTCCCCATTCCCACCCCTCCATGACCCTGCCGTGTTGTAAGCTGCCCTCAACCCCTGCTCCCAAGGGTACTATACAGCTTTGGAGCAGACCCCCGCCCAGGCTCCCGGGGCCACTCTTTCCCACTCCTGACTGAATGAAGATGGGCCACCCACTGCTCCCATCTCACTTTATTTTCTATAAAACCCCTCCATAATTTCACAACTTAACAAAAAAGTTTAAAATGCGGGACAAACGGCCCTGCAGCTCATTACAAACACAGCTCTCCTTGTCCCTCTGTCCAGGGCTCCTCTGGGCCGCTGACGTGTCTATTCCTGGAGACACATCTTGTGAAGCCCTGGGGAGGGACAGGTATCCAATACCTTTTGCACCCAGTGTCAGGAGCTGGTTCAGGAGGCCTAAGCACAGGGACTCCCGGGGCCATCATGGTTGCCACCCCTTCCTATGGACAAGTCCCTAGAGCCCTAAGGGCCCTGGCTGCTGCTGGGGGCTTCCAGACAGCCATGTTGGGCCCCAGAGTGGCTCTGGAGGACAGTGGTATGACCTTCTGGCCAGAGGAGGTAACTGAGAGACGGGTGGGTGCTTCCCAGAACGACCCTGGGAAGCATCTGGAAGGGCTGGACACCAAGGCCCAGGGCAGCAGAAGGGCTGGGCCGCTGGCGACCGTGAAAGGAGGAAGAACGGTGCCCTAGGCTGAGGCTGTTTGGGAGCCTGGCGCACTCCATGTGGAGGCCAACAGCTGCCACAATGCCAGGGCCTTTTATCCAAAGGCTTGAAGGCTGCAGAACACCTGATGGAGAGTATTGTCGGCCTGTCTGGGAAGAGGTGTGAGGCGAGAGCCCTGCTTCCTCCCAGCTGGAAGGAGTGGGAAGAGGGGCTGCAGGCGGAGGATGTCTCCTTTCCCTGGGAGTAAGGGAAGCCTTAGAGGCTGGGGTCCCCGGGAGTGTTCAGGATCTTCCTGACAGATGGTCTGGGAGTGGGACAGGGACAGGGACAGGGACAGGGAGAGGGAGCTGGGAGGCCAGGCCTCCAAGGGTGAACTCACAGTGGGGAGGAAGCAACATCAGTGAGGCAACAGTGAGCCAGCTTGCACTCAAGCCTCTTTCAAACACGCTGGTTGGGGCACGAACACTGACAACGACTGGAGTTGGGGAAAGGGTGACACTCCAGGCTCAGGCATGGGAAGGGGGCTGGCTTGGCCCTTGGCAGTTTGCAGGGCAGAGGTCCAAAACCTCTCCAGGCCCACTGTGGAGGCAGAGCCATGTGGCTGGGGACAGAGGCAGTCTGGGGCTGGGCCTGCCTTGCATACACCATCCTATCATATTTGGCAAAAGCTCATGTTTTCAAAGTTCAAAGACTTGATCAGCGAAAGAGCAGAGGAGGAGGCCCATGGGGAATGGTGTCCCAGGAGCGCCAGCCTGGTCAGCCTCGGAACTGTGGGTGTTTGGCTGGAGCATGGCTGCAGAGGTGGCCCTTGGGGCCCCAATACTGGTGCCCATCATAGTGTTCACTGGCCTGGGGCCGTGAGAGGCAGTGGCATCCTGGAATCTAGAGGGGGGGGATCCTCCATGCTCCAGCAGAGGGGGGGCATGAGCCTCCCCGGCTGCTGGACGCACCTGGAGCACACACAATACACAAGGCTGCAGACTAGAGCCAGAGACCCACGGCCGGCCCTGACCATGCTGACAGACCCTGGAGTCTAGGAGGCAGGCCGGCTGAGGGAGGCCTGGGAACTGTGTGGAAGACTGTGGTCATCCTGGCCCCTCAGAGAAGCCTAGGCAGTGACCTGCCACTCAACCCCACCTAGAGTGGACAACTGGCAGAGACTGAGTGAGGGGCTGCAGGCCATGTGTGTCCTGTGGAGGTATGGCCCGCAGCACCCCTTCAACTCCAACCACTGAGGGGCACTGGGGCACCATGGCGAGCTAGGGGTGGTACCGGGAGTGGGAGCCATGGCGGGCCAGCCCTCATGCCCAGCCCCTCCCGTGCCCACCATGCCCACCGTGGCTCCACAGTGGCGGCCAGGGTCATGTGGCCACAGCCTCCAGGCAGCTCTGCAGCTTGCGAACGGTGCTTTCGTCCAGGGAGAAAAGGTCGAAGTCAAAGGTGGTGTTGGTGACATTGAAGTGGCCGGTCTCCTCGATCAGGTTAACAATCTGTAAGGTGGGTTTGGTGGGTTCAAGGACAGAGCTGGGCACCTATGCCCAGGCCTGGGAGGGGAGGACACGGTACCTGCTGCAGCACATTGCGCTCTCGCAGAGCCATCAGCCTCCGGTGTAGCTCCACCAGCTCGTCCGTGTAAGCCTGGGGAGAAGTGCATCAGTGGGCTGGGGGTCCGGGTACAGCACGACTGAAAGCCCCACCTACCCTCACAGACCCAGAAATCCCCACCTTGTCGTAGGTAGCCTTCTTGAGAATCTTTTCGGGCTTGCTGCAGGGCTCGGGGCTCCTCCGGCCGGATACCTGTGGGGCCCAGACCTGTAAGCTCCAGCATGCCCTTTCCAGCCCTCCCAGGATAGCCACAGAACCCACCTCGGAGCCTGACCTCACTCACCTTGCTGCTGGGAGGGGGTGGCTTCTGAGGGGGTGGGGGCTCTCGGCCAGGCAGGCAGGAGTCAGCACTATTGTCGCTCTCGCTGTCACTAAAGCTTAGCCTGAAGAGGAGGCAGGGCGGTGTCAGAGGTGACATGCTCCACCACACTGGCAGCTGTGAGATGCCCAGTGTTCACGGTGTCCTGCCCAGCTCTGAGCTCCAGGACTGTCTGAGCCACCCCAGCTGCTTCCTGAGCTCTTACGGCGGACACTGGACAGTCTAGTGAGCAGCTCTGCTGGCCCCCATCCTCAGCAGCAGTGTATGCGGTGGTGGCCAGAGACCCTGGGAGCAAGTCCCAGCACGGCTGCAGTCCTGCAAGGCAGGCTGTTGCACCAGCAGGTCTCACTGACTACACCAAACTTCCCAACCTACGCCCAGCTCTGTTCTTTCAGTGACTGGGTGTGCAGGAAGCCGCTCAGGGACCTCAGGTAAGCACGGCAACCACATCAGTCTCTGACACACTGACAGGCCCCGTCACTAGTTCTTCTTGCACTATGTGGGCTCTGGGGTCAAACCTAGGTCATCAGGCCTAGTGGCAAGTGACTTTACCCACTGAGCCATCCACCACGATGGCACTTCCTCCCTCAGTTCCCATAGCTGGTTCTGTCCAGGACTCCTGCAGGGCTCCAGGTCAGGCTGTTACCAAGGTTCACAACCTCTCCCCCTCATTTCCACTTCTTTGTGTTCAAAAGGTAGCAGCTACAGATGCTGGATCTTGGACCTCCTTAGGGAGCAAAGCAAGACACAGGGCCTCGCCAGCACCTTGTGTGTGTGGGGTGCCCTACCTGTGTGACCCTTCCCTAACAAGAGGACTAATAGGTGGCTGGTGAACTCCTGCCAAGACAGACACCCTGAAGATGATGTCCCCACAGAGGAACCCAAAACACTGTGACCCCTTCAGATGGGACTATGCCTGCCATTCTCAGGAGCTTGCTTTCCTATTTGCTCTTAGGGTCAAGCCTCACCCCACCCCCCACCCCCCGCCTCCGTGCCAAGGTGCCAGATCCTCCTGGGAGCTGGGTTTGAATCTCACAGCCCTTGGTGTGTGGTGCTCTGTGGGTGGGCAGAGTCTGGCTCACTAGGGACAGGCAAAGGCTATAGTCCTGGACCATCACCAGTATGTATCACATTTCCTGGGATCTCTCTGCAGTGAAATCCTGGGCACACTAACCTACAGCAGGGCCACTGGAGCCCTGGGGTCAGTGTTAGAGGCCTGGAAAGGTAGATCTCCCATTCTAGGGACCTGGGTAAGGACATGCTCACCGCATGGGGGAGCCTGCACTGCCATAACCCCAGCTAGCTTCCCATTCTCCAACACACTCTGCTGTGTCCAGCTCTCCCACAGGCAATAAGACAGGGCTGTGGATGCCAGCAAAGGCCATGACGAAAAGAAAAACCTGGCCCTGGTGGTGGAGGCCTTCCACTTGGGTTCCCTCTAGACCACCCTGGTCCCAGTTTGACCACACTGTCCACACACCTGGACTCCCGGCCTGGGTTGGCCTTGACAGTGGTCTCTTCTCCCGATGATGAGTCATCTTCATCTGACTCCTCAGACTGCAGGTCCTCCACCATGGAGCGCAGGGGTCCTGGGGGCAAACAGAGGGAAGAGCTGAGCCTCTGGCTGCCTCCCCAGGGCCACCCAAGACTCATCAACACCTACAGGGGCCCTCTGGTCTGCAGCAGGCTCCCCACCCCTACCTTCCCAGCCTTCCTCACAGGCTGCAGCATCCTGGTCTGCTACTGGCCTGCAAGATCCCTCCATCACAGCAGCCAAAGGCTCAGAGCCCAAGCTGGCCAGCAGGGCGAAGCTCCCATGCTCTGCCTGGGACCAGAGTCCCCACGCAGCCTGCAACCTTTCGTTGAGACGCCCGGCACCTCAGTAACCCCACGTGGTCCACAGTTCTCCTATTTCTCCAGAGGCACCCAATTCCAGTCTCCTACAGCCGGCATCTTGGGTTTATATCCCTGTTGCCAAGGCAACAGAGGGACACAAGCCCTCAATTACTTTGGTCACATGATGTTGATTCAGCTGGTTCTCTCCCCTAACCAACAGATAAGAACCTTGGAGAGTATGGACTTCAAGGACTCCATCCCCAGCCAAGCTCCTGTCCCCAAAGGAGCTGTCACCACGGGAGGTGGACTAATCATGGAAGTAGATCTGGGTGCAGGCAGCTTAGCTATGCTTGAGCCTGGGCCCACAACCTGCCAAGACTCCTCTGTGGCAAGATACAGCAGCCAGCCAGGCCCAACACATAGACTGTCCATCTGATGGGCTGAGACAGGCTGGGCCTGCAATGCTGAGTGAGTCTATCAGAAGGAAGCAGGTGTCTATGGCTACAGGCCTGTGGATCCTAAGGACTGACCTGGCTCCTGGGGAGGACAGCTACTTGTCTCTACCAATCCTACACCACTAGGAGCTGCGGTGGGTGTCCCAGCTGACCGCATGGACCTCCCTTGTCTCCTGAGTGCTGAGGTTAGCTCAGGGGAAAGGGATGCCAGCCCAAAGAAGAGTTTGACCCAGGTGCACTCAGCCTGGGGGTGCAAGTGCAGGCTCAGTCTTTCGGAAGCAGCAGGAAGCCCAGCCTATCATCACTGAAGCGAGCCACGCCTCTCCCAGGTGCCTGTGCTCTTCCCTAGGCTGTGCCTAGTACCCCGCCTTCACCACGCCCTACCTGCCTCCACCCCGCCTCTACCTGCCCGGTTCCACCTCCCCTCTGCTAGCCTCCACCTCTTACCTGTCTCCACCCCTTCTACTAGCTCCATCTTCTCTTCATACCAACCTTGGCTGTGGTTCTGAGATGGCTCAAAGTCTGAGTCTGAGCTAGTGTCTGAGCTGGAGCTGGCGTTGGCTGGGCTTGACTGGGCCGACTTCAGCCCATGCCAGGGCAGCATGAGAGGGAAAGAAGAGACTGTCATCTTTCAGGTCAGAGGAAGGGGCAGTGAGGGGGCCACACAACCCCCACCCCCACCCCCAGGGCCAGGCCAGCCTTCTGCCCAGCTCACACAGAGCCTGAGGCTGGTGAAGACAGGAAGCACAGGCTTCTCAGCAAAGCCGCACAGGCCTTCCTGGGGCTCGATTGGGATAATGACTGAATGCCCAGATCCTCCCTAAGTCTCATCACTACCCAGCAGCTGCACAGTAGTGATGGCAAAGTTTTGTGTCACAAACACCAGGGAGGAGGGCACGCCTTGCCTGGTCTTCCTGCGGCTGCACAGGGATGGACTTAGCCACCAGGGGGCAGCGACCGCCAGGACATGACACAAGGCAGGAGGCTGCCACTTTGAGTCCTTCAGTGAATCCACAGGGACGCATGTACACGTGTGTGCGCAGTGTGTGCAGTGTGTGAGGTGTGTGCGTGAGGTCTGAAGTGGGCACTGTGTGTGCAATCATGCGTGTCGTGGCATGGAGGTGTGGTATGTGAAGTGTGGTGCGCGCACTGCATACGCTCGCTGTATATGGTGGCTATGTGTGTTAGGTATGGTGTTGAGGATGTGACCGTGACACATATTCAGGGACAGAGAGACAGAACAGTACTGCAGACACCAGTAGGAAGCTGACCACGGACAGGAACAGACAATAGTGCAGGGACAGCAGATCTTCAAGGGCCCAGGCCCCTCTAAGCCCCTTCCTCACCTGGGACAGAGTGGCTACAGGCCCTCCCCTGGTCAAAGGGTAAGGTGGGAAGAGGACACACCCCTGTCATGGTAGAGCTCAGGACCCAGAGCTGAGTAGCCCTCAGCCCTGCCCAGAACAAGGGACAGGGCAGTGCCCATCCTAAAGAAGGCATGCAGGGAGGTCCCTGCCTGTTGAGCAGCTTGGGCAAGTCTAGCCTACCTGGAGAGCATACTCCAGACTGAAGGAAGAAACTGTCTCGTGCGGGGCTCACTGCATCCTGGCCCACGGGAGCCCAGGTATGCTTGTGAGGGCCTCTCCTCTCGGCCACCTTCCTACTGGCCAGTGGGAGGCCCCAGGGAACCTGTCCTAGGCACCCATGAGTTCTGTTCACCATGAGGTTCTCGGAGTGGCACATCACAGACTAAGCCTGGAGTCAGGGCACCCTCCCTTGCACACACGAAACCTGTTTTCTCTAGGCAACAAAATGAAGAAAGACGGCTGCTGCCTGGCATTGTTCCAGCTACAGCAGGCTCTAGTTTCACGCCTCAATTTCCACCTGTAAGGGAGTGGCCTGACAGGCCCCTGTCAGATGTCCTAGCAACTAGGCTCAGGCACAGGCCAGGAGCTAGTGGGGATAGGTGCCTCTCCCAGAAAGGGCTTGGTGGGTTTATGGTAGTCCATAGACCTCCTAGCACCCTGCTTATCATAAAGACCCCAGGGACAAGAACTAACAAAATCTGGAGACACTTCTTGCCAGAGAGACCCAGGAGGTGCCCAGCAGGTGACGATAGCCCCCTAGCTGCCACACTTCTCACACGTCCCTTTGTGGCTAGAACTGGTCCAGGAACCAGAAGGGCTGGGATGTAGACAGCAGTTTCAAGCACAGAGGCAAGGCCACCAAGCTCCCAACAGCAACTCTTCCCCAGAGCTGCCTCCTCTGGGAGCCTATGCTTGGCCGAGGCCTTGGCAGCTGTGGCAGCCACTCTGCCTGGGGTGCTTCTGGATAATGGACTGCCTACTCATCTCCAGCCTGGAGGCAGCAGCCCTGGTAGAGGGAAGTGCCCATGAACATCTCCCACAGGAGAAAACATCAGCCCACAGCTCTCAGGGAGGGCTGGCTGCACAGCTGCCTAAGTGCCCTGTCCCGGCACCTGGAGGAGGAGAGTGTTCCATCCCCCAGACCCGCAGTGTCATGCAGCAGAGGACAAGCCCTGGCTGCTGAGATGGTCCCACACAGCCCAGTGGCTGCCTTCGAGACACAGGCCTGGACCCCACACACTCCTCCAGTACTGAGCCCTGGAAGCTCCTGACAGGTTGCTCTGCTTTGCTCTGGCTCCGCAGAGCTGAGACACTTCCCCGAGGGCTGTGCAAGGCCACCAGCAACCAGCAAGCACAGTGGCAGGAGTACAGAGCCATCGTCTCTACAGCTAACAGCCTGCCAGCCCCACACCAATTCAGGACAGGCCAAGGACACCTTCAGAGGGCTTTGACACATGCAGGCAATTTTCTAGGAGTTGGCCAACTGCACCCTACACCTTGCTGTGTGGGGCAGGCGCAGGTGACAGGAGAGACCCCAGGAAAGGAGCTCCATATGACTCTGGGGCTATCACTTGGCCTCCTGATGAGGAGAGCGGGGCCAAGACCCAACAGGAAGTCAGGACCGCAGAGGGGTAGGTAAACTGTCTGTCTGGTTAATCAACAGTGTTTGGCCAGCCACCAAAGCCATAGCCCTTCTACTGGGTGGCGCCAGGCTGGAGCTCTGAACCCCACTGCTACTTAGCTCATATTACCTGGGGACCAGCTACTACAGTACAGGCAGAGGAGCGCTGTTCTGGGGAAGACAGCAGCCTGGCAAAGGGAGACCCACCACCATCTGCTCACCTCTGACCGGAAGGAGGCCTCATCCTCTGAGTTTGAGTCCTCGGCCTGCAGGGTCCGCTTGGCTTCCCGCGGCTCACTCTCTGACTTCCCCTTGTCACCTTTGTTGCTGCTCTTGTCCCTGGCCACCTTCTTGTCAGGAAAGGAAGAGGCACGGGGCGAGGTACCCGGGGCACGGCGTGTCCCCTTTGACCCGCTCTTCTTAGGTTTTTTGGCGCTGGGCTTCGGTGAGTCTGTGGCAGCGGGCCGCTTACTGGAGGCCTTGGGCAGGGTAGGAGGCTGGGGCGCTCCTTTGGGGGACAGACTCTCCAGCTTGGTCTCCTTTAGGGCCATCTTGGGCTCTTTGAAGGCAGCCTTGGGCGGTGGGGCCTTCTCCTCCTTGGGCAGCTTGCGCGTGGCATCCTTGGCACTCTTGGGCTCACGCTCTGGCTCCTTGGAGCAGCTCCTGCTCTCTGAGTCCTTGCGTGGCCGCTCACGGTGTTCCCTGGCCACCTTGTGTGGTTTGGACGCCTTGCCACTCTCCTTGTTGGCGTCCTGCAAGGCCAAGGGCAGGGAAGGTGAGGAAGATGTGTTAGCGGCAGGTTGGGGCCGCCTGGCTCTGCCACCCCGACCTGGGCAAAGGCTGATGCGCCTGTTTGAAATGTGTAGAGAGAATCCGCAGAGCGAAAGGGTGCAGTTAACAGACACGGCAGAGCCGTGCCCACGAACCTGCAGGGCCATCAGCGCCTGCAGCTACCCACATCTGGTAGGCCCGAGGCTGCACCTGACCAGAAGGTGTTGGCCAGCCTCTCTCCTCGAGGCCCTAGTCCACGTCCTCGGTGCTCTCGGCCCATCCTGGAGTGCTCAACTCATGCCTCCACCAGTTCCAGCCTTCTCTTCGGAAGGCCTAGCTAGTGGCTGGGCACAGAGCTCAGAGCTAGCCAGGCGACAGCTCTTCCCATGCAGACCCATAACTAGGACACAGCCAAAAGTACCAGCAAGGACACCCAGCTGGTGGGACAAGCACCTGGCAAAAGGGTCTCTGTAACACACTTGTACCACCCAGGTGTCTAGGGACAGATGAAGTGGCCTGAGGACTCTGGCCTATGCCATTGGCCATGTTCCTATAAACCTGACAAGGGACACTGCAGTTGGCATGAGGCCTGGCGATGAATGCCTCATAAAGACTGGGGGGAGGGGAGACTGTCCCCCAGCAAGCCACAAGGGAGGCAAGAAATGGGAATCGTGTGGTCCTCATCCTCTCTTGCAGAGGACAAACTTGCAGGAGTGTGGGGCAAGATGAGAATGGCTGTGAGTGGTTGACAGGAGACCCTTTCCTGGGGTCACACCTGGGCAACTACTGAGTTCCAGGCCAAGCAGCACTCCACAGTGAGCCCCGGTCACAAACACTGGGAAATCACTTATATGTGTGAAAGCACAGTCAGTGAGGATGGGCCGTCACAGGCTCCATGCTGCCCTCACTCCTAAACAGTGAAGAAGTGCATTTCAGAGAGGCTGCCAAAGCTCATGGCCCGATGCCCATCAGGGTGACACAGCCTGTGCCTCCAGGGGAACAGGTCTGGGTGGGCCTAGTTCCTGCCGCAGGCACCTGAGGACAGTCTCTGAGAGGTTCACCTCCTGCTCATTGTGGCCTTGTGCGGCCACCGGAGACTGATCAGCCAGGGTTGCACTCAAGGGCTGATACTCAGGTTTGGACCATGCTCTAATGCTGGGGCTTCTGGGAGAGTCATCCAAAGAGAAGAACTCTGTGCTGCCTAGAAATCTGTGGAACCCCACGCAGCATCCCACAGTGGTGCTAGAAAAGGCTGGCCACCAGGGAGGCACCTGCGAGACATGCAACCTTATCCTTCATTGCTTCTGTAGATTCCAAACAACAAGGGCCGGGTGGGAAGCCCCAGGTTGCTAGCAAGGCCTGGCCTCTCTTCCAACCTCCAAAGGTCAATGAAGGGTGACATCAGGGCCTGGTTAGAACTACAAGATGCTGACCAGCTTGAGGATGTCACAGGCCTGTTAGCCTTGTGGAAAGAGGTGGAAGGAGCCTGCCCTGGTGCTTGCTTCTCTTCCTGTGGTGCCCATGGATAAGATGGCCCAAGGGTTCTCGAGTCTCACGGGGATGCCCAGCTGACAATGCCCTATAGGCAAGTGAAGCAAGAAGAAGGTGAAAATGAAGGACAGACATACAAGGTCAGCAGTCACCCTGAGAGGGCCCCAAGAAGGCCAAGTCCCGGGTGTCACCAGAGATGGAGCTGCGGTTCTGGATTCAGATGTTACAGTGGTGCTAGCAGCCCTGGCCAGCTTGTGGCTGGGGTGACTGGTCCAGAAGGAACAGCGAGAACTTTCCAGAGTGCTGAGCAAGGGAACAAAATGTGCATTCTTGAGATTCAGCTCAGTCTCAGGCATGCTACCCGAGGGACCACCAAGCTGGCCCCATGCTAGCTAGCACCACTGGCTGGCAGATCTGGAAGCTGCAAAGGCAGGTGTGGCCTGGCCTTGCTGGAGCCAAGAAAGCAGCAAAGGGACCAATGATGGAGATGCCCTGCCCAGTGGCTGGGGACAAATTTCCACTGGGCAGGAAAAGAGGGTTCACGAGGCCTGTGACTGAAAAGGAGCTGGGTGCAGGATGAGTGGCCAGATTCCAAGCAGCGCTCCTGGCCACGCTAGCAAGTGAAGCGACAAGGAGCAGGAGCAGAGGCTCAGGATGTAGGTGGCAGGTGTGTAGGGCTGGGCTCTGCAGATGGTGGAAATGGCCTGCAATTGCCAATGGCCAGGCCCACGCTCCGCAACGCTGGCCTTCCACCTCACTAACCTTGGAGCCGTGGGACGGTTTGTTCTTCTTGGGGTCAGAGAAGGCAGAGAGTGGAATTGTGGGTAACATGGGGTAGTCGGGACTGGGCCTGGACACCGTGTCCGCTCCTTCGGGCATTACCATCACCTAGTGACAAAGAAGAGATAGAGGTTATCCACAGGCGCCAGGCAATGGGCTGGCGGCTGTGGAGCTGGCCTCCTGGGGAGGGAGAGGGGAGCTGGAGGCCAGCTGCCCAGAAGAGTCACAGGTTTGTCCTTGTGATGGAGAATGGCCAGGGACCAAAATGGCCTCAAGGCCTCCAGGATGGATCCTGGCCAGCAGACTGCAGCCCTGGCCAAGAAGATAGCAAAACAAGAGATGCAGCTAAGGCCACAGACTGCCCTGAGCACTGAGAAGGAAGCTGGAGGGAGGCACAGCAACAGAGGCAGAGGCTGGTAATAGCAGAGTGGCTTTCTGAGGGATCAGCACAGATGCAGCTGGGGACAAGCCTTCCTTAGTTCACAAACAGGCAGTTGGAGCTGGCCACACAGAGCCCAAGCAGCAAGGCAGAGGCCAAGAACAGGGCCAAGGGCAAGAGAGGGTAAGAGAAGAGCCGCAATGGCCAGTGCTGGGGCTGCTGAGGGTCACAGGCTGAGATGAGGACCGGCCCGAGGCCCAGGAAGTGCCGCCCTGCTTCAATAGCTCCCTAGACACCTACAGTAGTTTAGGGCTAACCTTCGAACAGCCAGTTCACATAAAGGTGGAGTTCAGCTACTGAGGACGCAACACTGAGCAGACTGTGGCAGACTGAGGGAGGATGGGGGCTGCGGGGAAAGGGTCTAGGCTAGCAGAAGAGGTGGGCTTGGCCCTGGTCACCTGGGCTCCGCGCCTATGCCTTTCATCGGGGAATGCTGATGCTTCACGGTTACATGACACTGCACTGACAGAGGGCGGTAATTTGACCTGCCCTGCTGTGACTTGCTCACTGGAGCCTGCCCAACCACAACAGAGGAGAAGCTACAGGTTGTGTGTCCCCAGCTGGGCCTCATGAACACCAGTTCCTAGAAGCATCTGTGAGGTCCGAGCCCCAGGACAGTGGTCCCATGAGTAAGCAGCCTTCCAGGGTAGGAGCCCAGCACAGGGCACCAGCTCTAGGGCAGCCAGAATTCGATGTTCCCCACATGGCTTGCCTTTTTCTCCCCTCGCCAGTCTGCTTGGCCTCCAGGGTAGGCAGCTTGTGTTCCCTGCCAAGATGCCCGAGGCCAGGCAGGGATGGCGCATAGAGCAGCTGCTGCATGGGCCAGGCTCCCTGGTGCAAACATCCCCAGGCTACCAGCAGATGAGACACAGAGCTGGGCACCAGCTGGCTGCCTCACTAAAACAGTGGGACCCCAGTCTAGTCATTCCTAGAGACAGAGTCCAGTACAGAACCTAGAGCCACTGCAGGGCCAGGGCATCTCTCCAGATCCCCAGAGCCCACAGCTCCTGGACAACAAACATCACCCCACAGAGATTCACAACCCAGAAGGCCAACAACGTAAGGCCACAGTTACCTGATCCCAGGAGTCATCTGAGAGCCATCGTCCCCCAGCCAGGACACTTGAGACTGTAGAGTGTCTGGCTGGCCGTCTCCCTGGGGCCACTCTGGGACCTCACTGCAGTCTCTCTTCGAGGCTGGCTGGACACAAGCTTCCCTCCCTGACCCTCCTAGGTTGTGTCCAGGTGATGGCCTGAGACCTTCTCCGAGCATGGATGACACCTCCTCCAGCACCTGAGGCTTGCCTGGAGAGGCCTGAGACACCGACGCTCCCAAGAAGCTGACCTGGGGCCCAGGGGACGCCCACACACGCTGTGGATGTGCGGCGCCTGGTGCAGCCTTTGCACACACCACACCCCCTCAGCCATTCCAAGACTCGAGGGCAGAACAGCATCACGCATGTGCACGCATCACAGGCTGCCACTGACCCTGCTACCACCCAGGCTCACAGAGCCTCCCTGGCAGCATTCGCAGCCCATTCAAACCCCCAGCAAGGAACAACTACTTCCATTGTGAGGAAGGCAGTTTCTGAGAGACGTGGCCATACAGAACCAGGAGAATGCAGGTGCCAGGCTCGAGAACCACACCCTGGCTGCCACAGATGCAGGTAAGAGAGCTAGCCACACACTCAGATACCACCAAGGAACAACAGCACAGGCCTCTCACACCACACCGTCCCCACACCTCTTACACAGACCGACACAGGTACACCATCTCAGACATCACCACACAATATCCTACCTTTACACACACACTCTTCACAATCGTCTCAGACAACAGCATACATCCCACACAGCTCTACCTCATGGTCCTGGCATACCACACACAGTACCCACATACCACACTCTCCTAAGCAGGCACCACACACAGCCTACAGCCTGCAAAGAACACACATACCCTACATTAAACATACACACTGAGCACTAGGTACAATACGAGACACACACCTTCTACACAACCACACATGCCACATACATGTCCACAGAACCCAGGTAATGAACCACAAAACAGAACACAACACACTTCATGCACAATCACACACTGACAGCAGACCATTACCATGCACCGTGGGCAGCCATACAAACTACCCCTCCAGTGCCCCAATGCCCATAGCCACACAGCCCTTGCCAGACCACCACAGAACTGGGCTGGCACACGGGCACGCTCTGTGACCTGAGGTCACTGCAGGCGGCTCTGCCAACTTGTCCTGCAGCGGCTGGCATGGAGCAGAGGCGGCAGGCAGGCGCACTCACCCCGCCAGCCATGAGCAGCTTGCAGCGAAACTCGGTGGTGGGGTTGTTGAAGGTGAGCTTCTCACAGCGCAGGTGGTTGACAGGGGGGTTACCCTCCAGGTTGAGAAACAGGTCGTAGGTGAAGCACACCTTCCTTGGCTCCTCCTAGAATACAGAGCACCACGAAGTCATGAGCAGACAGCGGGACGGCCTGTACTGCCCAGGACAGGGCCTCGCCTGTGCTCGTCTCCAGCCCCCTTTCTCTTCCCGAGTCCCAGATGCTCATCTCTTCTGCTCAGAGGACTGACAGCTATTAACAAAGGGGCCCGCTGGGATTCCTGTCAACTCGCAAAGCACCAGAGAGGATGCTCTTCCCCAGGCCTTGTGGCAAGGCACCTCCCTCACACATACACTTCCTGAGTCTTAACCTAGACCTGCTGCTGCTACAGGGCCATCCTGTGAGCAGAGCAGCTGGAGTGGGTCACATCACATGGTTTTACCACAGAAAGCCCCCGAGAGCTACCACAGACACCAAAGCCCAGAGGATTTGTGTGCAGTGGTGTGGAAATCACAAGAATGTTCTCTGGGGGATTCTGATGCAGTGCAAACAAACTACGCCATCCAGGCTGGCCTTGAACTCTCAACGTGCCTGCCTCCAGCCCTGAGTGCTGGATGAGGAGAGCACTGCCATGCCTGTTGCCACCCCCCCCCCCCCCCCGGGCTTTTGAACATGCTGATATGTGTCAGAAGACTGACTAGTGACATGGGTGCCAGGACAGCACTACACAGAAGCGAAACCACCTTATCAACCAGTGGTGCTGTTACTACTAGACAGCCACACGATGAGAAAGGGAGTGGAACCCCACTTCATCCTGCAATCAGCAAGTAGCTCAGAGGGAGGGAGCTGGCTCAGCATGGATGGGCACTTTGTCATGCAAACCTGAGGACTCACATGGTGGAAAGGAAGGGTGGCGAGCTTAAGAAAGCAGGGACGAGAAAACGGGATAGTCCTTGTCCCTACAAGTTTCAGAAGCTGCTGAGACCTGAAGGTCTAAGGGCTGTGACTAATGGTCACCAAGGGACAAAGAAGACTGTGACACTAGTCACTGTAAGCTGGGGTCCTGACACCCATGTGGGAGGTGTCACCGCAGCAGCGTTCATAGCTGCTGGGAACCAATCAGCGCAGCAGCTGCCAAGCGCCAGGCATGCGGGGCTGAACGCCAGCAACTTCAGTCTCCCACCCTGCTCGCGGCTGGGAGTATCTAGTCATCCAGCACAGCCCTAGGTCTTGGGCAGGTTCGGGAGTCCCTCTCCTTCTGACTTCCTGTTTGGATGTCTTAGCAGGAAAGCAAAGCTACTTCAACATCCTTGATGAAGGACTGGCCCTTCCTGAGGGGTAAGAGGGCCTGTAGGGCTCCCCACTCACAACTCTCAACACAGTAGAGATGGACCCAGCCCAATGACTGATAGCAGCTTTATTTTTTAAACCCACTAAAACATAGCGAACCAGTGAGCTAACCAGTTAGCTAACCAGTGAGATTTAAAATAAACAGATTCAACCCCTGAGAAAACAAAAGTAATCCTATCAAAATCCAAGCAAACAGAACAACAAAAACCACTGCACAAAAAGCCAAGACGCAGGACAAGAAGCCTCTGTGAGCAAGCCTGCCAAGTACTCCTCCAGCAGGTAAGGGAAAGAGCAGCAAGGGTCTCCCTGGCTTCCCAGGTTATGTGGGTCAAAGTTTGCTCAATAGTGGCTGTATAAGCTCTGAGGACTCAAGGTGACTCAGAGCAGGGGCTCGGCCAACACAGCAGCAGAGTGGCCCCTGGGTGTCCTGTTCATCTGGTGGCATACCTGCCACTGAATGGGTCCTCCAAGAGCTGTGAGTGAAGGGCAACAGGGGGCGAGGCTAACCTTGTGGGTGAGGACCCCAAGCTTACATGTGGGTTTCTACACAGTCTGGGAATGAGACAGGAGGCTAGCCTAGATGAAGGGGGCTGTGGACCTCTTGCTCCTGACATAAAAGAGGAGACGAGAGGACAGGCTCGCGCAGCTCAAGAGGCAGGCTGGAAATCGGAGTCTACAGCAAGCCCGGCCCTCATGCCTAGAGCCAGCACTCACACTGGCTCCCTCGCCTGACTGCCCCAACTGGATCCCAGACAGCACACTGTTCACAGAGGTGGGCCCTGTCTTGGCTGGGGTAGAGATGACCTGGCACTCATTCTGCGTTCCCTACAAAAAGGACCCAGGCAGGGAAACGAGCGCGTCAAGGAGGGAGGACAGAAGAGGCAGGAAGTTGCTACTGTGTGACACAGGATCTGGGCCTAGCCAGCTGGCCCACAGCAGAGATGTGAACTCAAATCGGTGCCCTTGGGACCATCAAGCCTCAGGATCCAATGCACCAACTGAGAGAGAAACTGCTCAGATGAACTAGCACTCCCCCTGGGGGGGGGAGGCTGGTCAACACCAAATAGATGCCTTGGGGACTCAGCAAATTATCTGTAAAATGAAGGGACGGGGAGAGGGGAGACACTACAGTGGAAAAGGGAGCAAGGAGAACAGTAAGTGGGGCTCAGAGACCCTGACTGGAAGAGAAAAAAGGACTAACCTCAGTCTAGTTAGCAGGAAGACAGGCTTGAGGAGGGCCCAGGCCAACTGCACCCCACTGGTCTCAGGCTGCTGCTCTACTGCAATGACTAGAATGGCTATGTAGAGCTGGCCCAATAAGGCAAGCAAGGACCCTAAGGAGAAAGGGCCAAGTTCTTGGGCATGTGCGTGTGTGCACTCACGTGCGTGGTACATAAACCAATGTCTTCCTCAGCCCCTCTGGAACCTCTTTTGTGAAGCAGGGTCTCACTGAATCCAGAACTCTCCAGTTGTCAGCTAGCTCGTCACTGAGTCCCAAGCATCCCTTGGTCTCCATCCCCAGCACAGGGATTAGATACAGGCCACACACACAGGTTTTCCAGGGTGCTGGGTCGTCCTCATGCCAGTGTGGAAAGCTCCTTCCAAGCCCTGTTCTTCATGGAATGACAGGGAGGGCAGCCTGGGATGACACACTACTGCTCTAGTCCCTCGTGCTGACTTAGGTGGGAGACAGCACAAGGAGACGGCCTCCCTGAGGACACAGCCTCTGAGAGATGGAGGTGTGCTTATTCTCACAGTCCTCAGGGCCAGCAGTATGTTTCCACCCCTTTCCCCTCAAGGCCTAGGTCCTCAGTCACTTCAGCCAGTCCTCACTTGTCCCAACTTCAAGCGACTTTATCATAGGTCCCTTGTGCAAAGCAGCCACCCATACCTGCCACAGTAGGCAGTGAGCCAGCGTCTCTCCAGCCTCAGACAACTGCAATGCCATCCAACTGGCTGAACCAGTGCTGGTGCCAAGGGGGGCAGGAGCCCACACAGCTCAAGAGAAAGGGCTTCAGGGCCTGGACCCACTCCCCCACCCTTGGTATGAGAGAACAGCGGCTACCATGAGGGCCCCTGTGTGCTACGAGCCAGGGGTCCACCCATATGTAATCAGCAGTCAGACAAATCTGAGTGTGGCCTGAATGTGACCGAGTTTCCAGATCCAAGGGTATGTTCACAAGAGACGCTGCTATGGGGCCACCCTCAGCTTCATGCCCTTACACAACAGGCACTATCACTCAATGCTGAGGGCAAGTAAGTGTAGGAGAGGGAGGGGAGGGGAAAGAAAGAAGAGGAAAGACAGAAAGCAACCCTGAGACCCAACCAAAGAGCCAAGGCCTGCCCTGATTGCTGATTTAAATCTTAAGCAAAACAGAGCAGTAAAGCACAGACAGACAGGGTGGGAAAACTGTACAGACAGACAAGACAGACAGACTGACCAACCACACACAGACACACACACCTGGACTGGGGGGGGGCTCAATGACAGAGTATGCACATGGCATGTGAGAGGCCCTGGGCTCTACTCTCAGCCCCCAAAATACAAAGGCAAGAAGCACGGAGACATCTCTGAGGCACTAGGAAGCAGTGTGTAGAGAGGCTAGGGCTGCTGCAGCACAGGTCACTGATGAGGTGTCGGAAAGTCTTATCTCTCACAGACGTGCAGTGGACTGTTTACAGTCACACAATGAGCCAGAGAATCAGCAGGGCTCATATCCAAACACTCTAAGAGCAGAAAGAGAAGGCGCCGCAGGCAAGCCCACAGCTGGCAGGCAGACCTGCGCTTCTGCATGGCTTCTAAAACTTTTCTATCTGCAAACCACTCCCTGCACAAACCCTACTCTGTCACGACCTCCTCACCCCTTCACTTGGCAGCCTCTCCTGCACTTTCCCAGGATCACCTGAGCCACCAGGCTTTGCTATGGCCACGCTTCAGCAGCATCAGAGACATTCCTGAGCATCTGCTCAGACAGCCATGCCACATGTAGCTGCATCTCACTGCCCACGCCCACAGGGTCTTCCCAGAGACTCAGTCAAAAGCCCACCCTCTCAGGACCCCTGCAATGTGTATTGGCAAGGGAGAAGCATCACCCATCCCGAAGAAAATCAGGACAGGAGGTCCCTGGTGTGTGGTGCCATTGAAGACCTAAACAGCGGCAGGCACTGCACAAGGACAAGACTGTGGGGGAAGGCAGGAGCACCTGGGGCAGTTGACGGACCAATGACATGGGTTGGAGATGGCCTGGGTTAAGAACACTTGCTTTGGCAAAGGACTTGGGTTTGGTTCTCAGCACCCACATGGTGACTCACAACTGCCTGATAACTCCACCTCTAGGGAATCACACACCCTCTTCTGGCTCCTGCAGTACCAGGTCCATACATGGTATGCAGATATACACACAGGTAAACACTCACACACATGAAATACACACACGCCCACACATACATGCATGCATGCATGCATGCACGCACGCACACACACGCGCGCGCGCGCACACATACACACACACACTTCAAAAAAGAAGAATGACTCACTTAACCCAAGCACAGGGTGCATGCTTGAGGAGAGCTCAATCATCCCTGGCCATACAGAACTTGAGAACAGCCAAGGTGCACAAAGCCCTGACCCAAAATAAAGCCAACAGCCAGGAGACAGAAGGACTGGTAGTCACTGCGGGACACTCTGATGGCAGGACAGCCCCAGGTACTGCAGTGTGCATGGCTCAGGGAGGGGAATCACACACTGGGAACCCCCTCAAGAAAGAGCAGAGCCACGGTGCACCTATGGAAGGACTGGGAGCCAGGAGCAGCTGCAACTCAGACACTTCCTGTGCCGATAAACTGGAGCCCAGTGACAAGTGTTTACGATGGCATCCATCACCAACGCAGGCCCAGGCCTCCTGACAGGGCTGGCCCAGGGCTCTTCACACTGCCATGTCACAACCCAGAAGAGGCAGAGTGAAGACTGGAACAAACGAGAGGTTGCCAGGATGATTTCAACAGGCTGTCTTTGGAGAACTCAGGATCAGAACCACTATGGATCTAACCCATGGGCCCATATATAGTGTGCAACTGAGATGGGTATGTGACTCCACGGGCGGGACCGGGGTGGGCCATTGCAGGTCTGTGGACAGTGTCCTTGAACCCAGGATACCTAAGGACAGATGGGAGTCAGATCAGGCAGTCTTCCTAAACCAGGAAGACTCACTAGGCTATCATGTGGCTGGCAGCAGGGAATGACTATCTCAGAACCCATCAACAGATCAAGGCGGCCATGAGAGAGGCTCTCCCCAGTTCAGTCCCAAAAAGGAGCATGCAGAGCGGCAGGGCAGGACTCAGCAACAGGAAGATGCAGGGAGAGCCCAGGAAGACAGAACACCAGCTGTTCCTCAGGGCTGGTAAGGGGAGGGGCAGGGGAACTTCTATACACATGACACAATCCTAAGCAAGAAAAATTCAGACAAGGAGTCACCAAGGAGCTAGCTGAGCATGGGGCAGAGCCTGTCATCCCGGTGTGCAGGAGGCTGAGGGAGAAGGATGCCAAGAAGGATGGGTTATAGAGTAAGACTCTGACTCAGAATAAAACACACACACACATACACACACACAGGGCAAAAAGATGACATGAGGAATAAATCAGTCCAAATTGGCCTATCTGACGACAGCAGCTACTGTAAGCAGACTGTGGCAGGCTAGGCAAATGTGTCAGGTGGCAACATGGCGGCGCTCACCTGACCCAGCACCAGCTTCTCATCCCTGTAGGTGCACGGTACACATGCATAGATGCCAGCACACATACTTGCACGTGAAATAAAACACAGACAGCTTCTTAAAACGGAACATACAAACAAACCAAAGCACAGACAACTGGGAAACGCCAGCACCGCAGAGGGTAAAGCGCAAAGACCTGAGTTAGATCTCTAATCCCTGTGTGAGCCAGCTGTGGTGGCACAGGCCTGTCAGCCCAGCTTTGAAGAAGCATAGACAGAAGGGCCCTCAGGGCTTGTCCCACCAGCCTGTCCAGCCACCAGCAGATCCAGGTTCAGTGGAAAACTCTGTGTCAAAAATTAAGGTATGGAGGAGATGGAGAGGTGGCTCAGCGCTGCTCTCTTCCAGAAGACTCAGGCTCAATCTCCAGCACTCACACGGTGGCTCTCAACATCTCTAACTCTACTTCTAGGGGTCTGATGCTGTGTCTGGCCTCCCAGGCACCAGGAATGCTCATGGACATACATGCAGGCAAACCACCCATACACATAAAAAGAAAGAAACTAAATCCTACTTTTAAAAGACAGTAAAAAAAAGCTTTTATTTCGGGGCAAGATGGAAGAAGCCTCCACACACGGACACACATGCCTATATACACACGTCCTCACGCATGACACCACAGACACAGTGTACATAGGAAAGTGGAAGAGAAGAGAATTCCAAGGGAACACTGTGAATAACAAACGCCAACAGACGGGCCATCGAGAGGAAACAAGCATCTTCCTACAGCAACGCAGAGTCCAGAAGAGACAGCTCAGCAGGCAGGGGATGCAGCTCTGGCGCCCAGCACCCACATGGTGGCTCATAACCATCAACATCCAGTCCCAGGGAATCTGACACCCTCTTCTGGTCACCTTGGGCACCAGACACACATGTGGTAAACAGACAGACATGAAGACAAACACTCAAAACACTTAAACTATATCTTTTCAACAAAGTAATTTTTCACACACACACAAAGAGATTCTCAACAAATCCACCATAAACAAGAGACTCAAGCAGCTGTGAGGAACTCGGTGGAAACAACAGGCCAATGGTGATAGCTGCATCTCAGCAGTGGGCAGACTGAAGCAGGACAGTAGATTCCAGACCGGCGTGGGCCACGATTATCTCCTGCCACAGACGACAGGACTCTAGAAGCACAAAGCACACCCTTCCGAACATGCAAAAAACAACAGGTCACCCTTTTGAGTCTGAAGGGTGAGATGAGGGACGGCCATTCCCTGAAACAGTCTATGTGGTTGGCATCAACCCATTCAGAAACCAAGAACACCACAGGAAGCCACCGAGTGACACTGCCTATGAACACAGATGCAAATGACCTAGTGAAACACTAGGAGAGTGGATCCAACAGCTCTGAAGACAGTGTGCATCATATATCAGGGTTAGGGGTGTGCAAGGCAGACCACACAGAGCCACCTGGGCTGGAGCACTGATGACAGGAAGGGAGCAGCCATGTGGTTTTTCTTGCTAGCAGCAGAAAAAAAAAAAAAAAAAAAAAAGCCTTTGACAAAATTAAACACCTCTTCTTCATGAAAGAGAATCCCACAGGAAGCTAGAAGCGGGTGTGACATATGCTCTATGTTTAGTCCATCCCTCTCCCAGGACAGAGCATCTGAAAGCCCTGTCACCACCTCAGAGTCAGGAGCCACAGCTTCCACTGAATCTCTGCCAGAGAAGCTGCTGAGGCCCTTGGGATACTGAGCTGCAGTGCTCCGCAGCCACACTCACAGGCAGTGTGTGCAGACACTGTGCGGGATCGTGGATGGGAACCATGAGCTTTGCTGTAGGCAGAAAAACTGTGTTCAGTTGGTTTTTCTGTTTGTTTTTAGTTTTGGAAGTAGACTTCCTTAACCCAATAACGGCCACTTACAAAAGACCCATTACCTGATATCCCACTCAATGATAACTGCCCCTAAAAACAGGAGGTGAGATCACTTTAACCAGTGTACTCTGGAAGTACTCACCAGAGCAACAAGACAAGCAGTAAAAGGCTTCAAACTGCAAAGCAGGAAAACGAGCTGACTGCAGATGACATGAAGGACACATGGAAAATCCTAAACACACACACACACACACACACACACACACACACACACACACGAAACTAAACCTACACTACTAATAAATCCATGAGGCTGTGTTCCACCCTGCTGAGATCTAGAGTTACCTGAGAGTCAGGACCCTGATGTGCCTGTGAGGATTACCTTGATTAGGTTAACTGAAGTAAGAAGATCTGTCCACTGTGGGAGGCATTGTTCCCTGTGCTGAGACCTTCGTCTGTATTAAAGGACATAAAATGGTTCAGCAAGATGGTTCAACAAGTAAAGAAAGGTGCTTACTGTCAAGTCCAAGTTTGGTCCCCAGGACCTACATGTGAAGGTGAGGATGGATTCCCATTCGTTGTGCTCTGGCCTCCAGGTGCACATGCACAGAAAAGAAATAAATCCAGGAAAATATACATATGTAAACTAAGTCTGGGCACGATAGCACAAGCCATTGACCCAGCACTCCAGAGGCAGACAGATCTCTATGAATGGAAGTCCGGCTTGGAGCCTGGTCTTCAGAGTGAGTTCCAGGCCAACCATGGCTACATAGTAAGATCCAGGCTCAAACACAAACCCTGGAGGGTGGGGGCTCCAAGGACCAGGGACCAGGGACAAAAAGGCTAATATGAAAAACCAGAAGGAAGCGGCTCCTAGTCTTCCCTGGGAGTGACCATTCAGTTTCTAAGCCAGAGTTGGCCCTGAACGATGGCAACTACAACCCACAGCATGTGTGCACAAATGACCCAGGAAGGTGTGAAGACACACATCCATGTTGACATACACAAATGTGCAAACACCTCCATTTACACACACACAAGCACACATGTGCTCACACAAATGAACAAACATACATACAAATAAACACAATATTTTAAAAAAGAAAAAAATACCAATTCCTTTATAGACAAAGCTGCCTAGACTCAAGACAAGCACCCAGCCGCAAGGGAAGTTCAGGTTAGAGAACAGGCCCTCTCTGCGTGGTCACAGACCCAGCGGTACTTTCCAAGAAACCAAGCCACATCACAGCTCGCCCTCCTCCACCTGTAGCCTGAAGAGGCCCTAAGCCTCCTCTAGCTGGGACACCTAAGATCACTCACAGAAACACATGTGCTTAGGACACCCCTGCCCACTGCCCCTCTGAGAACCTTCCAAGGTCACAGCCTCTGACCACTTTGGACACTGAACCCGAGACCCTGAGAGGTCACCTGTCCACTCTGACTTCTGCAGCTGCTGAGATCTGAGCACGGCATGGCATCCAGAGCCCATGCTCTTGCTGCTGTTGCTGACACAGGGGCACTCCCAGGAACTCCAACCTGGCCTGACTCCTGCTGTCACCAGACACAGGCTGTCCAATGCCTCTTAGTCTCTCCCTGCTCTGGTGATGTCCCTTGTCTGAGGGTCATGCACATCTGGACATGCTACATGCAGTTCAACACAGGTCAGTCTACATAGCAGGGACAGGGTGGAGGAAGAACCTGAGTGTCTTCAGTGTATCATCTACATGTCTTCCTGAGGAAACTCCAAACGCCCACACTGTACTGTGCAGCGCAGCACAGCGCAGGCTGGCTCTAACCTGAGGTCAGGAATGACAGGTATGCTGGCTAGATTTATGTCAACTTGACACAAGTTAGTCATCTGAGAGGAGGAAATCTCCACTGAGAAAATAGCATAAGATCAGGCTTTTAATTAGGGATCAATGGGGGAGGGCCCGCCCATTGTGGGTGGTACTGGGCTGGTGGTCCTGGGTTCTAAGAGAATGGGGAGCAAGCCAAAGAGCAGCACCCATCTATGGCCTCTGCATCAGCTCCTCCAGGTTCCTTCCCTGTCTGAGCTTCTGTCCTGACTTCCTTCAAAGATGGACTACAATACGGAAATGCAAGCTCAATAAACCATTTCCTCCCCAACTTGCTTTTTGGTTGTGGTGTTTCGTTTGCAGCAATACAAACTCTGACTAAAGCACCAGGGGAAGCCCACAGGCTTGACCACAGCTTCGTGAGTGGCCTGACTCCACCCTGAGGCCAGAGGTGGTGGAGGAATGTGGAGGCTTACACTTAGGCTATAGGTCCTGCTTTGAAGTTTTCCCACTGTGGTGCCTAACTGACACTCCTTCCCAGTGTACAATCCTCAGCAAACCTCCCCTGGAGAGATCCAGAAGACAAAGTGGGCAGAACATACCGAGATCACTATACTGCCCTGCAGAGCTGAGAGCTGCTTGGCCCCTCTCCCCGTATCCCAGGTGATGAGGAGAGAAGACCTTGCTCGGCACGGGCACCACTGGTGTGCTCACAGCTTCGCCAGCTCCCTTAGGGACAGAATTCCCTGGGCTAGCCTTTGTCCTGGGAGTGTGCACAGGCAGGAAGCCGGCATACAGGTGTGCAGTCTGACTCAGAGAAGCCTCCACACCCTCAGCTAGAGAATCTCATCACATCAGACCCTGTGATGATTTAGAGCCAAGAACTGCTTCAGAGGACACGTGGGGACACAGCACTGTGCACTGTCAGCAGCCCAGAGCAACAAGGGGTCCACAGCAACACCTGAAGCCCTTGGGATCCCTCAAGAGTATGCAGGGAGACAGAACCTCAGCCACCTGGCTTGTACTTTCCTGCGCTCCCAGTGCAGTCCCTTTCCCTGAGACAGGATGTCAGGCCGAGTCTCAAGACCCTGGGCAGAGCTGCCTTGGCCCCTGACCCTCAGAGCCAGATGAGCACTCACAGGCGGGGGGCAGGGGGAAGGGAGAGCAGACTACATGACCCGTGCCCACAAGCAACCATGCTTTATCATACCCAAGGGCCGCTGGAAACTTAGGAGCCACTCCCTAAGCAAGGATGAGAAGCAGAGGCAAAGCATTTAGCGCAACCCACCCATCCCATCCTGCTGACACAAGTGACCAGCCAGGGGAGGCACAGCTCTGGTCATGAAGGCCAGGAATGTGCTGTGGCATACCCAGTGGCCCTGGTTCATCCCACCATGGCTGAAGGAACCGAGAAACACCAGGAGTGTGACTCTCTCTTTAAATGGTGCCTGGCCACCCTCTCTCCAAAGTCTGGCCAAGATGCTAGGTAGGACAGGGATGACAGCCCCACCCCCAGGATGTGCCTCAGATAGACTGTGAGACAGAACACGGGAAACAGCTTCCACCCAGGCCACTGCCCAGCACCCCAGTCCAGGAACTACATGCTGTCCAACCCTAAGAACACCCACAGCATGTGGGGACATCATACCTGACGAAAGCCAGATGCTGGCTCTGGTTCCTCGGGCACGGCTCCTTACCCCAGCCACTCACAACCTTCTGTGGTTTGCACTGGAGCCTGTTGTGCTAATGGGTGAGGAGGCTATGTGGTGAACACACCATGCCAGCACCAAGGCACAGTGCTCAGAAAATAGGTGGGGTCTTGGTTACTACCCAGGCTTACACCCCAGCTCTGTGCTAGTAAGTCCCCTCTGCTCACCCAGTCCCTACGGGTTGGCTCACTGCAGGTCTAGCCAGAATTAGCTGCTCTGTCTCAGAGTAAGGATGGCTGTCCAAGGACGGAGTGCCCACAGGTAACAGGGACACAAGGCTTCTGAGAACCGGTGACTGAAAACAGCCCTTGACCCTTCAAGACACTGAGCCTGTGAGCTCAGAGGTTGGTCAGCTGCCTCAGTGGCCTCACTGTCCCTACACATCAAGGCCTCACAATGAACAGGTGACAGTCCCCTGGCCCATGCCTGTACCACAACAGGAGGGACTGCTATGTGCTTGCTGCCACTCTGATCACGGAGGGCTGCAGGGAGGTACTCACAGCCTTGGCCCCCTCTGTGGTGGCATGGCTGAGACTCAAGGTGTACTTGCAATCCACTGAAATGGTACTGGCTCTCCAGAGCAGCACACCCAAGCCTGTCCCTAGAGGTCCATGCAACAGAATGGTGTATCTCCTACAGGCCTGATATAAACAAGGTCCCAAGACTTGGTGCCTTGGGGGAACAAGGCACCCCATGGAGCAGAGGCCTCTGTCAATGCAGATCAGAGCATGAGGCTCCCAGACTGCACGTGAGGGGCTGGGGAGACAGCTTCACTGGCCAAGGTTTTGCTTACAAGCATGAGGCTGAGTTCACTCCTGAATGTGGTCTGTCATCCCAGAGCTGGGAGGTATAGACAGGCAGATGCCTAGAGCTCACTACAGCCAAGTCAGTACGAGGCCACGTTCTCACAAGGTGGGATAGGGAGCCCCCAAGTCTCTGAAGATGCTCAGGGCCTCCATGTACACAAGTGTAAACATGCCAGTCAAGATTCATGAACCTCAGACAACTGAGAGAAGACAGGCAGGAGGGCTCACTGAGTCAAAGGACCTGCTGCCACGCTTGGCCACCCGAGTTCAATCCCTAAAGCCCCCTCGTAAAGGAGAGAACCCAATTCCCCACAAGTTGTCCTTTGGCTTACACATGTGTACCCGCATGTAGAGTAAACAATTATAAAGTTATAAGAACTATAGAGAAAAATAACTGGCAGAGCACCGGTCCCTAGCACACAGACATAAGAACTCTGAAGGAAGAGCCCCTGTGCCCTGTGCCCCTGCTGGCCACTGTGTGCCACTGAGAATCAGTCCCCGCAGGCACAGTCCAGAGCAGGCTGTTGAAATCTTGCTCACTGCACGCAGTGCCAGCTGCTCCTTGACAAACAGGTCCCTCTCTGCAGGAACACTATTCATGCGTGCTTCGTTCACTCAGCGACACTAATAATTCTTCCCTTGGGAAAGTGGCACTCTGGACAAAGCCAACCCACCTCCCCACTTGCCAGCCTAGGACCTTTAGACTGTCTGCAGGTTTGTGTGGTCTCGGCAGAACCTGCCCCAGGGCACACGGCCCACTTACTCATTTTCCAGAGTATGGGAGAAGGAAGTCCTGAGTCCCTGACTGAATGTGTACTGTTGACAGAGGTACCCTGTCAAGGACACCGTAGCCTCAGGCTCGAGGGAGACAAAGCCTCGTGGGGAATGCAGCATACACAGCAACTGCAAGTGTTGACAGCGTATACAATGTGAACCCTAGCTCCTCATCCTGGGTGTTGACTCTCCTACAGAGACTGTTCCTATGGAGATCAGCTAAACCACCTCCCTGTCCAGCTGCGTGCAGAAACTCTGCCTCCCTGTCCAGCTTTGTGAATAAACCCTGCCTCCTGGGCCAGCTGTGTGCAGGCAGCTGCAATTTCTCTGCGTCTGGCCAAGACCCCCCGACACACACACACACACACACACACACACACACACACACACACACACACAGTGGAGATTTCTGTCTTTCTTCATTCTCTCTCTGCTCCAGTCAGATCAAGTGACCTGTACTGCCTGCTCCTCTCCGTCGTATGCAAACTGCAGTTGGCTCAACCTCCTGTTTTTGTTTCTGCTTTTCATTCTGTTAGGGTTCCCTTAAGTGGCCCAGGTTGGGACCATAATCCTTGCCTCAGCCTCTGAGCTGGGCTGACAGGCGGGTTCCCCTAATCCCACCTCTAGTGCCTCTCTCATGATGTGCCCAGTTCCACCCATGCTCACTGGTGCCTCCCACCTCCACTCAGTCTCTCACCTTGTTTCTGAAGTACACTTCGATGAGCATGATGAAGCCTGCATAGCCCGACTCCTCCACTTTGTAGGGGGGCTCCTTGCACACTGCAAAGAGAGTGAAAATATTCCATCAGCTTCCTGCCCACCACGCCCTCCAGGCCCTCAGGCTGCTCAGGAGACCAGGCTCCTGGAACAATGGAGCTCTAGGCCAGGGCTTCTGGGAAATGTCAGGGCAGAGTACGGTCAGGAAGAAGGCAAGGCAGGGGCCCTGTGTGGTCAGCAGAGGGCAGGACAGGAGGAGGCTACCATAGGCCAAGCACTACAACAGGCAGGACTACCTCTGTACAGTGACAGGCACCCTGGCAGTAGGGGTGCCAGGCAAGGGACTCAGGAGCTCCTCCCCAAGTTACTCCGACACAACCGCCTGCAAACCTTGGCCCGGAACAACCCTGTCCCATTGTCTACCCACAATCTCCTTCAAATACCCAGCCAATGTGAGGCTGCTGAGGAATGGCCAGCCAGTCACGGAGGCAAAAGACAAATGGAGATGGAGGGAGACTGGGGAGATGGGAGGTGGACAGTAATGACACTCTCAGATACCACTCTTGTGCACCTTGTGTAACTGTGGAGACAAGCTCAGGAAGTAGGCAGTCTGCATGGCCTGGGGGCCCTTGAAGGCAAGACTAGTAAGACAGTTTTGCATGGGGCCAAGGTAGGCAACTACAAGGGCCCGGCTGGCCTGTGGCTCACCAGGACTGGAGCTGCAGGGTGGCATGGGACAGGTGGTGCCCAAGACTCCCTTCTACCTTCTCTGCCATTGGGGGGGTGGGGGGAACGGGGGTCGGCAGCTGCACAGCACATCCCCTGCTTCCTCCAGGGCTACCCTACCCTCCCTGCCCTAGCCTGTGAACACCTGCTCCTACATGTCCTGGAAACTCTGGCCATCATTACCTACATCAGGATCTGCATGCGAGTCACTGCGGCCACAAAGCAATGCCTTTCTCATTCATTCTCCATTCACCCTGGCGTTCCTGGGGCAGAGATTAGGTTGATGTCACAGAGGCTATACAGGCACACACTACCCCTTGTGGCTTCTTCCTGTGAGGCTGACACCCTTGAACTGATGGAGATGAAGGCTGCCCTATCAGGAGTCTGGAGAGTATGGTTGGATTCTTGGTTCCCATTAGCCTGGCTCCCATACCCAATTCAGGCTTCCTTCTAGAGGTGCCTTGGCCTCTTGCTGCCCCCTGCACTGATTTTCCTAATGTCTTCAGTCTTGATAAACAACCCTACATGACCCCGTTTTCTCCTAATGTCCTCCGTTCTGGTTCCCCACTCTGACCCCAGGGATCCATGGCCACCTGACTGTTGTCTATTCAGCTTCCAAACCTGCCAACAGCTCAGGACAGGCCCATTTCCCAGTGGTTGCTGCAGATGAGGACCCCTATGGGCACTATCTGGCACCAGGTCCTGCTGGGCAGCTTCTTTGCAGCCACTCAGACAATAGAACCAATCAACCCATCACCTGAATCCTCTACCTGGCCCCCATGAAGCCCCACTGTGGTTCTCCTCCATCCCAGGGGCTACCTCCTGGCTCCAGCCTCCTGCAAAGTGCTTCACCACTCTTGGACTCTCACTCCAAAGACTGGCACTGATTCCCAGGTCCCAGTCCCACTGAGTTATGGTCAAAGCTACCTCATCCCTGCAGAGCGCAGTTCTGTGTCCCTCACACACTGGGTATCCCATGGCATTTACTGCTCTGTCCCCTCCAGGCCACAAACTGCTCTAGCTCCATCTCCAGGACTCTCCAGAGACAAAGCACTTCAGAAAGCAGCCATATGTTGCTGGCTGAGCCAAGGAAGGCCCTCCAGATCTTCCAAGGAGAAACACGTGAACACCCCACCACTGTCCAACCTACTGACAGTAGGCTGTGGGCATCAGAGTGCTTCTCAATGGAGTGCGAGCCAGGCTGGATAGATAGGAAATATACTGTCACCACTCAGCCCTCATACTTCAACCCCACCACCTCTCAACAGGCCTTCTAGGTCTCACCCAGCCACCAGAGACCTGCATAAGACCATCTGCCAGCAGAACAGGTCTGGCTTCCCAGGGTCTCTGACCTCCAGGACACTAGCTGTTCAAGGAGGGCATCTCAGCAAGTCTGTCACACCTCAGCCCATCTGTGCCAGGGGAAGAAGTCCTTCTGTGTGTCTAACGCTCCCAAAAGTCCTCACATCCTTCCACCAGTATCCAGCAGGGATGCTGGACAGTCATGAACAGACAGGCTTTCTTGGGTTTCTTTCCTTCTGTCACAGAGGCCCACAGGACAAAAAAGGAAACTGAAATCTGGCCCAGCAAGATGGCTCAGAAGGTAAAGAAGCCTGCCACTGAACCTGATGACCCTGGACCTCACACGGTTTGATCCCTGGAACTCACAGGGTAGAAGGAGAAGTTGTCTCAGAGTTATCTTCCAACCTCCTCCAACATAACACACAAAATAAATAAATTAATGAAATTAATTTTTTAGGAACTGGAGAGATGACTCAGTTCTTGCGGGGGAGCCCAGTTCAGTGCCCAGCACCCTAACAACTACCTTTTAATTCTAGCTCCAGGAGATCCAATGCCCTCTTCTGGCCTCCTGGTGTACCTGCATGCCATGCACACACCCACATACAGAAAAAAAATACACAGAATAAAAAAATGTAAAAGTGAAAAAATATTAGAGAAGCAACCTTAAAGGGAAGTGAATTCAGTGGAAGCAGCTTGGACACGAGGAGGGGTGAGTGACAACAGCAGGCGACAGCCGTGGCCAGCACATACAGGCACTATAATAGCAAGGCCGTACAGCGAAGCAAGAGGCCGGGATGGGCTCCTCAGTGTGCCGTGAGTGTAGAGCCAGAAGGAAGCAGGAGGGACTGCTGGGCAAAGCAGGCATGGCTAGAACATGGGCCTGGCTACTCTGGGATGAGAAGACGCTCCCGAGCTCAAAGTGATGAAAGAAGAGTGGCGGGCTGAACCTGCACTGTGCAACAGGGAGTTCGTGCACACGGACTGCATCTGTGTCTTAAGAGGGAGAAAGGCTCAGAGGTACAACAACACAGGAGGCCCAGAATTTCATCCCATTAAAGAAACACACACACACACAAAATGAACACCACAGATGGCTTCCACTAGGTATGGTGGCAACAACTGCCATCAGAGCATTCCAGAAGCAGAAAAGGAGGGTTAGGAGTTCAAGTCCAAGGTCATTTTCAGCTACAAACTGAATGCAAGCTTTGAATAAACTTAGGCAAATCATGAGCTAGGCAGTGGTGGCTCATGCTGACTACCACAAAATTTGAAGCCAAGCTGGGCTATGTAGTGACACCCTGTCTCAACAAACATAAACAGGCGGGGCTGTGGCTTGGTAGTCTTTATCCAAGGTGTACAGAGTCCTGGGCTCCATCCCTGGGTGTGGAGGTGTACGCTTGGTACACCTGTCACCACAGCATTCCAGAGCAGAGGAAAAGGCAGAAGGGTCAAGAGTTCCAGCTCATCCTTTGCTGTATCAAGGCCTACCTATGCTTAAGGTTCTGCCTCAAGAAACACACGCAACCAATGAAAGCCTAATGTGGTCAACCATTATCAGCAGCAGTGTGACTGCAGAGCAGTAGCCTTTTACAGAGGTTGCTTAGGAACCACCTCTTCATTAACGCCTGAAGAAGGTCTCAGAGAGGGAGGGGTGCAGAGGGTCAGAGTAGAGGAGGGAGAACAGAGGGGAGGGGTGCAGAAAGGGAGGGCACAGAAGACCATCCTCTGAAGGAGGCCTGGGGCAGTTGCAACACACCACAAACTCAACAGGATAAAGGGGGGACAGAGAAACACAGCAAGGGAAAAGAACAAGCCAAGACCACAGGAGGTGGGGCCCTTGAAATCCCAGCATTCAGGAGTCTAAGTTAACCACAAATGATGGAAAAACTCTGTCACTTGACCTTGCAATGACTCAAGTGCTCTCCTTAGACTAACTCTGAGGTGGGGCCCAGAGAGCAACCAGCTGACCCCCACCCTGAGTCAGATTCACAGTCAGAGCTGCAATCAGTGCAATCAAACTCACTGCTTACCCCCACACTCTAGAGTGGAAGGCACGTTAGTGCAGAAATTTGGTGGGGTGAAGAGTAGTTCCCATGAGAGGGTTGTGGAGGCTCTAGGGGAGACAAGTCCTGCCACAGGTCCTCAGTCACCTCAGTAGGTGTCACACACTGGGCCAAAGCCGACAGGAGGAAAAAGCCACTTGCACTCAGCAAACACCTGGAGAAGGCTTCAGGTCTCTGCAGGCGCCACAGCCACAACAGACAAAGCAAAGCAAGCCTGTGTGAGCCCAGCACTCAGCACCAAGGCAGGACCATGGCTCTCAGGCAGCCCAGGGTGGCTACATAGGGTCTCACCAAGCGGTCCAGGCTGGCCATCAACACACAATCCCACAGAGACTGCAGGAACGCACCACTGCAGACAGCTGACCTCCTTGCACAGGCAGACAAGTGCCCTGCACCTCTGAGCTGCTCACCTGTGAAGGTCATCAAGAGACAGGAACCTGCCAGACACCTCCACACCCACTGTGGCAGCCACACCCGCCATGCTCTAAGATAGACAGGGAAACCAAAGTACCTACCGAGGGAGCCCTGGGAGGCGGACGGTGGGTACATGAACAGACGGTTGCATGGTAGGGGCAGGCGGACTGGCGATGAATGTGTTGGTATAGGGGAGGGGAGGGGATAAATGGGCAAAGAGATCAATGGATAGGTGGTTGAAGAAAAAGAAGAAGGAAGGCATGTAGAAATAAAGAAGATGAGCGCTCAGAAAGGAGGAAATTAGGATGGAAAGCACAAAGGGAAAAATAATAAAACAGAAAAAACACACGCACATACATGCACATACACAAAAGACAGTGATGCCCTTAAAGTGCTCGGCCATGGAGAGAAACTCAAAGCAATTCCACTAATATTAGGGCAAGACAAGGCTGTCCAATGTCTCCATATCTATTCAGTACAGCACTTAAAGTTTCAGATAGCCGACTAAAGGAGATCGAGGGGATACAAATTGGAAAGGAGAAGTCAAAATACTGCTATTCCCACATGATATGACAGTATATATAAAGTGACTCTAAAAAACTCAACCAGGGAGCTCCTACAATTAATAAACACCTTCAGTGAAGTGGCTAGATACAAAATTAACTCAAAAAAGAAAATCAGTAGCCCTCCTATAGACAAATGATAAGTGGGCTGAGAAAGAAATATGAAAACACCCTTCACAATAGCCATAAATAATATAGGGCTGGAGAGATGGCTCAGAGGATAGGAGCACTGGCTGTTCTTCCAAAGGTCCTGAGTTCAGTTCCCAGCAACCACATGGTGGCTCACAACCATCTACAGTGAGATATGGACCCTCTTCTGGCATGTAGGCACATATGCAGGCTGAATACTATATAAATAATAAATAAATAAAATATTTAAAAAATAATATAAAATATCTTGGGGTAACTCTAACGAAGCAAGTGAAAGACCTACATGACACAAACTTCAAGTCTTTGAAGAAAGAAATTAGAGAATATATCAGAGGATGAAAAGACCCACGCTCATGGATCAGTAGGATTAACATAGTAAAAGCGGCCATCTTACCAAAAGCAATCTACAGATTCAATGCAATCCCCATCAAAATACCAACACAATTCTTTTCAGACCTTGAAAGAACAACACTCAACTTCATATG
>REGO01000952.1:98306-116817 GCA_010120015.1 Rhombomys opimus
ACAAAACAAAACAAAACAAAAAAAAACCCCAGGATAGCTAAAACAATAAAAGAACTTCTGGAGGTATCATCACCCCTGATTTCAAGCTGTATTACAGAGCTATAGTAATAAAAACTGCGTAGTACTGGCATAAATGCAAACAAGTTGCTCACTGGAGTCAAACTGAAGACCCAAGCAAACCCACACACCTATGGACACTTAATTTTTGACAAAGAGCCAAAATTATACAATGGAAAAAAGTAAAGCATTTACAACAAATGGTGGGGCTCTAACTGGATGTCTACATGCAGAAAAATGCAAATAGATTCATATTTATCACCCTGCATAAAACTCAAGTCCAAATGGATCAAAGACCTCAACATAAAACCAGCTACACTAAACCTGATAGAAGAGAGTGGGGAAGAGCCTTGAACAGAACACCAACCGTGTGGAGCGGTACGGAAACTGTGGGAGTGGCCAGTTTAGGACCCATGCCCTGAGAGGGAGCCCAACCCTGACAATGCTTGGACTGCTTGGTTCCTGTGCCAGGAACCAGAGGCTGGATAACCCAGAGACATAGGACAGAACCAAACACGACTGCAACAACAACAAAGTCAATGAAATAATTCTTAGTGATACTCTGCTGTACTCATAGAGTGGGGCGTAGCCCAATTATCACCAGAGAGGCTTCACCCAGGAACTGATGGAAACAGACGCAGAAGCCCATAGCCAAACCTTAGGCAGAGCTTGAGGAATCTTGCAGAAGAACAGAAGAAAAACTGCAGGAGCCAGAGGGGTCAAGGACACAAGAAAACCCACAGAATTAACTAACTTGGGCCCATAGGAGCTCCCAGAGACTGAACCACCAACCAGGGAACCTGCATGGGTCTGGCCTAGGGCCCCAGCACCTACGTTACAGGTGTGTAGCTTGGTCTTCTTGTGGAAGTCCTAACAGTGGGAGCAGGGGCTGTCTCTGCCTCTGCTGCCTGCCTTTAGAACCCTTTCCTCCTACTGGGCTACCTCATCTAGCCTAACAGAAGAGGAGGAGGAACCTGGTCCCACGGTAACAACTTCCTCTGCCAGCGCTGGTTGATGTCAGCGGGAGGCCTGCCTTTTTCTGAAGTGAAACAAGGAAAAGGAGATGCAGGAAGAAGATGAAGAGGGGAGGAAAGGGGGAGAGAGTGGGAGGAGAGAAGAGAAAATGTGGTCAGGATGTATAAATGAATGAATGAATGAATGAATGAATGAATGAATGAACGAACTGTGGGGGTGTGCTTGGCCCGGTAGCTTGTTTTTGCTATTCTGTGGGTTCTTCTTTTTCCCACCCTTTATCCCCCAGACCCATTTCACCACCTATCACTACAGAAAGAAGGACAGGGGAGAGCGAGAGCTCTGAATCTAATTTCTTTCTTCTTTCTTCTTTGAGTACAACGACTAACAAACTGCAATCAACCCTCCTAAATGACCACCAACCACCAACCTATCAGCGCTCTAGCATTAATATACCCTCTGAAAAGTTCCCAGAATTCCAAACATCACACACTCACAGAAATGACCTGCAGCTAGCAAAAACAAGTCTCTGTTAGAGCACAAGGCAAATCATAGTGACTTGCTGTGGACAGTCTAGAGCAGCCCCATATCCCCACGTATTCTTTTAATATTTCTGTGTTCTTTTAAAGAAACCAAAACAGAACTCTCACTTCCTGGCTCAAGCTTAACTTTCACCGACTGCAGGCCCAGGGTCAATATCCATGGGCTCCAGGACACACAGGATAGAGCAGTTAACAGTCCAACAACAGCTCTCCCCACCTGGAGCTTCACCGCAGGAGAGTGTCCTGTGCAGCACCACACACTCAGGAAGCTAGTACTTACTGCAGGTGAGCCCGCAGTGAGGGGCTAGGAACATGATCGGGGTGAAGGCCCTGCCTAGAATCCCCAGCAAGGGGCTAGGGACACGATCAGGGTAGTCTACTGCCCAGGATCCCCCTGTGAGAGGTGAGGTGGTGGACCAGGGGTTGAAGCCCCTGAGCAGAGCCCCAGGGAGTGATTGAGGGCAAGGCTCAAGAGTCGAGCCCCTGGCCAGAATGCCCCAGTGGGAGTGGTCAGTGGTGGAGCCCAGGCCCAGAACACATCATCTTTGGAATTGGGGTGTGACCTAGCTCCAAGTACTCAGCTAACATGTATAAAAGCCTGTGTTTCAACAGCAGCACAGCACAGAAGAACACTGCTATGGACTCCAGCGCTTGCCCAGCTCTGAACCAGAGTGAAACTCAACAGTGAAGAAGCCGACCCAGCCTGTGCAGCCCTTAGCAGAGACCATCTGCCAACGCCTGCTAGGAGTCCATTCCACAGAAAGGCACCTCTGATCACAAACCCCACCAACCTCTGTCCCTCAGGGAAGCTGCCCCTCAGGAAGATGGGGAAGTGTGGGGATAGCGATGGGAACCACATGTTACAGCCTTGAGAATATGGAACCCAGAAAAGAGATACATACGCAAGGCCAGTAGTGAAAGGAGCCCCCATAATCTTTCCACACTAAATAGTATGAGTTCTTTTTTTTAACTGAAAATAGATTTTCTTTCACACAGTATATTCTGACTAGTTTTCCCTTTCCCAGATCCTCCCAGGTCCTCTCCACTTCCCTGCCCACCCAAGTCCACATCTTTTCTCTCTCATTAGATTTCAAACAAGTATCTAAAAATAATAATGATAATATTGAAAATGATAATAATGAAAACAAACCAGAATAGAACAAAACAAGCAGGGGGGAAAAAAAGAACCAAAGAGAAAGCATAAGAAACAAATACAGATGCTGAGACACACAAGTCACACACATAGAAATCGCATGTCTAACATATAAGCTAAAGATTTACAAAGAGGTAAAAAAGCCCAGACAAAGCACTGTGAGACAGAAAACAAAAAACAAGAACACAAACACAAACCTCCAAAAGTTCTGCTGAGTTCATTTTGTGTTAGGCATGCAGCCTGCCCTTACAGTGGTATGTATACCCAGTAAACTACTCACAGAGTTCTTAAACCATCACCCTAACTGCTTCTGACCCAGGATGCTTCCTGACTACTCTAGCACCCACTGTCCTCAGCCAGTTCCCATGAATGGGCGGGACAGAGCCACTAGTTACCACCTCCAAGCTCACAGGAGCCACTGCAGGAAAGGGCACTCACCACGCTTGGGTTTGGGGAAGCTGTCATGCAGCCGGAAGATGACCTTCTCCACGAAGTGTTGGATGTCACACTGCTCAGGGCCACGCACGAAGACCATCCAGTCATGGGTGAAGCCCTCAGTGGTGGGCTTCTTACGCAGCTGGGCTCGGTGCCCCAGCTCTAACTTCACCTGGACAGTGCACTGAGGGGGAAGAGAGAGAGGCAGGACCTAGTCAGCATGGAGGCAGAGCCACTCACTGCTGTCCTGTGCCCTGGCCTCCAGGACACTGTCAGTGCTGGCTGCACATCCCCACACCCCCCAGCATTGCAAAGAGGGCTCAGGTCCTGGCTCCTCCCAGCAGCAACAGCATCTGTGGGCCCCTTCACCCCCTTCCCGTGCTGTCCCCTGGACACCCCAGTCAATTCATCACTGAGGACTTGATGGTCCCCTCCACAGGGCAGTTTTCCCCGGCCCTCTCCCAGCCTCTGTTCTCTATGGGAGCCATCATGACCCCCGCTGTTCACCTCAACTTGGAGCCTGAGACCTCAAAGGGCACAACTAGGAAGCCTGCTGGTGAGGGCCCCTAGCCACAGCAGCTCCTTGAGGGAGCATGCTCACCCTCCCCCCTGCAAGTGTCTTGACACTGTACCCTGAAACCCCAGATGACTCAGGCCAGCCCCAAACTAAACACAGAGCCACTAAACTCCAAGGGACTCCCAGCACAAAGTGGGCCCACCTCAGAAAGGGGACCAACTAGAATGCCTGCACTCTAGAAAACCCTCTCTGGACACGCTGTGTACATGTGTGTGTGGCACATGCAGGCCCCAAGTTCCTCCCCCAGCACTTTCTACCTTACATAAGGATGACTGGCCTTTTATCCAAGCCCAGAGCACGCTCGTCAGGCTCGTCCAGGTCACCAGCTTGCCCAGGTGCCGCTTAGTTTTGGTCAGCCTGACACAAGCCAGAGTCATCTGGACAGGGAACTTCAGCTGAGACATCAGATCCGTCTGTCTTGATTAATGATTGATATGCCGGGGCCCGGCCCCCATGGACTATGCTATCTCTGGGCAGGTGATCCTGGGATGTATTAAAAAGCAGAACAAAGGAAGCCATAGGGAGCAACTGACTGTGATGGGCAGTGAATGGGACATGTAAGCCAAACCAAGCTTTGGGCACATTTACCCCAGAAGCAGCAACCAGAACCGGCCACCAGGACCTCTGCCTGCTCAGTGCTGGCCTGCCCGGCCCAAAGCGCTCTGCTCTGCCTTCACACTTGCACAGTGGGCACTTAGCCACAGAGCCATCTCCCAGCCTTTTTACAGATATTTTAATGTGTTGTGTGTGCACAGAGACAGAGGACAGCTTTGAGTGTCACTCTCAGGAATACCATTCACTTTCCTTTTTTCCAATTTGTTTTTACTTTATTTACATGTTTGTCTGTGTATCTGCTACGCAGGTGCCGGGATGGAGAGTGAGGGGACATCCGAAGAGGGAAGCGGGCCCCTTAGAACTGTGTTACAGGTGTTCGTGCTGGGAACTCCTCTGCAGCAGTGGCAAGCCTTTTAACAACCTAGCCATTTCTCCAGCCCCAGGTCCACTCTCTTTCCGACAGTCTTCCCAGGCCTGGAGCACACCAATTAGGATAGAGGGGCTGGCCGTGGAGCCCCAAGGGGCTGCTTGTCTCTACCTCCACGAGGCTGGGATCACAAACACGCACCACACCCAGCTTTCCCACATAGCTTCTAGGCACCCAGGTCCTCATGCGTGCAAGGCAGCCCAAAAAGAGCTAATTAATACTCCCTCCCTCCCTGCTACTGTGGCTTGAACTGAGGGCCTTAATGCATGCTGGGCAAGCACTGTATCACTGAGCTACTCCACCAGGCCCTCCCTAGACATTTACTTTTGAGTCAGAGGCTCACTATGTCACCCTGGCCAGCCTATAGCTCTGTAAACCAGACTATCATTGAATTCAGTGCTGAGACATAAGGTGTGTGCCACCATGCTCACCCCTAGCCCGCCCACCCGCTTCTTCAAAAGACAAGATGTCACCACGCAGCCCAGTCGGCCTCTCTACCCCTCTGCGTCCTGAGTGCTAGAATTCTCAGGTTTGACCCCACCACACACACTTGATGGAAAGGGCCTGACTATCTGAAACAGTTATGACAGCAGCGGAGACCACACCGGATTGCTAAGTGTCCTGCCCAGACAAGCAAGACAATCAGGCAGAAGGCTCAGGCTGTCCGCCACAAACTCCCACACACGGGCCTCTGCTAGCCCTACCCAGTGGAGGCAATATCCAGGTGCCTGGACCCCAGAGGTCCCACCTGCATCCCCCACTCCTCTCACCACACCTGACCACATAACCCCTCTAGCATCTGTGTACTCAGATCTCTGCCAGGAAAAGCATCCTTTGAGCTCCTAGGAAGAGCTCCATGGCTCTAGGTCTACCAAACAACTGGCAAGAGGGACAACCAGATGGGGCACAGGGGGTGTGATAGTGGACTGTGAGTGGTTAATGGCAAGGAAATCTAAAAGACCTGCTCGACCACAAACGGAAAGAAGTCAGGGAGAAGCTGGAGGAAGAAAAAGAAGACCTGACAGGAGAAACCAGCTGTACCTGAGTGCAGATACCCCAGTGGTCAGGATCAGTGGGGCCAGTGTTGGTTGGAGGCTTCTGAGACTCCTAAACACTGGTGACCTTACTCCCCTGAGCCACTTCTTTTTAGTTCCTGTATGCTGTGGGCCTCTCTCCCTGCAGCCTACAACTCACCAGCGGAGCCCTGGGCTGCCTGCCTGATGGTATTGATGACACGGGGTTCCCACTTGGACCGCAGCACAGGCAGCACAGTGGCTATTGCAAAACAACAAATGACCACAGCTCCATCAGAGCTGGGGCACAGGCGCCAAAACTTCGAGGCACAAGCCAAAGTAAACAGGAGATTTCTAGGCAGTGGCAGCCTGTGCCCAAAGCACTGGCTGGCGACCCTGATGCCCAAGGGGCCGGTGCCAACTGGGGCCACAACACCCTCAGCTAAGGGTACCACAGTTTGGACCGGCAGTGTCCAAGTCCTCCAGACCTAATCATCTCTGTCCTTCCTGTGCTAAACCCCGAGAAGAGACCCACACCCAGGGGAGCCAGGATCTTCTAGAAATGGCAGTGGTGGTGGGACAGCACAGGGTCTGTGCCACCAACATGGGAGAGGAACTTGGAGCTGCAGCAGCTCAAGGCAGCAGCTGAGCCCAGCCACCCAGGTGCTGTGCACAGGTCCCTCTTTGCTCTCTACCTGAATCCCTGTGACCACCAGAACCGGCACACTTGAGCAAAGCCACCAGCTGGTCCTCCAGGAGTGGTGCCGAGGCCAAGCAGCACTCGGGTGGAGAGACAACCCCATAACCAACACAGCTCATCTCACTCCTCCTTGCACAGCAAAGGTCCTCCCAGCACCACGACCACTTGTTGCACAGATGCCTCTGCACAACCCCAGAATTGGGAGCTACAAGTGACCTTGTTGCCTGGACCCCAAGGAAAGCCCTATGGAGAGGTGAGCAGCCAGGGCCTGCCCCAGAAGTGTCACCCATCCTGCTACTCGGGATCAGAAGCCAAGGGGCACAGCGCCCCAAAGCCTCAGACTGCCATCTGGAGATAGTTAAGTTCAAGCAGGAGGCGTTATGCTGCCAGGCCAACTGGCAAAGGGCCCTAAGACCCAGAGTCCCAATCCAGCAAGCCAAACGGCACATGGGCATCTCACAGGCCCTTCCTGAGGGAGCCTGCTCTGCCTGGGTGTGGAGGGGCAAAAGGCAGAACGCCCCAACCCACAGCCTCCAGATCCACCTACACACCCTTATCCACCTACCTTGCACTCACACATCCATCAACCCATCCAGCAACCCATCTACCACCCATCAACCCACTCACCACACCCATGTATCCATCCATCCATCCATCCTATCCACGCACCAATGCAGCCATCCACCCCACACATCAATCCATCCATCCCACCCACCCATCCGTCTATCACCCACTCCTCCTGCCCCACCCCCAAATACCCAGTCAAAGCTTGGGCCCAGGAGGTAGTCATTAGCTGTCAGCTTCCCTATCGGCTTTCGCCTAATTTTCTGGTGGGAATTCTCTGTAACAGATGCCCTTTCCTCTGGGAATCTACACAGAAGCCCAAGGTATTAATTACACTGTCATCTGGCTCCTGCAGCCCATACCTTGGCATGCATCTGGCCCTCCCCTTCACTAAGAAAAACATCAGGTTCGCCTCCATAGCAAGGGTCACACACACTGATGGTGAAGGTGCCAGGACCCAAGAGACCACTGGTGAGACAAGACCAAGTCACCTGAGCTCTCTAGAACTGCCCCTCTAGTCCCACACAGCGCTCCTTCGGAAGCAGGTGGCCTGGACCGTAAGTGAAAACATGGCACACCACAAGACAGTCCACTAAAAAGTCTGGCACCAGACAAAAGGCAAGACCAGTCTGGAGAAAACAAAAAATAACAGCACAGGCACCCTGGGGCCCAGTCCTCCAACCACTGTCACCTCCTTTCTGGCCCCAGCCACCTTCTTCCCTGACAGGGCACAGTGCTCAAAGGGAAGAGACAGGTGTGCCATCCACGCAGATATGGCAGGCACAGAAGACAGACTGTGGGGTGTCCATACAACAGGAGAGCCATCATGTGTCTCCGAGGGATGTGGACAACAGCCCTGGGCACACTTCAACTGTCGGCATCCCCTGTCCAGGCCCCAGGCACCTAGGCCCTGTCAAGCAGGGCAGCAGAGCAGAGTGAGAAAGCCTGAGGCTAGCTGCAGAGGAGCAGGGACTCGGCTCCAACTCCCTGCCAGTCCTGTGGGGAGGCAGAACACTCAGGACATCAGAGAAGAATCCACACTGGTCCTGGCTGCCCCAGGCCGGACACCTGAGCCAAATCTCCATTCCCAGATTGCAGCAGTCCCAAACAGCTGTGACCACGCTGCAACCCTTCTGGGTCAGGCCAGGGGCTAAGGAGAAGGGGCTCCCAGGTTCTCTGGGAGTCAGGATACCCTCCCTAGTGGTTTGCTGGAGAGCTCCACTGGGCTTTCAGACCCTTCTCATCTTTCCAGCATTGTACCCCAACAAGCCAATTCCATCTCATCCCTTCCCAAAGTGAGCAGCAATCCTGGGCAAGTCCCTGCTCAGCATGGAAATCCAATACAACAGACAGCATGGAACTGAGGGGGTGGGGTGAGCATGGCGGGGATACCTGAGACACTTTCTTGGCCTTCCTGCACATAAGGAAAACAGGAAGGCCAGAGCAAAAAGCAAACTCCCATTTCTGTGCTGGCCTCTGCACCAGCCTTGCAGTCACTGAAGAATGCTAGACCAGGATGGAGACAAAGAAGGAAGGATGCAGGGCCAGCACCCCAAGCTCAAGACCACTGCTACCGGTTCATGGCAACCCTGTGGGTAGAGGGAGGCTCAGACTCTACCCATTGCATGTACAGTCCCTTGAGGACAATCACAGCCCTGGGTGACAGGCCTCCACTCCCCACAGAGGTCTCACAGTTGCAAGCAGGGCAGCTGCTGGGGTTCTCCTGAGCTGACAGGGAAGGAAGGGCAGACCACATGCGCAGACTGGTGCAGTTCTGGTGGCAGGCTCCTATCTGTGAGCTTCTGGAGTGGCCAGGTACTCAGTCACAACGGCTGCCCAGCATTTAACAGGTGGCTCCTGTGACCTAAGGACTCAACTTTTCATGCTCCTTGGCTAAAACCTAAAAGCAGCCACAGTCACAGCTGAGCTCCAGTAGCTCTTAGGAATCTGTCACTTGAGAGGAGCCTTTTCTCCCCTTTCCTGACTGCAACTGCCACCTTTCCTCAGCACCCCAGCCATGAAGTGACAGCCACCCAGCACACCACAAAGGGAATGGCCTCCAATCTCTGGGGACTCTGGTGAGGACCATGCCCTGCACTTAAGGAATTTTTGTGTGGTTCAATCAAGGAAAAGCCCAGGTAGCACGTAGGCTCGCAAACCACAATGATCACTAGCAGAAAGCCAGGCACACAACGGACAAGAGCAATGCCACCAGCTGCCTGCCCCAGTGATCCTAGGTCACAGACAGTGGGACACACAGGAAGGTTCCTTGCCCATGCGCCTGAAACTACACAGCCACATGGCCAAACCAGACAAAGCTGCCTCCATGGTGACAGCAATCAGGGATGCCCCAAGCTGCCCTTGCCAACAGCAGAGAAAGCCATTAGCTGTCAACCCTACAGCCACACACCTTCCCAGGAAGGGAAGGGGGATGATGTGACCCTGGGTGAGGGTAATCTGAAGAAGATGGGAAGGAGAGTATATGGCATAGAGCTGGGTGACATGGGCACAGGAGCCACAAGGCTTTCCAACACTGACAGGGCTGGATGGTTTCCAAGTGGCAGGGGGCTGCCAATGAGGGTCTGGGGGATCCACCTGAGGCTAGGTGAGGCTGGGAAACAATGGGGGCGTGAGGAGAAGAGGGAGCAGGGACAGAGGGGAAGGGATGAAGGTTCTGCGGACTGGCTGCAGTGAAGCCAGCTGAAATCAGTCAGCCCATGGAGTAAGAGGGCTCGCCTAGGATTACAGCTGGAGTCATGGATCAGCATTCCAGGTGCGAAGCTGGCCAAAGCACAAAACTGAGTCTCAGGGCTGTGAAGGGCTTCTGGGGTACCACGTCAGAAACTGCCCTTGGTCTGGATCTGAAAGGCCCTCGGGCCCTGGGCCCTGGGCACAGAGAGCGGGCAGTAGGGTAGCTCAAAGGGGGCTGAAGACTGTGGCCCAGGGTAAAGGTCCCACAGCAGAATTAAGTTCCCAGAGGCAGAAGGGTCCGGGAACACTGAGTGCCAGACCCAGCTGCTCACGTGGGAAAGGGGCAGAGGACAGGGCACAGGCTCGGCAGGGGCTGGGGAAGCGGCCTGAAGTGCTCATCTTCGATGCAGATCGGGGTGGGGCTGTGGCAGGGAACATTCAAAACAGAGCTGAAGCCGACCAGTACACAAGTACCTGGTTGGAAGTTCCTGGAGTTTGGGGAGACTTGGGTTCATGGGTCCAGCAAGGAATCCCTCCAAGGAGACAGGCTCAGGCCAGATTTGGGGTAGTCTGTGACATCAACGGGGGTATGAAGGCGGCCAACCTGAAGTCCCTGGAGCTGGCAATGGGACTCTACATGGAGATTCCACAGATAATGAGCCATGTGGGGACCACAGGGGCTTCAAGTCCCGCTGAAGTTCTGAGACATGTTTGCAAGAGTTCTGGACCAGACGAGGGAGCCAGGGGCTGTGAGAGTTCTGAAGGGAGTCTGACTAGATTTGGATACTGGGGATGAGTCCATTTGGGGTTCTCAGCTATGCTGGGTGCCTCTGCAATTCCAACGGGTGGCCCAGGGTTCCATTTATGGACTGGGTTTCTAAAGGATTCCCCAGGAAATCCTGGGCCAGAATAGGATCCTGAGGTGCTGTTGATGGCTATGGGGTTCCAAAGTTCCTCCTGGAGAGCTGTGGACAAGGCCGGGGGTCCCCCCCCTCGGGGGCTAGGGTAACACCAAGGCTCCAGGGGGCATCCCTAAAGAACAGGCTGTGACTGACGCCCAGGGTGCTGAAGCCCTGAATCCTGAGAGGCACCTCAGCAGTCTGTGTGCGCACTGGGGTCCTAAACGGTGCCTCCGGGGACCTCCGGAACGAGATGGCCTTCCGAAGGTACTGAAGCCCTGGGGTCCTGAGTGGTGCCCAAGGGTTGCACTGGGGTCCTAAGGGGACTCTCCAGAGCCTCTGGGCCAGGCTGTGTCCCCCAGGATGCTGTGGCGGTGTGGATGCGCTACGCTGGCAAAGGGTTCCCCAGGGTGGAGTGGGTGGCATTGGGGTCCTAAGATGCACCCCAGGGAGTTCAGCACCAGACCTGGGGTCGCGATGGGGGAGGGGCGCGTGGGGTCGCGGTGGGGGCGGGGCGTCCCGAGATGGCGCTGGGGGAAGGGCGCCCCGGGGTCGCGGTGGGAGGAGGGGGGAATCCATCCGGCCGGGCGCGAGCGCATCGGGCGCGCGTCGCGCCGTGTGCGCGCAGGGCCGGCCGCAGCGCCGCGCAAGGCAGCGGGAGGCCGGTCCCAGGCGGAGGCTTCTCACCTGATTGTCCATGGCTGGCGCCCGCCCCGCCCCCGGGCCCGCGTCGCTCCCGCCGCCGCCGCTCAGCGCCGCCCCGCCGCCCTCATTGTCTGTCGGGGGCCCGCCGCCGCCGCTCCGGGCCGCCCGCCCGCCAGCCGCGCTGAACCGGAAACCGCCGCCAGCCCGGGCCGCTCAGCGACCGCGGGCCCCCAGCCGCCGACTTGGGCCCGGCCTCGCCGACAGACAGGTCGCCAAGCCTGTCAGAAGGCCGGAGGACCGCGCGCGGGGCGGGACTTCCGGGCTGGTGGAGGCCCGCCGGGCTGCAGGCCGAGCGACGAAGCGGTGGGCCAATAGGAAGCAGGCGCCGTAGGGGGCGGGCGGAGGGAGGGAAGGAGGCGCGAGGCGAGCGCGGCCGAGCGGCGCGAGGTGTGCGCCGCACGTGGAGGGGGCGGGCCGGGCCGCGGCGTGGCGCCTGCGCGCTGGGGCCCCGAGCGGCTGTAGCGGGAGCGTCCCGCGAACGGCGCTGGGATTTCGGGTTCGAGCCCTGGGGAGAGAGAGGGCACGCCGACGACGTCTGGAGCTGCTGTGTGACGCAGCGGGCCGTTAGCGTGCCGGCGTGGAGCGGGTAAAGCTAGTGCATTCAGCCACAGGTGCTCAGTCCGTGCGTCTGTGGGATCAGCCAGGGGTCTCGATGGATCGGCAGCGTAAGGTCCGGTCCCCGCAGCGGAGGCATGTAATTTCAGCGCCCTCTCCTGCCCTCGGCGCTGCACGCTGGTGGGAGCGCCCACGAGCACACACAATCTAAAATAACGTCTTTAAGAACACACACAGGGCGGTGGTGGCTCGCGCCTTTCATCCCAGCACTCCGGAGGCAGAGGCGGGCGGCTCTCTTGAGATCCAGGCCAGCCTGGTCTACAGAGTGAGTTCCAGGACAGCCAGGGCTACACAGAGAAACGCCGTCTGCAAAATCAAACCAAAACCAAAACAAACTGTAGACCCTCCGCTGCTGCCCGCCTCCCGCAGTGTAGGTCCTGAGCAGTGCGCTGTAAAAGCTTTCAGCCCTGAGCTGCCAGGGATAAGAGCTGCTCCTGCCCAGCCCCAGGCTGGCACAGGAGCAGACAAAACGTCGGCTCCCATCAGAGCAGCCACACTGCCTCGGCAGGAGCTGTCCATGGTGACCTTTCCTGCTTCAGCCTACTGTCCTGGACTCATCCCCAACCCCTAAACTTTGTACACAGACTGTAAACCCTCAAGGCAGGAACGTGGCCGGACCCTTTCCTGAGGAAGCTCCAGCAACCCTGCCACTTCCCCAGGTGCCTGTAACTACCACAAAAGTCATCTCCAGCCCCTCAATAGGACCCATCCCAGATTACGGTAATTTGAGGTGAAAAGTCTGGAGAAAAAACCAAAACACCAATCCCTGAGCTTCCCACAAAAACCCACCAATCCCTGAGCTCCCCAAGCTCAGGATTTGAGAAACACCTATCCTCATTCTGAAAAGCCCTGGCTAGAAATCCTGTATAAAGGCTGTGTCTGCCAAGTTCCCTGCTGCCTTCTCCAGGGAGCAGAGGCAGCCGCTCCTGGATTCATCCCTCCAAGAAATCTCTTGTAAGATATTTACTGTCCAGTATGGAGGAAGAAAAGAAGCAATGAAGAGAAGTGAGCCGGGCTGAGGCTCCTGAGCTCAGCCGGAGACGCCCTCCCTGCAGCGCCTCTGCTGAGAGCCTTCCTCTCAGAGCTGTGTGCTTCCTGGGCTCCTGAATCTCAGGATGCCCTTCCCTCCTAACAACAGAAAGGCTAGCAACACAAACGGGGATGGTCTGGGGTGCTTCTCCTATTGTGGTTGTAACAGTGAAAGTTTGAAATGGTGCCACTCTTTTTTTCTTTTTTTCTTTTTTTCTCTTTTTCTTTTTTTTTGTGTGTTTGTTAGTTTGCTGTTTGTTTTTTGAGACAGGGTTTCTCTGTGTAGCCTCGGCTGTCCTAGACTCCCTTTGTAGACCAGGCTGGCCTCAGATCCAACCACCTCTCCCTCCCCAAGTACTGGCATTAAAGGAGTCCACCACCACGCTTGAAATGGCACCATTCTAAATAATCAGCAATTTCATTCCATCAACACCGGGAAAGGAACAAGTCCACAGTCTGCTGTAGGCCTTCCTGTATCCTGCCATAGGGGGGATTGATTCCAGGGCCCCTGCCATCAAGCTACATCCACAGCCCTGTTTCATTCTTTATTTGGAGGCCAAGGCCGGGACATAGTCGGTAGAGCACTCGCCTAGGACGAAGAAGTCCTGCGTTCTATTCTCAGCACCCCATAGGCCAGGTGTAGTGATACATGCCTGTCATCCTAGCACTTGGGCGGTGGAGGCAGCAAGACTGTGAGCTCAAGACAGCGCTGAGAAAGCTCCCTACCCTCCCGAGTCCGTGGAGTCAGGGTCCTAAGCCACCAGCGACTTTAACCCTGAAGACGACTAAGACTCATTCACCTTTCAGAGAGACTGAAAGGTTCGGGTAAAGAGAGGCAGCCATGGTTGGGTTCTGAAGGGAGCTGGCAGGGGATGGCTTTTGCATACTGTCTTGCAGAGATGAGCCAAGGACCTGGCTCTGGTCCTCAGAACCCACGTTAAAGTGGAGAGAGCGACCTCCTTCCTCTAAGTTATCCTCTTGTTTCCACATGCCTGCTATGCCAGACATGCCCACACACTCAATTAAAAAAAAAAAAAATCAAATGGAGAAGTAGCCCAAGTGTTTGTTGATTTTGAATGAATAAACACAATATTTAAAAGCGTAGAGTTAAAGAGTGTCCTAGGCTGTCTGCAGATAAACGGAAGGGCATCCCGATCCCTGCTCCCGCACACAATGCTCACGGAGCCAGACACAGGACACACGCTGCATGATCCCACTGCGAGGGCCCAGTGTGGGTGCTGGGAACCAAACAGAACGTTGGTCCTCTGCAAGAGCAGCCAGCGCTTTTAATGGCTCGAGTTGTCTCTCCAGCCCCTGGATGGCTCCGTTGTAGCTTTGGCTGGGTGTTAAGGCCCCTCGTGTAATGGCTGGCAAGCACAGGAGAGTTCAGCACCCTGGGATGCCTACGGGCTTATGCCCACCCTCTTCTCACCCGCCTCTGCATCAAGCTGCACACCCCCCATCCCTGAACAACAGTGGGAGCCCCCCCTACATCTGGCGATGATCAAATTGCAGTAATTTCCATTCAAGTGCAGTCCTGTGTGTCCAAGTATGGAAATTAGAAGGGCCGATGTGCCCTGAACTGGTGCGGGGCGCGTGCATACACAGCAAAGCAGAATTGTGTCTTGTAGAAAGCACGGAGAAGGAGTCCCCTATTTACCATTTTATGCCTATGCATAATTGGGTGTGCATAGGATTAAAATCAGATGTCTCGTGGGAATGGATGTGGGCAATAGAGAGCTGTTTTATGACCTAGTCTACCAATCGGGGTAGAGAGCCAGGACCTGAGAAGATGGATCAGCCACGAATAGCATGCCCTGTTCTTGCAGAGGCCTGGGGTTTGGTTCCCAGCTGTGCTGCAGGCGGCCCGCATCCACACGGAACTCCTGTCTCCGGGGGCTCCGTGTTGGTTACCTGCCTATAGAGTCCACAGCAGAGCCAAGGCTTGGAGGCCGAGCCAGCTGAGAGCTCATGTCCGCATCCACAGGTAGGAGACCTGTGGATGCAAACTGCAGGAGACTTTTGGACCATCAAAGCTCAACACCCAGTGACACGCCTCTTTCAACAAGACCACACCTCCTAACCCTTCCCAAACAGTCCACCAAGTGGGGACTAAGAATTCAAACTGATGTGCCCGTGAAGGCCATCCTCAGTCACACCACCATAGGGTCTGACGCCCTCTCTGGCTTCCACAGATATATGCATGCACAAGGGGTATGCACACACGTACACACACACACACACACACACACACACACACACCACCTGATAAATAAATGATTGCACCATGGAGGCACACACCTTTCATCTTAGGACTTGGGAGGCAAAGGCAGATCTCTGAATTTGAGATCAGCCTAGTCTACAGAGCAAGTTCCAGTACAGTTAGAGATACACAGAGAAACCTCATCTCAAAAAATCAAAACCAACCAAACAAACAAAAAAAAAAAGATAAGCAAATAAATCACCCTTTTTATGAGACAGATTTCTCTGTGTAGTCCAGCCGGCCTGGAGATCTACCAGTCTCTGCCTCCTGAGTGCTGAGATCAAAGTGTACAGTACTACCGCCTGGCTTAGTTATCTCTCTCTATCTCTCTCTCTCTCTCTCTCTCTCTCTCTCTCTCTCTGGCGGGTGTGTGCGTGTGTAAATAAATACCACATGCTGTGATGGGAGGAGCCCGTAACTACGACGGAACCAAGAAAACACACCTCCTCTATTAAATTTAAGACTTGAGCCTGTAGGTCAGGAGTCCTAGGTCATCCTCAGCTACACAGAGAGTTTAGGGTCAGCCTGAAATCCTGTCTCAAACAGAAGGAAGGAAAGGAAAGAAGAAAATAGAGAGGAGGGGAGATAGGGAGAGAGAAGGGCAAATGGCAGTTGGAGGATTTGGTGCAGGTGTAACTAATCCTGCAGGTCTGTCATTTCTGGTCATGTGATCCACCATCTCCAAATGGTGAAGCTGGGTGCAGAGGCCTTAGCTGGAGGTCCACGCCGGGACACTAACCTGCCCGACGCGCTGACTCCTGCCTTGTACCTGTGGCTGGCGCCCTCTACTGGTCACTTTGGTTTGCACGCCAGAGGCTAACTCCACTCCTTACATGTAATTTTTTTCTTTTTTTCTTTTCTTTTTTTAAAATTTGATCTTCAGGAGAGGTTTTGAGACCGGCTGTCTGGCCTCCACCATGTTCTTATGCCTCTGAGTTTTTTGGACTGTCACAAATGTCCACATGGCCCTTTGATGCCGAGAGAACGTGAACAAGCTAGAGCAAAGCCCAATGGCCCACTGCTAGAGGCCTGGCCCAGATTAACTCCCACGCAGGGCCCACCGGGAACATCCCCTGCAATGGGAGCCACAGGTGGCCCTGGAAAAAATATATATTTGACGTTTAAAAAGATATAAGCCAGGTGTGGCAGCGTATGATCTCTGTGAGTTCAAGGCCAGCCTGATCTACAAAGTGAGTCCAGGACAGCCAAAACTACACAGAGAAACCCTGTCTTGAAAAAAACAATAAACAAACAAATAAATAAATAAAGGAATAAAGGAATAAAAATAGAAAATAAAAAGCTAGGTCCAGCGAGTCACGACCATTTATCCAGCACCCCAGAGGTTGATGCAGGAGGACTGCAGTGAATTCCAAGCCAGCGTGGGCTACACGTTAAGTCCCAGGCGAACCTGAGCTATTGCCTCAGCCTTCCATGTCTGGCTTTATGAGGAAATTTGTTTTTGAGAGACAGGCCCATGCAGCCCAGGCTACCCATGAACTCACTGCAGCTGAGGATGACCCCAATCTCCTTCCTTACCCTCCTGCCTCAGCCTCCTGTGTCCTGGGATGACAGCTGATTTTACAGCAGAGGCACATAGCAGGGGAAGACAGAGAGAACCATCAGCAGGGGCGCTCCTCTCATTCCCCTGCCTCAGAAGCTCTTCGAGTGAGGTTTATAACTTCGGGGGTGTCAAACACTCGCACTTTCCCTCAGGTAAAACAATTTTGCTGATGATCTCAGGTTCACTCTGAGTGGTGGCATACACCTGTAATCCCAGCACTCAGGAGGCAGAGGCAGGCAGATCTCTGTGAGTTTGAGGTCAGCCTGGTCTACAGAGCAAGTCCAGGACAGCCAGAGCTGCACAGAGAAACCCTGCCAAAAAAAAAAGTCACGACTTTACAGGACCACCTTCATCTCTCAAGACGAATCCATCCTGGGGACACAGCTGAAGAATGTCTGGGTTTGGAAATTGACAGAAGGGACCTAAAAGCAGACCCAGGCTCCATCTTACTCAAGACAGTCCCCTGAGCTTTTGGTAAGACTAGGTCGGCCAGAACGCCCAGGCTGCTTGTTCTTGGAAGAGTTATTCGCCCTCTCTGAGCCATATCTATCATAAAAGTATTCACGTGTCTGAAGTTATGCATGACAGCGGGCAAGGTGATAATTGGGACAAATGTCCAATCCTCCACAGATATAGAGAGCCCGTCCACATGTGTAGCCAGGCATAGTTAAACTGTCTCCTCAGTTCCCCAGTGGCTGAGGTCGGATGTCTGAGAGCTCTAGGACAGCCTGGGCTAGAGAGGAAAGCCTTGTCAGTACCTGCTACCTCGTGTCCTCCTTCCTGGCTGAGCTGTGCAGGGCTTGCTCTTTCTGAAGAGGGCACTTGTACCTTGCCATCCACGAGGGATGTGAATGCCTGTGCAGCTCCCATCTGTCATCTCTGCCCGAGCCGGTATGGGGGACTCTGCATGTCTGCTGTCTGACAGAGAGATCTGCTAGGTAGGAGTGAACTGAAAACAAAATCAAGATAGCTCATTTGTGATTGATTTTATTTTATGTACTTGAGCCTTCACCTGAGTGTGTGTCTGCAAACCATGTCTGTGCAGCTCCCACAGAGGCCAGGAAAGGGCAGTGGACCTCCTGGGACTAGAATTCCAAACGTTATGAACTGCCACATGGGTTTTGGAACTCAAACCTGGGGCCGCAAAAAGAGCAGCCAGTGTCTTCATTGCTGAGCCCCCAGCTCCTTATTTGCATCTTCAAAGTTGTGTCTGTGCACCTTCCGCACTGTGTGAGAGTCAGAGGACAACTTGTAGGCGTCGGTTCTTGCGTTCTACTCTCTCTCCATTCAAATTCCAGGGACCAAATTCAGGCCGTCCTACTGGACTGCAAGACATCTGAGCCATCTCACCAACCCACACTTGCAACTTCAATTTGGGTAGGTGGATTAAGTGAGGGGTGGAGAGAGGGTGGAAGGGAGGAAAGTGAATGGGTGGTGGGAGGAGGGAGGGAAGGAAGTGAATGGGTGGTTGGGTGGATGGATGGATGGACGGGTGGGTAGATGGATGGATGGATGGGTGGGTAGGTGGTAGATGAATGGATGGGTGAATGGGTGGGTGGTAGATGGGTGGGTGGGTGAACAGATGGGTGTGTGGATGGATGGATGGATGAGTGGATGGATGGGAGGATGGATGGATGGATGGATGGGTGAGTGGATGGATGGGTGGGTGGGTGGTAGGTAGATGGATGGGTGGATGGATGGATGGGTGGGTGGATGGATGGGTGGGTGGATGGGTGGATGGATGGGTGGGTGG
>REGO01000952.1:121737-154560 GCA_010120015.1 Rhombomys opimus
GTCAGAGAGCAGAGACCCCAGCAGGGCTCAGCAGCTCTTGTCATTGTCCTGGATCTCCACATAGGGTAGCCCGATAGGCCAACTATCTCGGGGCCAGTAGTGGATTTTGAGGGTTTGATCCGGCATCTCGTATTTGGCATCCACCAGGGCCATGGTCACGATACCGTAAGGGAATGTGAAGCTTATGAGGACGTGCCTGTGGGGAGGAAGGAAGCAGGAAAATGTCAGCAGCGGCCTGAGAGCTTCCCAGTCTTCTTGGATTCTAAGTGGTCTCTTCAGGTCCAGACTGCCAGGTGCTACCTCTGCACCACCCCACATCCCAGCCTCTGGCTCTCTCGTCCCTCTTCCACTCCTGCACTCCGGACCTCCACTACAAGCTCTGGTATCTGAACTCCGACTGGGGGGTCTTGGGATCCAAGAGGGGCATTTTACCAAATGCTGTGCAGGTAGAAGAAGTGAATCCGCTGCCAGAAACTGCAGAGTACACGGTCACTGATCCAGCTAGTCAGTGACATGGCCCACAAGATCACAGACATCTCAATCATATGCCGAAGGTCCCCATTGCTGGTCCTGGGGATGAAGAGAGAGACTGGGTTAAGGGTGGGTGGGTGGATTGACGAATGGATGGATGTGTGTGTGTGTGTGTGTGTGTGTGTGTGTGTATGGGGGGTGGATAATCAGGTGGGTGAATGGATGGATGGGTGGGTGAGTGGGTGGGTGAGTGGGTGCATGGATGAGTGGGTGGATGGATGGATTGCTGGGTGAGTGGGTGGGTGGGTGGGTAGCTGGGTGAGTGGGTGGCTGGCTGGCTGGAGGCGATTGACAGATGCGTCTGCACAAACAGAAGGCACTGTCCCAAGTGGCTGATGGAAAATTCCTCTGTCCAAAAGATGTGTCTCACAGACTGGGAGAGGGAGGGAGTCAAGGTGCTTTCAAGGGAGCTGGTGTTTGCTGTAGGTTGGATCTGAGTGTCTGCCAAAGGCCCTTGTGTTAAAAGATCTGTCTTCACCTCAACTCTGTAGGGAGGAAATGGAACTCTTCAGAGTTGGGGCCTGGAAGAGGTTTTTAGGTCACTTAAAATGTGTTCTTGAGGGCTGGAGAGATGGCTCAGAGGTTAAGGGCACTGGCTGCTCTTCCAGAGGTCCTGAGTTCAGTCCCCAGCAACCACATGGCGGCTCACAACCATCTATAATGCGATCTGGTGCCCTCTTCTGGCCTGTAGGCAGAACACTGTATACATAATAAATAAAATATTTTTGAAAAAAAAATGTGTTCTTGAAGGGGACCATGGGAACCCCAGGCCCACTGACTCAAGTCAATAGGGTCAACTAATCAGAATACCTCTAAAACAACATATAGACAAACAACAAAAATTTAGCCCAAACCAGATGCAAAAAGGCACATTTTCATCCCAGAACCTGGCAGGCTGAGGCAGGAGGATTATTGTGATTTTGGAGGCCAACTGGGCTACATAGTGAAGTCCTTTTGGAAAAAAAAGGAAGAAAACAGTAGGAAGAAAATAAGAAAAAAAAAACCTAAAATAATTCTCACTGTCTCTTTCTTGCTCTGTCTCTCTTTGCGTGTCTATCCTTGTCTCTGCCCTCTTCTGTGTCTGCCTCCGTCTCTCTCTGTGTCTGTGTGTCTGTCTGTCTCTGTCTCTTTCTCTCACACACATGCACACACACACACACACACACACTATCTGCCTATATGTTCCAAGCTTGTTTTACACTCTTAGGCTAAATAACCCTCTTCTTCAGCCTCACAAGACCCTGGGACTCTACAGGTCTATGCCGTGTGGGGTCAAGGGGAGCAATCAAAACTCTCCATGCTGTCTCGGCTATGTTACCACAGCAGAAGGCTGACGATGGGGCCTACTGTGTGCTAGTAGTTAATAGTCAGTAAGTGTGTGGGAGAGCTGCTTGCTTTGCGGGTGCATGCACGCATGCGTGTGTGGATAGGTGCGTGCATGCGTGCATGTGTGTGTGCGCGCACGGTAGGGCAGTGCGTTTTCTGGTGGCTTTGTCTTAAGGCAACCCAAGACCAACATGTAGATTCGCGGTCAGCAGAACCAAATCCAGGGTCCCAGGGTAGAATGTTGCAGAAACGAGAAAGCGGCCTCTCATCAGCACACACACAGGCCCTGCCTGCTCCGTTCACTGGATTCTTCTGACTAGTGGCTTCCAATTGGCTTGGCTACGTCACTTTGGGCAATGGTTTCGGCTGGCTTCGCTAACGGTTTCATTTGTAACCATCACTAAAACCATGCTGCTCTATGGCTTCCGCTTGGCCTGAGCGAGGCTTCTGACTGGCTTGACCATAGTTTCCGGCTGCTTTGTGTTTGGCTTCCTGAGCCTGTGATTCCCAGTTGTCCTTTCAGTTTCTGGTTGGATTAGTCAGCGGTTTTCAGCTTCCTGTGATTGCCCTTCGGTTTGTGCTTGGATTGGCCAATAGTTTACAGCTTGCGTGACCTATGCCTCCTAGTCAGTTTCACTTAGGAGTTCTGGATAGCTTGACCTGTGGATTTCAGTTGGCTCAACCTATTGTACACAGTCGGCTTAACCTATGGCTTTGAGTCAGCTTGACCCGTAGTTCACTGTTGGCTTAACCAGTGGTTTCTAGTTGGTTTGACTATAGTTTCCAGTATGGCAGTTCTAGTGGTTTCTGCTGGGATTGGCCAATGATTTCCGGTTCGCTTGGCCAGTGTTGAAGCCCAGCAAGTACCGGAAAGACGGGACGAGGGTCCCATAGAAGGGCGCTTTCCTTAGCCTATGGTTTCTCAAGCCAGCTGTCCCAGCAGCTGGAGATGATGGTCTCTGGCGAGGAGGTGCTGTCCCCGTTGTCAGAGCAGGCTAGTTCAGCTGAATTCAGGTCATATTTTCATTTTGAGTCCAGGCCCTCAGACTCAGCATGAGGCCCAGGCAGGGCTGAAACCCATGATCCTCCTGCCTCAGGCTGCTGAGTACTCGGCTAACAGACACATAGCACCTCCTCTGCATTCTTCTCTCTTGCAGTTCTTCCCTCTTGCCCGACCCGGCGACACCCGTGCCTCAGAGAATCACACTCCTATTGACACAAGCATCTGCCAACTCACAGGTGTGTTCTTCACTTTGCCCTCTCTTTTGGTAAAGAATTTCTTACTCTGAAATGTTTCTCAGCTGGCCCTGATGAGCACCCCAGAGTTACTAAGACCCTGAGTCACAAACACAAACCCTATCAAGCTCCAGCTTGGCAGCAGCGTGCTCGGCTCGCGTGCAAGAGGCACAGGTGTAACCCCCAGCTCACGCAGCGAGGGAAACTCCAATTATCCAAAAAGTTAAATCCTGCTTTAGTCCCAGCACTCGGAAGGCAGAGGCAGGCGGATCTCTGTGAGGCAAGGCCAGCCTGGTCTACACAGTGAGTTCCAGGACGGCCAGGGCTACACAGAGCCATCCTGTGTCAAGACAAAGAACTAAATAAACATATGTAACGGCTCATCATCCTCAGGGAAAGGAGGACATGCTGGAAGCTGGGAGTGGTGGTGCAAAAATCTGCACACCGGGAGGGAGGAGGAACAGGGCTCACAGTCCTGTGCTTCACAGCCAGGCCCTCTGCAGGGTGCATCCAACATTAAAACCTAAAGGAAAAAGGCAAGCTCTGGGCTGCTGAGATGCTCAACAACCCAGCTTCATGGGAGAGACCAGTACTGCGGTGGGCACATGCTGTGATGCATATAAATGAACACAAAAATAAATATTATATATATATATATTTGGTTGGTTGGTTTTTCGAGACCGGGTTTCTCTATGTAGCCCTGGCTGTCCTGGAACTCACTCTGTACAGAAGGCTGGCCTCGAACTCACAGAGCTGGGTCTGTCTCTTGCCTGGAGAGCTGCGATTAAAGTTGGGTCTGTCTCTTGCCTGGAGAGCTGCGATTAAAGTCGTGCACCACCACATCCTCCTAAAATATGTTTTAAGACCACAGGCTGACACACACTGCTCTGAAGCTTTGCCCGGGGCTGTTAATGGGTCAACATGGGGATTGGGCGCCCCCTGCAGGAGACTGGAGTCAGAAAGCAGTAAGAGCACAGAACACTGGTGAAGAGCTGCAAAGAGCAACAGAAGTCCATCTCTTAGGCAGCTACCCGCGCCGCTCTAAAAAGCATTAACCTTCGGCTTCTGTGGAGCTGGGAATAGCACCCACATTCTAGTCAGACAAGCAGAGCTTTACACTCGAGCACTGGGCGCCTCCCTGGGGATTCTAGCGGGGCTCCACCCTGACCACGCCCCTGTCCCCTCACTGGGGAATTCTAGGCGGGGCTCCACCCTGACCACGCCCCCAGCACCTGGACACTCACTTCTTGTACTCCTTGCGCACGATGTAGAGAATGTGTATGGCGATGCTGTTGAGTGCGTATGCATTGACTGTGGGCTTCACGAACGTCAGGGAGGTGCTGATCACAGTGGCCAAAACTACCAGGCAGCTGAAGTAGAACCTGAGGGCAAGACGGGGCGGGGGTGTGTGTGAATGTCCCAGAGGTGCTGAAGGACTCAGGGAGGTCATCTTGGGCAGCCAAATAGATTCCATAAACCAAGTACTCTGGGGAGTCTAGCTGGACTTGGGAGAAGCCTCTGGGTTTTCTCGGGGCTACTCAGAAAGGACAGGATCCAAGAAAACCCCGGGGGTACCGGGCCGGGACTAAAGAGACCAGAGGTGAGCTGGGAGGATGAAGAGGGGTCAGGGGATTCAAGAGGCCTGGGGTTCAGGCAAGCTTTTAGATCAGAAGATGGAGAAGAGGCCAGGCATGATGGCACTCAGGGAGACAGGGGCAGATGGATTGCTGTGAGTCCGAGGCCAGCCTGGTCTACAAAGCGAATCTAGAACAGCCAAGGCTACACAGAGAAACCGGGTCTTTAAAAAAAAAATAAAATAAACAAAAACAAAAAGAAACAAAGACTTCCCAGGCGGTAGAGGGACAGGTGTGTGGAGGCCCAGGGGAGTCGTAAAGGATCTTCGGGAAACTTAGGTGGTCTGAGGGTGAGAAGGAACCGGGTAAAGGGACATGGCAGGGTCCACAGAGGGGGCGAGCCCACCGCGTCCACGCAGCCCGCTCTACCTGTTCCCCTTGGTGAACTTGGGAAAGTAGCAACGGGGCATCCACACGCTGTACCCGCTGGCCAGTAACCACAGGATGGAGATCTCGTCCAGCATCTGTCCCAGGAAGCTCAGGGTCATGTGGAAATACATGGAGAACAGACCTGTGGGTAGGCAGAGGCGAGCAGAGGCCGTCGAGAGGGCTGGCTTTCTCTAGGACGCTTCCAGCGCCTCCCACACACTCGTGCCTACCTACGACCATGAAGAGGGCCGAGACTCCATAGACGGCCCAGGTGCGCTTCTGGGCATACGGGTGCATGAGGAACATGATGAGGGGTCCAAAGATAAGGAAGAACACGTTGCTGAACTGCGAGAGAAACACGGACAGGGCTCACGAGGAGAGATCAGGGTGGAGGCCCTGTGCACCCAGGACTCCTCCACAGCTGATCCACTGCCTGGGCGGTCAACGGAAGAACCAAGATTCGTCCATCGCCCGACTGTCCGTTTCCCAGCTCATCTTTCCCGGTTTTAGGGTTCTTTTTTTTTTTTTTTAAGTGTGTTTGTTTTGTGACAGGGTCTCACTGTTTGGGTGTGGTTATCCTGGAGCTCCCTGTGTAGACTAAGCCTCAAACCCAGAGATCCACCTGTCTCTGCCTCCCGGGTGCTGGGATTAAAGGTGGGTACCACCACCATGCCCAGCCCCTCCTCTTATTTAAAAAAAACAAAACAAAACAAAACATGTTATTCATTAGGACTCCTGGCCTTTAATCCCAGCCGTCAGCAGGCAGAAGTAGGCTAATCTCTATGTGTTCAGCCAGCCTTGTCCACTCAGAGAATCCCAAGCACTGTGTGAGACACTGTCACACACACAAAAAAAGTTATTATTATTACTAATGGAATCCTGGGGCTTCACCCCTAACCAGGACCCCAGATGCCTAGCAGGGGAATCTAGGCAGGAACTCCACCCCTGATCATGCCCCGGCCCCTCCCTGGGGTGTTCTCAGTGGGGCTCAGCAGGTGACAGTGCTTGCCGCCAAGCCTGATGACCTTGCTTAGATCCCCGGAACCCACGTGGTGAAAGCAGGACTGATCCCCACAAGCTGTCCTCTGATGCTCCTCCCACCATGTCTTCCCGACCGTGGGCCCAAACAAACTCTCCCTTAGCTTCCTTTTGCTGAGTATTTTGTCACAGTTACAGCTAACCACGTGTTTCTGACCGCCATCCCCACTTCCCCCTCAGCTAGGCCATGATGTGGCTTGGTCAGCTGTCTACAAGGCAAATCCTAGAGACTAACAGCACCTCAGTCATGCTGATCTGAGTATCTTCCATTGTAGCGAAAGTACTTGTCAGCCTCCCTTGCAGCTACACACAGCCATGTGACTAGGATTTGGCCAATGAAACTCAAGCATAACCGTAGCTTCCAGGTTGTGTTTCCAGAAGTAAAAGGGGTTTCTCTGTCACGTTCCACTCCCTTTCCCTCCCCTTTATTCTTTTCACTGTGAGACAGGGTCTCACTCTGCAGTCCAGTCTGCTCTTAAACGAGGCAAACCTTCCAACTCGGCCTCCTGAGTGGAGTTGTTACCATAGGAGCACTGCCATAGGAGCTGGAATGACAGCAGAAAAGTAGAAACAGGGGGCTGGCAAGAGGGCTCAGTGGGTAAAGGTAGTTGCCGAAAAGGCTGTTGACCTAAGATCAATCCCCAGGACACCACATGGTAGGAGAAGAAAACTGACTCCTGAAAGCAGTTCTCTGGCCTCCATAGTTCCTGCTGTGGTGCACGTGTGTGTGTGTGTGTGTGTGTGTGTGTGTGTGTACACATGTAAATAAAAAAACAGGGAAGGGAATCAAGCCGTGTTTTTATTGTATTTTCCTTAGTGCTTTGAGACAGCCCAGAATGACCTTGAACTCAGGATGCTTCTGCATCCATCTCACGTGTGCCGGGATGACAGGCGGTGCCACCGTGCATGGCTGAACCAAGCAATTTGATGGTGGTTTTGAATCACAAAGAACCTTCAGCTCTAAAGTCATCTACCTGAGGCTGAGAGAGATGGCTCCTCATTTAAGAGCACTGCGCACAGAGGCTCCACTCCCAGCACCCACAAAGCCACTCAAAACCACCTGTAAGTCTAGTTCCCGGGGATCTGGCTCCCTCTCCTGGCCTCCGTAGGGACTGCATGTTCATGGCATACATGCAGGCCAACACCCATACACGTAAAATAAACACACCCAAACAATTTAGAACCAGACCTCCTCAGGGGTGCGTGCCCCATACCTTCCTCCATTGTTCTCCACCTTCTGGTGAGTGGGCTCTCTCCTTAAACCTCTTCATTTCTGCAAGGCTGCCAACCGGCATCTCCACTCTCCCCATGCTGGGCTTTCACACATGCTCAGCTATGCCTGGCTTTTCACGCAAGTGCTAGGGATTCGAACTCAGGCCCAGGTGGTTAAAGGCCATGCTTATCCCCCAAGCCATCTCAGCAGGTGTTTTGATCGAAATTACCAGGCGAGAGCACCAAGTCCTGCACAGCCTAGTCCTGGAAACTTGACCATGAGGGAATGGAGAAAAGATAGACACACAGAAGAGAAAAGCTGGGATCAGGTGGGCCATGCTGTCCGGTGGAGAGGTACCAACAGCAGCAACTAAGATTCAGTGCATTTATTTTATTCATCTGAACGGGGGAGGGAGGCCTGTGGTCCCCAGCTGGGCAAGGGACTTCAGCTAACTCCCAAAGGTCTCGGTCAGAAAGCAGCCTCAGACTGAGCAGCCCTCAGAGGACAACGCTTTGCTCGCTAATTTCAGCGCACACTGTCAGCATCCACACTTGGTCCAGAGGAAGGCTCCTCACTCGGGAAGGCGTTGCCACTTCCTTGGGCGTGAGCCGTTGTGGCCCTTGGCACGGCTGCAAGTCATGTCAGCCACACACAATCGCTGAGGGCTGTTAAAGCAACTTTTATTCTTTTGTGTTAGATGCCGTCCCCGAGGCTTACTGCCTCCCTCTGCTAACCTAGGCCTAGTCCTGGAGGCTTCTTGCCTCCACGTAATGTAACCTAGGCACTCACCTTCCTAGCATTATTCACCAGGGCCTCGGGACCTACTGGTCTCAGTGGCTAGTCTGTGTCAGGTTCTGAGCACCTGCCATGCCTGTGGGGCGGCCCTGCAGAGACCGGAGAAACACAAGCTGCCTTGGGGTCCCCAGAGACAGCTCGGTGGGCAAAGTACCATGCATGAGGACCTGAGTTCAAATCTCCAGATCCCACGCAAACCCAGACTCAGCAGTGTGCATCTGGAATCTAGTCGCTTGTGGAGAGATGAAAGGGAGACAGAATTGCCAGAGGTGTGCCAGCCCAGCATGCGCAGCTCAGCAGCAAACAACAGAGAGAGATACCTTTGACAAGGCGGATATGGCAAGGACTGATGCCTGGGGGTGTCCTCTGACCTGCACACATCACATGTGCTGTGGTGTGTGCATTGCATGTCCATGCACACACCCATTCACACACACACACACACACACACACACACACACACACACACGTATATATTTTTGTCCCCAGTGTCTACACCTGTCAAGAACCACCAGAGCTCACATGTGGGAGGAAAGAATTGACTCCCTTAAGCTGCCCCCTGATGGCCACACGCACATCATGGCATGTGCATGCGCACACACGCGCGCACTTGCACGTACACACATACACATGGATACATACATAAATAGGTGTAATTTTAAATATGCATCCATATAAATTATACGCACCTACAAGTGGTGCCCAGTCGTGGATAGGCATAATGGGAAACTTGGTTTCTTTTTTGGTTTTTTTGAGACAGGGTTTCTCTGTGTAGCCCTGGATGTCCTGAACTCACTTTGTAGACCAGGCTGGCCTCGAACTCACAGTGATCCACCCGCCTCTGCTTCCCAAGTGCTGGGATCAAAGGCGTGCACCATCACGCCTGGCAGAAACTTGGTTTCTAATGCCAGAGAGGACACAGTAGGTTACAAAAGAATGAAAGTACTGTTTCAGGAGGTCAGCAAAATGGCAGCAGCTACCACGGGGTTCTCTCCCTCTTTTCTCCCACAGGGGATTTTCTGATTTTGTTTCATCATCTTCCTGAATTCCCTTTTTTAAAAGTTTGGGAGAATGCTTGAACAATTGGAAAGGTTACGAGTGGATATGGAGGGATTTGAGAAACAAAAAGTGGGTGAAATAGGAAAACAGATGTGTCACTAAATTCGAGCATTTTTGAAGGGACTGCAGAGTTGGAGATGCAACAAGAGAGTCAGCAGGTAGAGATGAAAGCACTTGGGAAGCATAATGCATCCAAATTATCTTTGGAAGTTTATTTGCAGAGCGAAAGACCACATAACAAAGCAAAGCCTGGGTGATTCAGCCTGGCAGGCTGCCTCAGTGACTCTTTTTTTCTCAAGAATTTGCATCAACTTCCAAAGGGCTGGCCCAGATGATCAGCCCCACAGAGACTGCACAGAGAAAGATACAGCTAGCGTTTCCAGCATCGGGCCAATATCCCAATTTTCTTAGTGTACCTGAAAGATGTCTCTACCCCCTAGGTGGCAAGAAGTAATTTTATGAACATGACACCCACATTCCTGTGGGTGGTTTTGGCCATTTGGTGGGTTTGTTTGTTTTGGCCATTTGGTGGGCCATATGGATGTTTGTTGTGGAGAGGTTGGTTATAAGGAATGATAATGGAGGTGTTGGTATAATGTTCTTTTAAAACGTATACACCTTACCCTTGTTCATTCAAATGCTGCTTTCTCCCACACACACACACTCTCTGTGGTTTCAATCCGGATATTGTATTGTAATACTCATTCTAAGCATCCTGTTCCAACTCTTGTGTAAACAGGCCAAAATAAAGCAACTAGATACAATGTTGTGCAATGGGAGGAGTTAGAGGGCAGGAAATGAGTGGGAGGAAAAAGGGAGAAGAGAGCTTGGAGAGAGAGCTGGAGGAGAAATCTTGGAACTACGTGGTGATGGACGCCAGACATAATATTTTACTAAAAGCAAGTATAATGGGAAATCTAAATGTTAGGAAACTATGAGGGCTAGGAGGTTTAGGAGGGAGTAACTATTGCCCAGCATTGTGTTCTAGGTTAACTAAATAAACCCAGTCTCTGTGTGTTGATTTGGTTATACAGCTGTTTAGGATTAACAGCAAGTGTTACCAGAAGATAAATCCATAGTAAATTTTAACCACCTACGACATGGAGGAAACAAAGTAAAGGTTGGAACCAGGGATCTCTTTATTTCTCCCCTCTATCCTTCTTTTTTCTCTTGTCTTTCCCTCTTACCTAGTGCTAGGTAAAAGAAGTGAATTATGGGGGGTGGTAAAATGACAGGATGAAAGGTAGATTATTGAATCTACTAGCCTCAAATATTTTGCATTGGTATGGATTATTTTTTTAATATATATTTATTTATTTATTATGCATACAGTGTTCCGCCTGCATGTGCACCCGCTCGCCAGAAGAGGGCACCCAGATCTCATAGGTGGTTGTGAGCCACCATGTGGTTGCTGGGAATTGAACTCAGGACCTTTGGACGAGCAGCCAGTGCTCTTAACCTCTGAGCCATCTCTCCAGCCCCCTGGTATGGATTATTGTATATTGATAGAAATTTAAGATTATTTTGTTCAACTCTTGCTTAATGTATTATAAATATGCAACTCATTGTATATTGATAGAAACATAAGGTTATGTTGTTCAACTTTTGCTCTGTATTATACTTATGCAACTCATTTGAAAATGTGATGTAAGTTCTAGTCTTATGAAAGCTATTGCAAACTATTTAGGATAATTAAGTAATACAAGTTAGTAGATAGTTGCCTATAAATAATCCTCCTTTTAGTCCTGTTAGATACTGGATTAATTAATTACAGAAATAAGCTTCATTTAGTCTCTTATGTATGTTTTCAAGGTTGAGCAGAGAGTACATCGCTAGAAACAAGCAATGTTTGTCTATTTATATATTCTGAGATAGATAGACAGTCTTCAAATACTTCAGAGATCTACAGAATGTGGTATAAAACAAATGTGGCAAGATAAACACTGGACAAAAAAAAATGTAAAGCTGTCCTTAATTGACTGCTGACAGCAGGCTGTCTGAGCAAACTGTGAACAAGCAGGATGCTGGGAAATTCACTGTCCAACTTTGCAGAGACTACGTAGGCCAGTGCTTCAAAATTCCTGCTTCACAGAAAAGTCTGTCAGATATTCTGGGCCAGTAGGCTGAGGATCAGATGCCCTAGTGACACAGAGAAACCTCTGGGGACTGTCCAGGCAGTCGGCTGTCTCTGTCATTTCTATAGTTCTGGAAGCTGTGCCTCCTGCAAATTTAGGTAACATTATTTCATTCTGAGGCTCTGATGGGGTTGAAGACTAGATAATCTTACTAAAGGTAAGCTTAGTTGTTTAAGAACTAAGACAATGTTTTAAGTCTAAAAAGATGTTTCTCAGTTGATAAGTGCAAGTTACAAGAAAGTGATTTAGGTGCAGAACTTTGGACTCAGCAGGGTGGGATAGATAGTGGAATCTTTTTCCAAGGTTGCCAAATACAAATGGACTGGACATCGTAAACTTAATTCTTACCTGATAATCTTAATTATTCTCATTGTATATATTTTATTATCGTTAGAGAAAAAGGCCGTTTTTTTTTTTTTTAACAGAAAGGTAAGTTTGGGTTTCTTTAAAAATTTAGTTATGTTATGTAAATATGTTTTTGTTTTAATCCCAAGTGTGGGATATAGAAATGCCTTAGTTTATCCACAGCTGATAACAGCCTCTTGTGGCTCAGAGAGGGGCGTGGTCTTTGACAGCTGCAGTTAGTGGGACGGTGAGGAGTCCGGGAGAGAATAAGTACCAGAGCCTGGTGAGAGTAGAGGACTTCGAGGGGAGAGACGGAGGAGGGAAAGGGCTGCTTGTTCATCCTGCTGTGTTGCTGCTGCTGGACTTTTAGATATCCTGGTGGCTGAGACTGCGATTGGTATTTTCCCAAAGAGCCCAATGACCCTAGCCAGCCAGAACTAAGTCTAAAGAGGTCTATGCCCCTTCTAACCTTCTTTCTCTCTTACCTGGGTGTGTGTGTGTGTGTGTGTGTGTGTGTGTGTGTGTGTGGTAGCGGCATTAAGAAACCCCAATAAAGTAAAATGGTTTAAAAGGGGAGCTACACATCCATGCTCAGGCAAGTAAGTGGGTCACAAAATAAGAGGAAAATGATCTGAAGATGAAGGGGACTGGGGGGAGGAGGAGGTGGGCAAGAGGGGATGAAGGGGCAGTGCTTGGAAATGCTGCAGATGTGTGGAGGTGTTACAGGGGAACCTACGGCGATAACTGCAAAAACAAGGCTGAGCCGTTAGGCCGAGGAGGGGAGGAGGGAGAGAGACCTTGGAACACACGGCTCTAAATGGGATGTCTCCAACAAATCCCTCTCCTCAGAGCTCAGGGGACTCCGCAGAGGAGGCAGGACGCCGAGACAAGGCTGTAAATTAGCGTGATGAAAGCTCATGTGTACTCGCTCAGGCTGGGGAGGTCACAGGACCTGCACGGCCGTGACAGGTCCTTCGTGTTGATATCCTGGCTTCCAGTTCAGTGGTTTGCGGAACTCCTGAGTGGGTCTCTAGGTCTTGTGTCTTCTCCTGAGCTCTTCTCCTTCTGTTTATTTGTCTTGTCCGACTTCAATGTGATAGTTTTTGTTTGATCTTTTTGTTCGATTTTTGTTTTCTTTTGCTTTTTCAAGACAAAGTTTCTCTCTGTAGACCAGCCTGGTCTCAAACTCACAGAGATCCGCCTGCCCCTGCTTCTCAAATGCTGGGATTAAAGGCGTGGGCCACCACTGCCTGGCTTGTTTTCTCTTATTGTATTTTATTTTGTTATATTTTTTTAAAAAAAATAACTGAAAGAATGAAAGCCTAGCCACTGGGGTATACCTGCTGAGAGGGGGAAAATCAGCCTTCTCCAGTGGAGGTAGCCTGGGTGTATCAACCGCTCCAGAGCAGGCCTGGTATTCAGGAGGGTTGAGCAGCATATAATGGGCTACACAGTTTTTTGCTCTGTTTTTATTTGGTCACAGTTTGGTGATTTGGTTTTGGGTGGTATTTTGCTTTGTTTCTTGGTTTGTCTGTTTGTTTTACTGTTGTATTGGCTGGTTTCATTATTGTTGCTTGAGAAAGAACTTAAAAGTTGCGTGAGTAGGAAGGGAGAAAGGATCTGGAATTACTTGGGAGAGGAGAAGAATATGACCAAAATTTGTTTACATTTAAAATTGTTTTAAAGGGGCTGGAGAGATGGCTCAGCAGTTAGGAGCACTGACTCTCCCAAAGCACTTAGAATTCTCAGCACCCACAAGGCAGCTCACAACTGTCTGCAACTCCAGGATCCAACACCCTCACAGACATAGGGACAAAACAGCATTGGATTTTTAAAATTGTTTTAAATTGTAATGATAATAATAATAAACAAGGTTGGGTGTGGTGGAGCATGACTTTAGTCCCAGTGTTCAAGCGTTCAAGAGGCAGAAACAGGCAGACCCCTCTCTGTGAGGCAGCTGGGGTTACGGGCCAGTTTTCAGGTTAAACTGCTTTCTCTGCTATGATGAACACCGTGAGCAAAAGCAGCTTGGAGAGGGTTTATTTCATCGTCAAAGTCCATCACGAAAGAAGTCAGGGCAGGAGCTCTAGACAGGTCCTGGAGGCAGGAGCTGAAGCAGAGGCTGTGGAGGGTGCTGCTTCCTGGCTGGCTCAGCCTGCTTTCTTGTAGAACCCAGGAGCAGCAGCCCCAGGGTGGTACCATCTGTGGGTTGGGTCCTCCTTCATACGTCATCAGTCAAGACAAGGCCCCACAGCTTGCTTACAGACTGACTAATCTGAGGAAGGAATTTTCTCAATTGCTACGTCTTCAAGGATGATGACAGCCTGTTTCAAAGAGAAACAGCCAGCAAAGAGAAACTAACCAGCAAAGCTACTTTGTCTGAGAGAGAGAGAGAGAGAGAGGAAACAGACCACAGAAGAACAAAAGCTTCTTGTTCTACATACCAAGACCCTATTCCAAAATAGAAGTTGGAAAAAAGACTTCAGGGCTTGTCTCAGAGGAGGAGCCCCTGCCGAAAGTCCTTCAGTTGAGGGACTGGACTGGACACGCGTGGTCGGGAGTGGAGCCCCACCCTGAATCCCCAGTGAGGGGCTGGGGGCGTGGTCAGGGGTGGAGCCCCGCCTAGAATCCCCAGTGAGGAAAGAGGTGTGTGGCTCGCGGTAAACCCTTGGCCTTGCAGAGGTGTTAGGCTTCCTCCTGTAAGCCAACAAACACCACAACGACCGAAAGAGCGACCGCCACTGCCTATCATTGTGCATTTGGAGGAGGCAGGGACAGGGTGGGGAGAACCTGTTAGGCCTAAGGAGTCAGGGATCATCTCCAGGAGCCACCTAAACTCTGAGCTCATTACTACATTCTTGTTTGCACAGCCCAAACCTGTCATCTGCCTGTTACACTATCACCTGCTCCCATTTACTGCCTGACCAGGGTTGTGGGTTCAGGGCGGGGTGCCTCGAGGCCGTACCCGCTGCCGGACAAGACTTACCTGTAAGAATTATCAGCATGGTGATTAAACGCTGGCAGCCTCCCTGACCCAGTGGGTAAGCTAGAAGGGTTTTGAACCAGGCCCCTGTACACTTTTCTGCTGTGTGACCCTGGGCAAGGAACTCAGCCTCTCCGACTGGGCCTTGTTTGAATACAGCACGAGTCTGCCATCTCAGGGCTCAGAACTTGAGGCCTGAGGACTGCTGGTGCCAGGCCAGCCGGGGCAGCTTAGCAAAACTGGAAAGCCCACAGGCTGTGGGAAAGAGTAGCTACTTCAAAGGAGTTTTATGAAGCTTACACTTAAATATACTGTATTAGCTAATAGCAATAAATGTCGACGTTAATAACTATCCGGTCGTTGTGGGAACGGCTTTGTATTTTTTCGTTTGTGGATTACTGGGGCAGGGGGCCTGTATGATACACCTGCCCAGGCCAGTGACCAGCCTGCAGGAGTCTGTTGTCTCCTACCATGTGGAGGGGCCCAAGGATCAAACTGAAGCCCCTTTCCTGCCCTCTCGCTGCCAAGCCTCACGTTATATGGACATGCTTAGAACATGCCATGAACTACAGAGGTTTGTTGTGTCCTGTCTTTGTTTTGTTTTTTGAGACAGGTCCTTACTGTGTAACCCTGGCTGTCCTGGACTCACTTGGTAGACCAGGCTGGCCTCGAACCCACAGAGAGCCACCTGCCTCTGTCTCCTGGGTGCTGGGATCAAGGGTGTGCCACCACACCTGGCCAGATTTGTTGGCAGGTATGTCACCCCTGCCCTTAACCCACCCCTCCCTTCTCCACCCCCTCCCCACACTCAGGAAGTGCAGAAATGAGGATAAGAAGATAAAGATCACCACAAGCTACATGGTCAATTGGAGACCAGTCTCGACTGTGTAAGATCTATCTCAAAACAAAAGTTCATTCGTTTCTTCATCATTCATTCATTCATTCATTCATTCACTTGAGGACAGAGAATGAGAAAATTCAGCTCTCCCATCGAAGATGCTTGCCTGATTTCATCACCCTTGACACCATCAATGTCTGTCTCTCCCTCCCAAACACCAGACCCACCGGGAAAGGGGTTTCTGTCTGTTTTGGTCCCCTCTGTCCCAGGGCCCAGAACAGCTGCTGCTTCCTTCCTTGACTGGTGAGGAAGGAAATAAAGAGGTTGTTGTCCCACTGACCTGGATGTCTCAATCCATCCCAGAAACCTGGCAAGGCAGAGGTCATCCGCCAACAGAAATCCAGGGAGGCTCGGAGATGGCTCAGTCAGTAAAGCCTCGCCTTAGGACTGGATTCAAATTCTAACAACCCACTCTAAAAATCCCGGTGGGCTGGATGGTGGTAGCACACATCTTTAATCCCAGCACTCAGGAGGCAGAGGCAGGTGAATCTCTGAGTTCTAAGGCAGCCAGGGCTGCACAATGAGACCTTGTCTTAAATAAACCTAAATAAATAAGGTGGACCTTGCCTGACACACACACAGGCTACCCAGAGAAGCCTATCTCGGTGCACTGGGACACACACCCTCCCTCAGTAATTATGTAACCCAGGCGTCTTATCTGCCTGGGAACAAGGTGGGTGGTTGTATCTTCCTATCTGTCTGTCCGTTTGAACTAGCCTGTATTTGGTGGTTCTTGCTCTACCTGTGGATAAATGTGGAGGCAGAGGCTCTAGATAGTGGACCAGAGAGGGCGAGCCTTGGCCATACAGCATTCCAGGAAGAGCCAGAGGCAGCCAGCAATGAGCTGGCTCAGAATCCAGGAGGGTGTGGTGGGTGGAGGCTCCCTGCCCTTTCTCCACACTCCCTACTGTGTCCCTCGTTGGTGCCCCAGCTCCGGCCTCCTGTGTTTGCTCTGTCTTCACGGGCTCTTGGGTCTGGAAGGGTGGCTCAACAGTGAGGAGCATTTGCTCTTGCAGGATCCGAGTTCCGTTCCCAGCGCTCACTGCAGGCTGCTCCAGGACATGCAGTGCCTGTTTCTGGCCTCTCAAGGCATAGGGCATGGAACATATATGTCATACACTCACACAGACATAAGACATACAAACGCAAACACACACGCATACAAGCACACACCCACACACGCGGTTATGTAAAGAAATGTGGCCTCTTGAGCCTGGAAACCTTGAAACATCCACTGACGGCTGTTCCACTTGAAACTCCCCTGGCCATTCAGCAAGCCCAAAGCCAGCAGGATGGTGTCAACAGATGCAAACTGGTACGGCTCCCAGGTTCGCCCTCTGTCCCACTGAAGCCAGCCCTTCCACACCCTTGACTGACTTCTGGTCCTTTCCGAAAGCCTCACTTAGCTCCTTCGGCTCATGTCCAAACACCACTCGGACGCGTGGGTTGACTTCAGGCCGAGCCTCTGCTGCTCAGGCACTATCCCTGGCCCTCCAGTGTTCTCAGGATAAAGCATGCATCTCGCAGCCAATCTAGTTTGGCCCTGGTCCTGTCCTCATGGCAGCCTGGGCTCTGGCCTCTCCCAAGTTATAGCTGTTTCCCAACAGGACCTGTTTTCTCACATCAGGGCCTTTTCGGACACCCTTCTTCTGGGCAGCATGGTCTTGGACAATTTTCACTCCTGTCCTGACTTCCTACTGCCATCATTCCTGTCACTCTGCTTCCATACAGGCGCAGCTTCTGTTTCTTCTGCTCATCCCAAGCGCCCCCCCCACATCAAGTTAAAATATGACTAATAATAATAATTATTGACCCAATAATAATTATTATTGATAATAATAATTATATTTAATATAATTATTATTAATATTATTATTATTATTATTATTATTATCTGGCAAAGGGCTCTGTTCCCAGCACGCATGTGTCAAGCTCCAGAGGATCTGGCATCTGAGGGATGCACATGCAAAAACCCCTCCCTCCACTTACACAGAATTTAAAACACTTTCTAAATTTGCTGGTTACTTTGAGACATGTCTCTTTACATAGCCTTGACAGTCCTGGAACTCACTATATAGACCAGGCTGACCTCAGATACAGAGATTCAACTGCCTCTGTCTCTGGAGTGTTGGGATTGCTACCACTCCTGGGGAAAATAAGTCTTTCCAGAGCATAATTGAAACATTTCTTTAGTGGGCATGGTGATGTATGACTTTAATTCCAGCACTCTGAATGTACAGGGAGATGGAACTTGGTGAGTTTGAGGCTAGCCTGGTCTACTGTATGCTCCAGGCTAGCCAGTGATAAGTAGAGAGACCTTGCCTATATATATATATATATATATGAAGACCAGTGCATTCCAGCAATTGGGAGGATCTGGAATGAGAGGCTAGCCTGGGCTATAGAGCCAGACCCTGTGATGACTTCAGATGACTCGTTCTCCAAGCCGTCTTTTCCAGCTGCAGGATACAGCTCTTGAAGTAGCTGTAAATATATTAAGCTTTTTTCCGGATGCCCTTCTCCTCACATGCCAATGCCAAAGCAGTTGTTTGTTTTCTTTTGTGTCTGTGTGCCCGTGTGTCCATGTGTGGGGACCAGTGGTGTGGTGGTCTGAATGAAAATGGCACTGATAGGCCCACAGGGAGGGGCACCAAGAGGTGTGAACTTGGTAGAGGAAGTGTGTCACTGAGGGTGGGCTTTGAGGTTCCAAACACTTAAGCCAGGCCCCGAGTCTCTCTCTCTTCTTGCTGCCTGCCAATCAGTTGTAGAACGCTCAGCTCCCTCTCTAGCACCATGCCTGCCTGCACACTGCCATGCCTCCGGGGGATCAGCACCTTCACACAGACATGCAGGCAGGCAAAACAACCATGCACATAAAAAAATAAACTAATTTAAGAAAAAGAGTCGCCTTGGTCCAGCCAAACAGTGGGAGCCCGGGGAAACCAGAAGAGGGGGGAGGAAGGACTGGAGGGGCCAGAGGCGTGGGGGACACAGAGGACAAGGCCCACAGAGTCAACTATGCAGAGGAAAGGGGGCCCCGCAGAGCCCTCGTGGGTCCGTGCTAGGGCGGATGTTAGAGTGTGGGAGTTCTGATGTCTCTGACCCTTTTGCCTGCTCTTAGGATCCTTTCCCACCTACTGAAGTGCTCACCCAGCCTTGACATGAGGGTTGGTGCCTGGCTTTATTGTAACTGTGTGCTGTGCTCCGTTGATATCCCTGGGAAGCTGTTTTCTGAAGGGGAACGGAGGAGGAGTGGATCTGGGGAGGGGTGGGAAGCTGGGAAGGGTGGAGGGAGGGGAACGGAGGAGGAGTGGATCTGGGGAGGGGTGGGAAGCTGGGAAGGGTGGAGGGAGGGAAAACTGCAGCTGGAATGTATGAATGAAAGAAAAATTAAAAAGAAAATAGTAAAGAAAAAGAGCTGCAGGGGTCTCAGCGCCCCTGCACACCAATAGAAGCCCTGACTGAGACAAGCAGACACCTCAGAGGTCATTCCTCAGCGGCTCTCCATCTTGGGTTTTGGCTTTTGTTGTTGTTGTTTGGTTTTTTTGAGACAGGGTTTCGCAGTATAGCCTTAGCTGCCCTGGACTCACTTCGTAGACCAGGTTGCCCTCAAACTCACAGAGATCTGCCTGCCTCTGCCTCCCACATACTGAGATTGAAGTCATGTGTCACCACACTTGGCTTCCATCTTGGTATTTTAAGGCATGGTCTCTCACTGCTCTTGTGTACCATAGGCTGGCCTGAGAGTCTCCATAGCAAAGGCTGGCCTCCAGTTCCAGAATGCACAAGTTGTATGTGTGTCATTAGCACTGTTGCACCTTCCGTTATCTGTGTCCATCTGTCCCAGGCAGTGCGACTCGGGCTGACTCGGTTTACTAAATCCTTTCTTTCGAGGTGATTTTCTTAAAGTAATTGCCGAAGTGCACTGACTAGCCAAAGCTGGGCCACAGTTGCCTCAGTCCATCTTCTCTGCAGCTGGCGAACCGCCGGCAGGAGCAGGAGGAGAGGGGAGCCCACGTTCCCTGAGAGCAGACTCTCCTTTCTTTTTCTAAAAGGGTCTCCTGGAGCCTCGGCCGGCCTCCAGCTCACCACAGAGCTGAGGATAAGCGTGTGGCCAACCCTCCTGCCTCCGTATCTAAAGCACTGAGATGATAGCTGTGCACCGTATCCTTTTTCTTTCCTTCCTTTCCCTCCCCTTCAGTCTCACGCCTTAGCCCAGGCTAGCCTAGAACCTACCCACCAAACCAGCTGGCCACAAACCCTTGGCAATCTTCCCGCCTCACCTTCCTGCCGCTGACAGGCTTGGGCCACCACCACACCCAGCTTCTGCTAATAAAGTTTTATTAGCTCACAGCCCTATCCAGACTCATTTACATGTCCCCCAGGCGCTCTGCCTTGGCACGAGGGAAATGAACCTGGGAAAAGTCGCTGTTCACATAGCCAGACACTCTCTCCAGCTAGACCTGCTCTCTGGGCGCTACACATGTACACACAGAGAATAAATAAAACAAGGTAAGGCGCTGTGGCCGATGCCTGTGACAGCACTTGGGTGGCTGAGGTAGGGGCCGGGCCTGAGGATAGCCTGGGCTACACAGTGAGCCCCAATCAAAAGGAAAGAACAAACATCAAATGAATTCACGGGGAGGGGGAGGCGCGTTCTCATTTTGTGAAACACCCAGACTGCGTGTGGAAATGCCCCAGTGGCCCAGCCGGCGGGAGGCTGCCCTTTAGAGAAGCTGACGACGGGGACATGAGGGGCATCTGGGAGTGAGAGGCCATGGCCTGAGAAACCTGACTCAGTGTATGGTACCCGTCGTAGTGGGCTGAGATACCCAGGGAATTTTGTGGATCATAGGGCTTCTGGGAAAGCAAGGAGAGCTAGTGTAGAAACCCAGTCCTCCCCGACTTCTCCCAAATGACAGTTTCAACCAGGTCCAGAAACTGGATGGAAACTGAGGACCATGCACAGACCACGCGGGAGTAAGCTCTCTCTGCGGAGTGTAGGCAGGAGCTTACCTGGCCACGCCCCCAGCCGATCCCTAGGCGATTGTGGGCGCGCGGGGGTGGGGGTGGGGCTCCACCACCGAGCCACGTCCGAAACCGGAGAACCAATTTCGTTGGTTCAGTTTTTGTGGGTTTTTTTCCTTGTTTTTTGATTTTGAAACAGGGTCCCCGCTGTGTAGCCCTGACTGGCTTGAACTTAAAGCTGGGCGCTGCCGCGGCTTCTTTGCTCGACACAAGGTCTCATTAAGTTGTCCCAGCTCAGCAATCCTGCTCCTTCAGCTTCACACGCAGCTGGAGTAAGGAACAGATACACGCACTCACACACACGCACGCACACATGCACACGCACGCACGCGCACACACACACACACACACACACACACGCGCACACTTGTCTTGGATTTGCCCAGTTCAAAGTCCAGGTCTGAGCGCCCGGGGAGCTGGCGGTGAGCACCCCAAGCACCTGCTGCACGCGGACACGCCCCTCTCGGCATCTCCCCGTGAGGCTGTGCGGCTCTTAGACAGCGCGCACACAGCACTGAGAAGCGAGCCCTGGGCGGGCGGCTGGGGGCTCCCAGTCCCGGCGCCGGGATCCAGCGCTCCCGGGCGGGGCCGGCCAGCTCGCAGGGCCTCCCCTACCTGCCCTCGTCTTTCAAGCTTCTCCAGCGGCGGCGCACTGTGTATGAAGTAGCGAGAGTTGGCTATCCCCGGTGTTGTGTGGCATCAGGTACAAAAGGGGAAAAACCGGAGTGGTTCAAATAGAATCATGGAAGGGAGAAAATGGGCTGCGTTGATGATGCTGGCAGTTGCAGACAGGACAGACATCCTTACTTCTTCCAAAAAAACCTACCTAGGTCCAACCTTAACTGACTCAAGAGCCTTTTTTGGGACTCTTCAGGGCTGCCATTGCACCCACCATCACAGCACCATCCCTCAGACTTGAGTCTAAAAACTTGCCATGCATCTCAGTTCAGCAGGAAGACAAATGAATGGACACAAACTGATCCACCACACTCCCAGCCAACTGCTCAAACAAGATTCTCCGTGGAGGAGGAGGTATAGCTTAACCCCACATTTGGTAAGCCTACCCCATCCTACCCTTCCCAAAGCCCCTGCCTGGGCCCTCACCGTGTTGAAGAACTCGGCCACCAGCTCCGAGTGCTGGAAATTGCTCTCGCACCAATCCACCTCGGAGCTCTGATAGGCAAAGATGCTGGACATCTTCGCTCTGGTGCCCGGCGCATGCATCCTGTGCCTGGCAGAGGTGTGCCAGCTGAGTGAGCGAGCTGAGGAGTGCCCAGCCCATGCGAGGTGGAGACAGAACAGCTCAGGGCCCTGGAGCAGGCTGAGAGGAAAAACCTGCTGGGTGGCTCCCCTATTGCACCAGGGATAGCCTGGCAGATGTGCAAGGGAGGCCACTGAGGCCCTCCCGGGGCGATGCTGAGGGGTGGTGCTCTTCAGGGTGCCCTGAGCAGGGAGGCGGCTTCGGAGCTGGCACCTGAGGAGCCGCACATGAGGGCAGTGACTGCCGTGATTCTGTGGTAACGGGGGGCTAATGCAGGGCTGAGAGAGGAGAGCACTCAGCTAACACAAACAAAGCTCTGAGGTCCACCCTGGCACCCACAGAACCAGCTGTCGTGCTAACACCTGTCATCCAAGCACTCAGCAGCAGAGGCAGGAGGACCAGGAGTTTAAGGCTGATCTGCGCTACACAGCCAAGGCCCTGTCTCAAAAGAAAAGGTAAAGCTGGAGGTGGCAGTGGTGATCCCAGCACTGGGGAGGCAGAGGCAGGTGGATCTCTGTGAGTTCAAAGCCCAGCCTGGTCGACAAAGTGAGTTCCAGGACAGCCAGGGTCACACAGAGAGACTTGGTCTCAAAAACAAAAAAACCAACCAACCAACCAAATTCTACTGACCTGTCAACAGTTCCATTTCACAGAAAGACAAACTCAGACGGGGTAATGTAACATGGTGGGAAAGTCTGGTTGGCTTAAAAAATAGGGTAGTTTGGAGCTAACAAGATGACTCAGCAGTTAAGAGCACAGACTGTTCTCCTGGAGGACCCAGGTTTGTATTTCCAGCACCCACATGGCAGCTCACAACTGCCTGTAACTCCTGCTCCAGAAGATCTGACAGCCACACACACTCATGCATGCAGTCAAACACCAGTGCGTATTAAATAAAAATATTTTTTTTTTAAAGTGGGGTTTTGAGACAGGCTCTCATGGTATAGCTCAAGCTGACCCAAAACTAGCGATGCTCCTGTCTCAGCCTTCCTAATGCGGAGGTAACAGAAATGAGTTCCCATACTGGGTTTGAATTCCAACTCTTTTGTTTGTTTGTTTGTTTGTTTCGTTTTCAAGGCAGGATTTCTCTGTGTAGCCCTGGCTGCCCTGGACCCACTTTGTAGACCGGGCTGGACTTGAACTCACAGAGATCTGCCTGCCTCTGCCTCCCAGAGTGCTGGGATTACAGGTGTGTACCACCATGCCTGGCTTTGTGGAGAGCTGCTTGTTGTCAAGCTGCTTAACAAAGCAGCGAAAAACATGTTTTCACCCTGGCCTTCGCCTGGAGACACAGAAAAGAAGTTTCACCAAGTTCCTTAAAAATGGTTTGTGTGACCTTGGACTGCATCTGCTATAGGGAATAAGTTTTAGAAAACAAGTTTGGCAGTTCCATGAACTTCTTTCTCGTATTGATGTGACTTGTTTTTGCTCTGCCTGTAAAAAGAAATTGTGGAATAAACTCACGCTGCAGTCTCACTGACAGCCCTCTGGAGCTGATCCCGTGTGGTGTGTGACTTGCTTTAATTATTTCAATCCTCAGTCCCCACTCAGAAACTGACTCTGCGGATGGGCTCCAGCACGGCTTCCTACTCTTGACCCAGTAGATCTAACCACCTGGCTGCCACAGATTAGACAGAGCCCAGGGAGTCCTGTGGAATAGGGGTCACAGACTCACAAGAAGACCTACAGAGCAAACTAACCTGGGCCTGTGCGGGTTCAGAGACTGAACCAAAGTGCTTGCATGGACTGGACCTAGACGACACGTAGGCCATGGGTAGCAGATGTGCAGCTTGGTCTTCATGTGGCTCCCCCAACAGCTGGAGAGTGTGCTGTCTCTGACCTCTCGCCTCCCTTTGGACCCCGTTCCCCTAACTGTGCTGCCTTGTCTGGCCTGGGTGGGAGAGGACGTGCCCAGCTCTGCAGGACTTAATGATTGTCCTGGTCTGGGCGCCAACAGAGCCCATCCCCTTAGGCTCAGCTCAGGCCCCCCAGAGACCTTCCTTCCCCCAGGCCTTGCCCTGTGGAATGCCCTTTGGGGACCTCACATTTCCATGGGGAGCATGTGATCTTCCAGCAGAGGTCACCAAGAGGGAAGGAGCCTGGGGCCATCCACATATAGGGTCCCTGAGTCTTGACTTCTGAGGGCTGAGGGAGAAACTGCAAGCCACCTGTGCTCAGGCTGGAATTTGAACTTTGTCAGTTTCCTAAGCTGTGTGATTTGGGACATATGGAGTCACCTCTCTGATCCCCTTTGTTCTCCTGTAGTGTAATGAGGTTGATAAGCACAAACAGGGCTTTACCGCCATAGCCTGTGGCAGTAATCCTTTTCATGTGCAATGCATTGCATGTATTTATTTATTGATTTGGGTATTCGGGTTCTGTGGTAGTCAGAGGACAACTGCCAGGGTCAATTCTCTCCTTCTTTGTGTGGGTGTGAGGAATGAGGCTCTGGTGGCCAGCCTAGCAGCAAGCACCTTTTCCCACTCCTGCAGTGCAGCCCTGAGCTTCAAGCTTGGGACACCATGCATAGGTCATTGGAACGGCTTGCTTTTCTACCTGCCTGTGTGGAGGCAGGGTCTCCCTATGATATCCAGGATGGCTTCCAAGGCACCATCCAACTGCCTCAGGTTTACATGAGCTGGGGTAACAGGCTTGGACCGCCACACTCTCCTTTGGGTTGTCTTCCAGCTGTGTGAGAATTCCCTCCTCAGTGAGAGTGAGGGGGGTGAAAGCATCACTGGGTAATTCTAGTCAGGGGCTCTACCTCTGACCACGCCCCCAGCCCCTCCCTGGCCACACCCACAGCCCCTCACTGGGGGATTTCGAGTGGACTTTCTGGCTGAGTCATGCCCCAGCCCAGAATTTTTAAAATTTTATTTACACCATGACTGAGCAGACAGAATAGTACTTAGCACTCAGTAAATATTCATTGAGGGCTGGGGTGTGGTTCAGTGGTCAAAGCTTGACACACATCCACAGGGTCCTTGGTTCCACTTTCACCACAAAAGTAAAATAAAATAAAATATGATAAAACTGAAAAGAAAAATTATGCACTTGGAACATTGAGGGAGGAGATGAATTCTCTGCCACTGCAGACCACATAATGCGAGATGCCATTTTAAAAAATAAGTCAAATAATACAAGTGTGGCAGCCTACAGCTATCATCCTAGCACTCAAGAGGCTGAGGTAGGAGGACCAGAAAATTGAGACCAGCTGGGCAGTTGGTGGCACACGCCATTAGTCCGAGTACTTGAAAGGCAGAGGCAGGAGGATCTCTGTGAGTTCAAGGCCAGCCTGGTCTACAGGGAGAGTAGCAGGACTGTCAGGACTACACAGAGAAACCCTGACTTGAAAAATACGTTATTTAATTTAATAAATAATAAATAAATAAATGAAATACAATAACAAAATAAAATCTTAGTCAGACACACCTTAAATCTTAGCACCCCAGACAGAGGCCAAGGCAGGTGGACCTCTGTGAGTGTAAAAACCACCCTGAAGCACACAGAGTTCCCGCCTCTATAGTGAGACCCTACCCCAAACACACAAACACACAGAGCTGGGAAGGCGGCTTCGTGGCAAACCCAGGCCTAGAGTGCAAAGGCCCGAGTTCCATCCGCGTTACTGTCTGTAACTCTATTTCAAAGGGATCTGACACCTTCACCCTGATGCACCTAAAATAAAAATTAAATAAATTATTAAAAAAAAGAAAAAGAGCATATGTGTGTGTATGTTTAGGTATGCATGTGTATCTACATACATGTGTGTTTATATGTGTATATATTTTCTGTGTGTGTATGTGTGTGAACACATACCTATGTTATAGGTAAATACGTGTACGTATCTATATATTTGTGAGTATGTGCGCATGTGTGTTCTTTGTATGTATATGTGTGTGCCCATATGTATTTATGTATGTCCACATATATATGCATGTGTGTATGTATCTGTGAATGTGTGCATGTATGTATATATATGTCCACATATACATGCCTATGTCTCTATGTATATAGCTGTGAACGTGTGCATGTATGTATATGTGTGCATGTGTGTATATCATGTATGTGTATATATGTGTGAATGTATGGATGTGTGTACATGCGTGTGCATATGCATGTGTGTATGTATGTGCCTGCATATGTGCACACGTGTATATGTATGCATGTGTATACAGAGGTGTGCGTGTAGATTACACACCTGGGATTAGAGGCGTCTCTCTCATTTCTTAGCTTTATTTACCATGTGTTCTGTGGTGCATCTTTGTGGGACTGAGGCACACATCTGGAGGTCAGGGGCAGCCGTGTGCAGGGAGTTCTCTGCTCCCCCTTAACATGGCTTCCAGGGCAGCCTGAGCAGCAAGCACTTTTATGCATGAGACATATGCTGCCCCTCTCGTTTGTTTATTTATTTATTTATTCATTTATTTATTCACTCATTCATTCATTCATTGTTTTTTCTAGACAGGGTTTCTTTGTGTAGCCTTGCCCTGCCTGGACTTGCTTTGTAGACCAGGCTGGCCTCAAACTCACAGCGATCCACCCGCCTCTGCCTCCCAGAGTGCTGGGCGCCACCATACCTGCTGCCTGTCTTCTGTTTTTTAAATTACATTTATTGCCCTGTGTGTTGGAGGCCAGGGAGCGCCCATGGCCTTCTCCATCACTCTGGTCCCATTCCTCTAGAGCACTGTCTCTTCCAGAACCTGGGGCTGACACCAAGCAGTCCCCAGGAATCCTGTGTCTTCCCTCTCAGAGCTGGGGTGACTGGCATTTGTGGATGTACTTGGCTTGCTTTGTGAGTGCTGGGACCTGAACTTTGTCCTCAGGATGACATGGTAAGGGCTCTTACCCCAAAGCCATCTCTCCAGCCTTTTGGCCATGCCTTTTGAATCTGAGGACAGAATCTGAGGGCAGGCTGGCTGGACCCTCCCATCTCTGCCTCCCCAGTGTCCTGCATTCATGGTTCCTAAGAACCATCCAGGCAGGTACTTACCTTCCTGAGCCCTGTCCCAGGGATGCCTTTTGGCTCCCCAACCTTTCCTTCCACTCCCCAAGTGCCGGGATGACAGGCATGTGTCAGCAGGCCCAATCAGTCCTCTTTTTTTAAAACTTTATCTTTTAAAAAGCAGGTTCTTTACACGATCACATGTACGCACATGTTTTTGATCACATGAATGCAGCGGCCTCTGAGGCCAGAAGGGGAGTCTGGTTTCCTGGAGCTGGGGTTCCAGGTGGCTCAGTGTGGGTTCACTTTCCAGGTCCTCTGGGAGAACAGCCAGCGATCTTAACAGCTGAGCAATCTCTCCCAGCCTTAATTTATCTTTAAGCAGTTCCACCATGTAGTCCAGGCCAGCCTGGTTTGACAGGGATGCTCCTGAGTGCTGAGTTGACAGGCAGGTGCCACCACACCCGCTTAGGAGGAGACTCCCTTTCAGCATCCCTTTTTTTCTCTCCTGAGACTCAAACCTTAGGGAAAGAGCACTGGGCAGCCGTACCTTCCCAGCAGACCTGGCAGCTCTGCTCTTATTAGTCCAACACATCCAGAACCTTTGAACTTGACCGTCTGCCAGAAATCCGAGCAAGTGCCAGGCGTGGCGACACACACCTGTTCTAACACTGTGTGGGTGGAGGTAGGGGGACGAGGAATTCCAGATCATCCTCGGCTGCACAGTGAGGTGAGCCTGCTGTGTCTGGGTCTGCGGCGACCGGCCTCTACTCGTCTCTTTTCTTTCCACATATTTATTCATTGTATACATGGGTGCTATGATACTCGTGGAGGTCAGAGGGCAACTCAAGTGAATTGATTCAGTCCTTCCGCCGCGTGCGTCCTCAGGTCTAACCCTGAGGCCTCTGCCCCACTTTTGTCTAACTTTTATAGGGCTGTCTTCCCCATGTAACTCACAGACCTGATTAACTTTAGAAGGTTATGGGATAAACACTGTGCCATGGCACACACTTGACGTCCTGGCACTATAAGGTCATCCTTGTCTGTGTAGCCAGTAGCAGGCCAGCCTGAGGTACAAAAGACCCTGTCTCGGGAAGCCATAAAAACTAAGCAGAGAGAGAGAGAGAGAGAGAGAGAGAGAGAGAGAGAGAGAGAGAGACTCTCAAAGCTGGGTGTGGTGGCACACGCCTTTAATTCAGGTACGTGGATCTCAAGTTCAAGGCCAGCCTGTACTACAGAGCTATTCTAGGACAGCCAGAGCTACATGGAGAGACCCTGTCTCAGAGAGAGAGAGAGGAGAGAGAGAGAGAGAGAGAGAGAGAGAGAGAGAGACCTTTAACAAGGGGGATGAAGAGGGATTGCAGCAGCCCTGCCCCCACCCCACTTGCCACAGCTGCCTAACATTGTGACCAATCACCGTTGTTGGCCTGACACTGTCACTGCATGTGGTCTCTAAGTAAGGGGCAAGTATGTGTGTGTGGGGGGGGCTCCCTCTGCCAATTTTTGGAGGGCGGTTGCCTGCGCTGGATGAGCTTTTGTCATGCTCCCATATGTAACCCAATTAACTCGCTGGCCAAGCCACATGGGGGTGGGACATTTCCTAGGTGTCCTGGCCAAGGTGAGTGACATTCATTCACACCTCCCAGGAAAACATTCAGGCAACAACTAACTTTCTCTCTGCCTCCACCTCCTGAGTGTGGGGGCGACAGGCCTGGGCTGCCATAGCCAGCTCTCGGGACTGTCGCAGGCGTGGTGTCCTGCCGGGAGAACCGATTCCCACAAGAGCAGTATGAGCCAACACCCACTGGTGCTGCGTTACGCAACTCGATTTCAAACCCAGTGAGCTGGTGCCATCACACCTGCAGATTTTCATCCGCTTTCAACAGTCTTCACCCAGATTCCCTGGGGTTTATCACTGTTCCCTGAGGGATGTCCGTGTAATCACAGTGCTATCACGTGCTTAAGTACGAGACTCCAGAGAAAGGCTGGGGTGCCTCGTGTCTGTCACTGCAGACCTCAGGGAAGCTCTGGAATTGAAGCCAGCCTTGGCAGCATAGTGAGTTCCAGGCCAGCCTGAAACTGTGGGTTACAGGAGATCCCGCCTCACACAGACAACACTACCACATAAGTGCAATTAAAGGTGTGCACTACCCTGCCTGCCTTGCTTTTTTTTTTTTTTTAATCTTTATTAACAATTTCACACATTTATGAAAAGTATTTTACTCAGATCCTGGTCCTCCCAACCCTCCCGGCACAGCCTCCCCCACCTTCATGTCCTTTTTTTGTAACCAACTGAGTCCACTAATTGCTGCCTGCTGGAATACTGACCAACCTTGCTGGCTTGACCTTGTCCGGGCAGCCACAGCTGTGTGAGGTCACAGGTCCATTAGACAACATTTCACAACTCCTGTCACATCCTCCAACTCTCACATTCTTCCTGCCACCTCTTCTGCAATGTCCCCAAGCCCTGAGGGGCAGCGGGGCTGCCAGAGTCCCTCTTAGGGCTGAGCAGTTGCAGCCAGTTCTTCCTCTGCATTCTGGCTTGTGAGTCTCTGAATTCTCTCCTGCCTGCAGCACAGCAAAGCGTCTCTGATGATGCCCAGAGCAGCTGCAGTCTGTGGGTACACACAAACACTCAGAAGGCAGTTTCACAGCACAACAGCAACAGAAGGCAAGCCTCTCTCCTTGGCGTGTGACTCTAGTGTGGGCTCTAGTCAAGCTGTAGCACGGAACCTGGCTCCCTCCCACAGAGCAGCCTTGGCTCCAAACAGAAGGCTGGTGGTTGCCCCTGTAGCTCTCCTGCCACTATTGCACCGGAAGCAGCATCTTGCCACAGGTTACAGTTGCAGTACTCAGGGTCCACAGCTGGATAAGACCAGTGAAGCCTTCTGTCCCCCAGTGGACAGCATGTCACTGTCTAGCCCCATGACGTCGAGCGGCAGGGAGGAAGCCCCCTGTCAGCTCCTGCCTGATTTCTCCACATCCTGTGACCAAAGTGACCAGTGTCTCCAGCAACTGGGTCTTGTCATCTGAGTACAATGGGCAACCAAGAGCAATGGCAAGAGCCTGCGCTGTCTGGAGAGCTCTGAGAACAAACATGGCCCTGGGTGTTCGTTTCTGGGCTTTGTGCAATCTACATGCACAGGTCTCCAGTCACCAACTTCTGTCTTCCCAGGGAACAAGGTGGCTGGCAAGGAAATCTTTCAGGAATCCTGGGACATGCCAGACACTCCCATTTCACAGGCAAGTCAGCGGAGTTCAACAGCTTCCGTCTATTATTTGCTAGCTTAGAATATTTGCTAGACTTAGAATAAATTGCCTAACTTCTCTGGGTTCTAGTTTCCTATTAGGAAGCTGGAGGTGAAGTAGTTTCTGTTTCTTAAGGGTGCTAAGGCTACTAAATGAGATACTATGGGGAGGGGCTCAAAGGCAGAGCCCTGACCTAGATTACCCCAGTGAGAGGCTGGGGAAAAGGGTTGGCGCCGCGCCGGGGAGGGAGATGAATGTCTCCCTATGAAGCTCCTGTTCTGCATCCATGAAAGACAAAGCCAAAAGATCAATCAGTGCCACGTGCTTTAAGCAATGCTTGCCTCAGGTGAAAGTTCCGGAACGTGCCTGCTGTGGAAGCAAAGCATGATGTCTCAGCCTGATAGAGGCGTGTTGTGATGGAGAGGACTGTCCCACGTGGGGCAAAGTGTGGCTGCTGGAGTCGCAAGGAAGACAAAGGAAATGGGTGCAGGGGTGACTGACTGACAGGAAGCCGTGATGTCGCAGGTTCGACTGCTCAGTTTCACCTCTTCCAGGGACCTCCAGCTGCTGAGTGAGGAAGAAACGTGGGCACAGGTGAGGCTGGAGGCCTCACGGGAGAAGCAGATATGTGGCTGTAGAGGAAGCTCCCGGGACCTGGGTCTGGCGGGGTGGGGTGGGTGGCGACAGTACTTCTCAAAGTGGAGACCGTGCACATGAACAGTAGAAACTGTCCACCTATTTCCCAAGTCCCACTTGGACTGGGGACAATAAAGGAACTGGGCTGGGCGCCCTCTGAGGACGGGACGAATACAGGTGTAGCGAACAGCCCGTACTCCCAGCAAGATTCAGGCCTCCTGCCCCGGGGTCCTCCGAGGCCTCCACAGGGTCCCCAATTCCTCAAGCTAATTGTTCAATAATTTCCCCAGTGAGTCCCGCCCCTTTTCTCTAGAGAACCTATAGGCGGGAGTCACAGGCGCAAAGCACCTGGGAATTGTAGGTCCGGAAGACCGACGGGCTGCAAGCCAGCAAGTAGACTGGAGACTGCTTGCGCTGCGGGAGCAATGGTGGCTAGCAGGTATCTCGTTTTAGGCCTCGCCTCAACCCTCCGTGCTTCCCGCGTGAACGCCGGGGAACGCGAGGCTACTGAGAGGCATCTACGTGGGGCTGAGACGCAGGCTTTCCCTATTCACTGGAACGCTTACATCCGATGAAGACCCCGCCCATAGATTTAACCCCGGTCTTCTGTCGCTCCAGCCACTCCGTTCCCGGAAGTGTTAGACTCCCGCAAAGCACGCCGGGAGTTGTAGTTCCGGAAGCCAAACAAGGGCGCGCGGAGTCATGTGGCCCCGACTGCTGCTCGGGGAAGCCCGGGTGGCTGCTGGCGGATGCCGTGCAGTCTTGTCTCGCCTCGCCGTTCCTTTCTCCTCGCCATGGACTGCTGGGAGCGGCTCGCCCCTGCGCAGGAGCCTGCATGGAACTGCGACGCGAGCCTTCCCGCTCATTCCCATAGTAGTGGAGCAGACGGTTCGTGGCCCTGGTGGGGACCGACTGGGAGGCTTGTAGTCGGTGGGAGTGCAAGGGACCGCTGACCTTTCACCTCGGTTCTCTTCCCACCAGGGTCGAGGCGAGCGCGCTTATGACATATACTCGAGGCTGTTGCGGGAACGAATCGTGTGCGTCATGGGCCCGGTGAGCCACCCCGTGTTCTCCGAGAACACCTTGCTGTCTCTCTCCAACATTTCTCCCCTTGTCAAGCGCTGTGTCGTGTTCCCGGTCCGCTTGCCCCTCCGCCTTCCTCCTCCCTTGTGACCTTCTAGACCCTAGTCCCTGACCTTGCAAACATTCTCTTTCATTTGAGCCAAACTTTGATGATGTAGTCCAGGCTAGCCTTCACCTTGCCATCCTCTTCCCTCAGCTTCCCAAATGTTGGGGTGTTGAGTGTCAGCTTGTCTTTGTTCTGTCGTCTTCAGAGACAGGGTCCCAGGCTGGCCCTGATCTCTCTAAGTAGCTGCCATGACATTTAAGGCTGGGATGGGGGTTGTGCCACAACACCAGGTTTATGTAGTGCTGGAAATGGAACTCGGCCAGAGTTCTGCCCACTGAGCCAGTTGGGTTTTTGAGACAAGGTCTTGTGTAGCTCAGGCTGGTTTTGAAACCCTTGAGTCTCCTGCCTCCACCTCCCAAGTGTTGGGCTGATTGGTGTGTACCACTACACCAGGTTTGGGCAGTGCTTGAACCCAGGGCCTTGTCCATGCTGAGCGAGCTGTACCCGCCACACTACAACCCCAGACCTTTCCTCAGCTTACCGTCTTCTACTGTCTTGGGGCTTCCTGACCATCCGTCGCTATGCTCAAAACTCCTGCTTCCCAGGGCCTCAGCTCCTTAAACTTCCACCCTTCCCACCTTCAACCTGGGGGTACCTCTGCTCTCCCCACCTGCAGATTGATGACAGTGTGGCCAGCCTGGTCATCGCCCAGCTGCTGTTCTTACAGTCTGAAAGCAACAAGAAACCCATTCATATGTACATCAATAGCCCAGGTGAGCAGGGCCTGGCCTGGTTGTGGGAATCTGGGGTCAGGGATCCCCTGTAAGGGGAATGGGTGTGAAACAGCTTTCTGCAGAATCAAAAAAAAAAATTTAAATTGTTCAAAGCACCTTTAATTCCTGCATTTGGGAGGCAGAGGCAAGTGGATCTCTTAGTTTAAGGCCAGCCTGGTCTACATAGTGAGTTCCAGGACAGCCAGACCTACACAGAGAAACCCTGTCTCAAAAAACAAAAGA
>REGO01000952.1:155070-168188 GCA_010120015.1 Rhombomys opimus
AAAAAAAAAAGTCAGAGTTACATTTATTTATGTGCGTGTGGATGAGCAAACAACCATGGCTGCGTGTGCCTGCGTGGAGGTCAGAGGGCAGCCTGTAGGAGTCTGGTCTACCCTTCCATCATGTAGGGCCCCGTGCTTGAACTCAGTCCGTCAGGCTTAGTGGTGAGCACCCTTGCCAGCTGCTGCTTCTCAGCAGCCGAAGGCTGGGCAGTTTTGATTGCGCACCATCAGACGGGCACTTTTCACAGAATGTTCTGCATAGTGCACTCATTTCTCACCAAAGCTCCGCGTGTGCCCTGTGGGAGAGCTGGCCCTACGTGGTGACGCACAGCTGGGAGGTGACTGACAGAGCCTTCGGACTTTTTAAGTTGTGTGTGTTGCCGATTCTGAAGGAAGGACTCTCTGTTACCCCTCCTCATTTCTGTCACCCCTACCCCTAATGACATTTGTCGTTGCGGCTTGCTAGGAGGGTATTGGGGTGGGTGGACCCCTGGGCCCTTACTTGCTCCCCTTCCTGCAGGTGGTGTGGTGACTGCGGGCCTGGCCATCTACGACACGATGCAGTACATTCTAAACCCTATCTGCACGTGGTGTGTTGGTCAGGCTGCCAGCATGGGTTCCCTGCTCCTCGCCGCCGGCAGCCCGGGCATGCGCCACTCACTGCCCAATTCCAGAATCATGATCCACCAGCCCTCCGGGGGAGCCAGGGTGAGTGCACACTTTGCAGGGATGTCCCTTGGGAACCGGGGCTAGAGTGCCACTGCTTCTTCTTTGTTGGAGAGATGGTCTCACCCTGCAGCCTTAGCTTTCCTGGAGCCCACTGTGTAGACCAGGCTGTCCTCTAACCTCCGAGATCCCCTGACTGCCACTGCTTCGAGATCCGTGTTTTCTTGGCTGGGGAGGGGCTCCTCAGGAGCAGAATGCTCGCCATGCACACGCAAGGCCCTGGGTTCTCTCTCCAACACCTGGAAAGGACAGAAAACAAAAATAGAGCCACCTACGTGCACGCCTTTAATCCCAGGATTTAGGAGGCAAAAGCAGGCTGATCTCTTGAGTGTCGGCCAGCCTCGTCTACACAGTGATGTCCTGCACAGCCAGAGCTATGTGGGAAGACACTGTCACACAACAAATGAAGTAAAACTAGCTGGGTGGGAAGAAGGTGCAGTGAGAAACTGAGGGGCTGGAGCACAGGGATGGCCCTTGTTCCGGGGTCCCGTGGTCGGCTCCTCAGCTGTGGGCTTTGTCCTCTCAACTCGCTGTCCTCAGGGCCAAGCCACAGACATTGCCATCCAGGCCGAGGAGATCATGAAGCTGAAGAAGCAGCTGTACAGCATCTACGCCAAGCACACCAAGCAGAGCCTGCAGGTGATCGGTGAGCACACGGCCGGAGCACTGTCCTAACCCAGGGCCTCCCCACCAGGACATTCCGAGCCACAGCGCTCAGTACGGTCACCCTCGGCCCTGGGCTTGGTCAGTAGAATCCCTAGCCCACAAATGTGGCCCCTTCCAAAGCCGATAGCCAAAAGTGTCTGGAAAGGCTGGGGTGTGGCTCTGGTAGAGCTCCCACCTAGAACAAGCCCCCGCCACACACTGAGGGACTGGAGGTGTGGTCAGGAGTGGCGCCCCTGCCTGGGAGCCCACAGTGAGGGTTTAGGAGCATGGTTAGGTGTAGAGCCCCGCCCCAGAATTCCCCAGTGAGGGCTGGGGATGTGCCTTAAGGATACATTTATTTTTTTTATTCATTTATTTTTTATTGTATGTATAATGATGTATTTCCAGTGTGTATGTCTGTAAGTTGAGTGCGTGCCTGATGCCTGAGGAGGTCAGAAGAGGGTGTGGAAGTCCCCTGAAGTGAGCCACAGTGTGGGTGCTGGGAATTGCATCTGGGTCCTCTGCTAGAACAGTTCCCCAACCCCGGGGCTCATCCTTTTTCAGGCCCTGGGTTGTCTATGTGCAGCATCAGAAAACAGCAGTTCTTAGCCTGTTGGGCAGAATTCCGTCTGGTTAAAATCCTTTGTTCTGAGCTCTTCAATTCAGCCTTGCAAGCGCGGTGTGGTGACACCTACCTGTCACCCCGGCACCGGGAGGTGGATGCAGGAGAATCGGGAGTCGTAGACTGACCTAGAGAATATTCCAAGAGCAACCTAAGGCCGAAATAAATAAAGGAGCCGCAAAAGAGCGTGCTCAGCTGGTCTGTGCTATTTTGACAGGTTATTCTGGGTGGGAGAAGGTAGCAAGGACTGTTGGTGCTTGTGGGTGCCGGCAGGGTCTCCCTGGTGCCTGGGACATTTTAGTTTTAGAAGCTGGTTGATTGGGGGGCATGTTCCTGCCACAGTGGATGTGGGGGTTGGAGGACAGTTTGTAGGACTCTCCTGACACCTGTGGGGTGTGGGGATTGGACTCCAGGGCATCACTCGGTAGCAAACACCTCTTCCCACCAAGCTGTCTTGCTTGCCCTGATGCCCTTTCTTTGATGTCTCTTGCTGCTGGCCACATATGTTCTGCCTGGGAGTCATCACATGGTGCCATGTGACCTTTTCCTGGTGCATTTTATTGGTATGTGAGTGAGCATATGTGTGCTGTGGGATGTAGTGGCCGGCGGACAGTGCTCAGGAGCGGATTCTCTCCCACCAGCTGGGTGCTGGGCCCTGACTGTTGGAGTAGTCAGTAAAAATTAAATCACTGTGCTGTGGTGATGCACATTTGCCATCCCAGCACTGGGCAGCTTCAGGCAAGAGAATCAGCTCGAGGGCATGCCTTTGAGGCTAGCCTAGGATGTCTGAGATCCTGTCTGACAAAAAAGGAATGTAGCTGGGGAGATGGCTCAGAGGTTAAGAGCACTTCTGCTGCCTGTTCTTCCAGAGGTTCTGAGTTCAATTCCCAGCAACCACGTTTATAATGAGCTCTGCTGTAGGCTTAGACTTTTTAACACGTTTACTTTATTTAGGGCTATTAAACGCTACCCCTCCCAACCCCCCAACGCTGGGTAGGAGAGAAAGGTTAGTGGGGAAAGGGCCGGAGTTTTCTCTGCTACTTCTTGCTGGGTAGGGTTGTAAGATTCTTTTGGGGCCATACCAATATAAGTCGTCAGGAAATCCTGAAGTCCGGGTAACCAGCAAATCAGCAAACAGCAAAGGCAGCAGCAGGACGAAGCAGCAGCAAGCAGTCCTCCCCCAGGGAGCTACCTTCTTCCTCTGGGCTAATTCCACCTGGCAAAGACCATGCTCCACAGGAGACACTTAACAGTGTAGACAAACTAAAACTCCCCAACTTGGCATTATAAGAAAAATATCTTTACAAAACACCCATAGCAATCTGGTGCCCTCTTCTGGGGAGCAGGCATATATTCAGGCAGAACACATATATGTAATAAATACATCTCCAAAAAAAAAAAGAAAAAGGAATGTGGTGGCACACACCTTTGATCCCAGCGCTCAGGAAGCAGGGGTAGGTGGTGCTCTGAGTTTGAGGCCAGCCTGGTCTGCAGAGTTCCAGGACAGCCACACAGAGAAGCACTGTCTCAAAAACAAAACAAAACAAAAAAGAAGAAATAAAGTTTTGGTTTTTTTTTACTGCTGGGGAAACAGACGCAGAGAAGTCCCAAGCCCCATAGAATTATCAGAGCCCGTGTCTTGGGTAACTCAGCCATGAAACATGGAAGCTGAAATGCTAGGAGTGAGCATCTCAGCCCTGGAAACGGGAAGGTCAGGAGTAGCTGATGCCTAGAAGGTGACATTTCTGTATCACCAAAGAGGACCCTCAACTCCTGATGCTACTGGTTCCACCTTTGGTTTGCTGGCATTACAGGTGGTTCTAGGGATGGGTCCTGGCCCTGTGTGGTCTAGGCGAGTGCTATACCAATCTTAAGGTATGATTTTGGTATGTAGTCCAGGCTGCCCTTGAACTTTAGATTCTCCTGCTTTTGCCTTCCAAGTAGCTTTCTCTTTTGGTTTTTGGTTGGTGGGTTTTGTTTTTATTTTCTCTGTATAACCCCTGGCTGGCCTCCAACTCACAGAGATGCTCCTGCTTTTGCCCCTTGAGTGGCGGGAACACAGGTGTGTGCCGCCACAGATCCATGGTAGGGACCCATCCTCAGAACTCCATAAATGCCCTACTACTGGCAGGGACTTCAACCTGGGAATTTGAGGGCGGCATCCCAGGTCTCTGCTCTTACCCACATGTACTGCTTTCCCCAGAGTCAGCCATGGAGAGGGACCGCTACATGAGCCCCATGGAGGCCCAGGAGTTTGGCATCTTGGACAAGGTCTTGGTCCACCCACCTCAGGATGGGGAGGATGAGCCAGAACTGGTACAGAAGGAGACTCCCATAGCACCGACTGATCCTTCTCCCCCAGCAAGCACCTAAAGGCCTGGCCTCATCTCCAGGAGTGTGGAGACCAAACAGAGGACTGCCCACACTTCCTCTGCTGAGCTTCCTCTGCTGAGCCCAGAGGGACCCCTGGAGGAGCTATGGCTTGAGGCTGCCATCACCCCAGGAGGGCAGCCTGCCTAAGACTCTGTGATTTTAAATTAAATCTTTGTGGTCTTTGTTCCACGTCTGAAGCGCCTTCAGGTACTTCTGTAAGACACCAGGCCCTCCTCACCTTGACAAACCACTTCTTCAGTCAGCAAACTCTGTGACTTTCTCTCGTGTGGCCCTGGCTGTCTTAGGACTCTGTAAAACAAGCTGGCCTCACATTCAGAAACCTATCTGCCTCTGCTAGGATTAAAGGCATGCACCACCATGCCTGGCTGTCAGCAAATGTGAGCCATATACTGGCCCAAAGCCAGCAGGTAAAAGGATGGTTTTATGCATATCTTTTTTATTATGTGTCGGTTTGTGCATTCGAGTACAATGCCCATAGCCAGAGGAGGGTGTGGAGCCCTCTGGAGCCTCCTGGTAGGTACTGGTACTAGCCAGGCGCAGCTGTGCATACCTGTAATGCCAGAACCCAGGAGGCAGAGGCAGGCAGATCTCTGAGTCCAAGGCCAGCCTGTTCTACAAAGGACAGGCAAGGCTATGCAGAGAAACCCTGTCCCGGAGGGGGGAAAAACTAAATAAATTCATGCTAAGCCATGTCCCTGCCCCTGGAGAGTTAGGCTGGAGGGGCCACCAGGGGCAACGTGGAAGAGTCACAGCAACTTTAAATTGATCCTCAGACCCATGAGACCTGGCACCGGTGATCTCAGCACATGCCAAAAGTCCTGAGACTTGATTGCAGGTTCCAAAGGCAGGCTGGAGCCAGAAAGAATGGTATAGCAATCTTTATGGAATTTTACTAAAGATGGAAGCAGAGGATTGGGTATGTAGATGAAAAGGGCAATTGGACCAGTTTATTCTTGGGAGAGGGGCAGGAGCCACAGGGTCCTTGTGGTCAGATGAGGATTGCAGGAGTCGCTTTTCTGCTTGCACTGCGCGTGCGGGTCCGGGAACCAAACAAGCCAACGTGCTTTGCGGCACCTGCCTTAACTGCTGAGCCGTCTTCCTAGACCCAGCCAGATGTTACTTTATTAGAGGGGTGTGGAACTGGGCTGTTCTGGCTTTTTAATTCACAACCTTTGAGGTGCGGGTTGTATTACTTGGTACTATTTGTGTGGACGTCTTGTTTTCTCTCTTGTGGCCAGCATCTCCTGTAGTTGAGGCTGGCCTCAAGTGGGTAGTCAGTGCTGACCTTGGAGTTGTTATCCTCGCTCTCCACCAGGGTGTGCTGTGCGACAGGCCGCACGCCTGTGCCAGGTTGGTTGAACTTCTAACCTTGGCTTTGCCCCACGTGACCCCGAGGTCCGCACCTCGGGAACCTGAGTGAAACTTGCTCAGGGCCGAGAGGCGGGGCCAGGAGTAGACCGACTCGGGATACAGCTAATAGGATGTGAATGTGTTCCCGTGTCCAATAGCGTGGGGGCGGAGGCGGGCTGGGAGCGCGGGAGAGCCAATAGCGGGCTCGCGGAGGCGTGGCCCGGCTTGCCGCCGTCATCTCACGAAGATGGCGGGCAGCGGGAGGCTGGCGCTGCGGGCGTTCTCTGGGTGTGGCTGGGTGCGCGGCTCGGACCCTGCCGTGCTGAGCCGCCTGCGCAGCGAGGCCGTGGTGCTGCCCGGCTTCCTGAGCCAGGCGGAGGAGGACACGCTGACCCGGGAACTGGAGCCCCAACTGCGGCGCCGGCGCTATGAGTACGACCACTGGGACGCGGTGAGTGGGCGGGCCCGAGGCGGGGCGGAGAGCTGCGGTCACGCCCACTAGGGCAGTGAGTGGGCGGGGCGGGAGGCCCGGAGTATCCCCTGGCCGCGGTGAGGGGCGGGTGCCTCGGCAGGCTCGGCCAGGCTGGGGACGGTGTGTTTGGGACAGGTTCGGGTGGGACGGGGTGGACGTGGGTGGGAGGGAGCCGGGCTGCTCCGGTGAGGGACGTGGCGGGTGTTGGGCAGCTCGGGAGGGACAGGGGTCGGCACGCCCTGTGGGACAGGGCTGATCTTGATGCGAGAGTTGAGTCCAGGGAGGGCTGGCAGCTCGGGTGTCGGGGTGGGACTTAGAACAGATTAAGGGCGCGGAGCCAGGGAAAGTGGACAGGAGGGTTGCGCTCAGGGGGGATAGAGCAGTGCAGTGTTCCAGTGGGAGCATGTCACTCGTGGGCTTCATTGGGAACGGGAGCTGTGTGTGGGGCTGGGCCTGGAATCAAAGGAGGACTTTGGGGAGCACTGAGGAATGGGCAGTGAGGGCAAGGAGGTCACTTCAGACCGAAGTTCTGGAGCTGAGGGGTGTTGATAACAAGATTAGGGAGAGAAAGCAGACTCGGGAAAGTGCCAGCAGTTGGGGTCTCACTAGTGGGATCTCTTGAGTGGGATCGAGTTGTGGCCCGAAACCGACAGAACCGAAGTGGCCACTGGAAATCGGAACCTGGAGACCAGATGCAGGGTTGAGACCTCGCTGAGCCAGCTTAAAGGCTGGACTGTGAGTTCAAGCTGGAAAGACTGCCTGCGCTGTGCCCTTTGTGCCTCATTTCCCTTTCCTGGAAGTTCCCAGTCATGCCCTGAGCTCTCTGTTCAGGCTATCCACGGCTTCAGGGAGACAGAGAAATCCCGATGGTCCGAAGCAAGCCAGGCCATCCTGCAGCGGGTCCAGGCAGCTGCCTTTGGCCCTGACCAGACCCTGCTATCCCTGGTCCACGTGTTGGACCTGGAACCTCGAGGCTACATCAAGCCTCATGTTGACAGTGTCAAGGTGGGCAGAAGGCAGCCCCTCAGAACTCCCAGATAGAATGTGGGTGGGGCAGCAGGGCAGATTGGAGCCTGACCTCTCCCCCCCCACGCTGTTACCCTCCTTCAGTTCTGTGGCTCTACCATCGCCGGCCTTTCGCTGCTGTCCCCAAGCGTTATGAAGCTGGTGCACACCCAGGAGCCTGAGCAGTGGCTGGAGCTGTTGCTGGAGCCAGGTTCCCTCTACATTCTGAGGTACGGCCTACCCTGGGAGCCCCAGATGAGGCCAGGCGTTTCTCACATCTTGTTTCTGCTTTCACAAGCAGAGGATGGCCCCTCCCTCCGCCACTCAGAAAAGCAGTGCTGAAGGGACAGGGGACAGGACTCTTCTCCACCTACCCCCTCAGCCTGTCTCTTCTTGCAGGGGGTCAGCCCGATACGACTTCTCCCATGAGATTCTTCGAGATGATGAATCATTTTTCGGGGAGCGCCGGGTCCCTCGGGGCCGACGCATCTCAGTGATTTGCCGCTCCCTCCCTGAGGGGATGGGGCCAGGAAGGCCAGAGGCGCCACCCCCAGCCTGCTGACCTGTGCACCTACTCTCTGGATATGTGAATGAGGTAGAAAAAAAAAAAAAAAAAGAGTATCATGGCCGCTTTCATCTGCAAGGCTGGGACTCTCAAGAGAAGCCAAAGGTGTCAGAACTCACACAGCCTGGTGCTGCCAGGGTGAACTCCATCACACATACTCCTAAGGCCATGAGAACATTTCTTTTATTGCATTCATTGCTGAGAGCCAATCACAAGTCCCTTTGCTTCTTATCTTTGCCTATGCAAGTTTCTAATAAATGTCACCTGAGCCCAAGCTGCCTCATGCTTGTGAGACACAGGGCTGGCCACCTTCAGCCACCACAGCCACAAGCAGCGGCTGAGAGCTGAGGCAGCTGTTGCCAGCGGTGACGATCGTCCAGGAAGGTCACATCAGTATAGCTGGTGGGCTGGCAGCAGGGTCGGCCGTGGGCTCGACCCTGCCCTCGCAGCCGGGCCAGCACCAGGCTGTGCTGGGTTCGGGCCTCTCGGGGACAGCTGCCAGCACAGTATCGGAAGATGACCTTCTCCTCTGAGGCGTAGCCCAGGCCCAGCTCAGCCACAGGCAGGGTCAGGCTCCACAGCTGGCACGGACCAGCCAGGGCTCTTGGGAGGCGGATATGGTTATTACCTGGTGTGGGGAAGAACACGATGATGAAGCAACGGGGGGCTTGAGAGAAGGAGCTGGGGAGTCAGAAGGCCCCAGGAAGTCTTACCCTGATGGAGATTCCAGGCCCCTTTAGTCTCTGCCATCTCCTCAGATGAGCGCTCATCTGCCACAGGAGCCTCTTGAGGATCAGCAACCCAGGCGAGGCCCAGGTGCAAGGACAGGAGTAGAAACATGATTGGAAGTCTTCCTGCAGCCATTGTGACAGGCAGGACCCAGGATGCTGAGACCCGGGTGCCCCGAATTTATTCCCTGCCGAGCCTGGGGGTTAAACTCACTGCCAGCACCGTGGCCAAGGGAAGCCACTAGGGTCCCACCCACCTTGTCCCCACACCCTCACCCCTAAGAATTGATAGCTCACCCACCCAGACATTCCATAGAACCATATCCGACTCCCCTGATGCCCCTGATTTATGAGTGTCATACCATTAGCCAGAAGTAAGCCCGGAGCTGGCTACCAAGCTGTGTTTCTGCCCAACCTGCTGTCAGTGGGAGAAGTACAGAGGGTTCCGGGAAGGGGCCTGTTACAGGCCTGGTTCTGGACTGTGGGCCATGCGGGGCTGATAGGGACTGGGAACGGCACCCATCCATTTCGGCTTCAGCCAGGATTAAGACATCATACCCCTGTCTCCGGGCCTGGCTAAGCCAGCATCAAAACAGGAAAAGGGAGAGGCTAGGGGATGGCCCCAGGGCTGGGACTCCTGTTCTGGGGAGGCCAACCTAAGAGCTGGAGCTACAGGCAGTCTGGGTTTTGAGGCATCAGAAACCAAGAGGCTGGAGTTTGCTGCGTCTCCTATGAGGCAGCAACAAATCATTCCCTGAAGGGCACAGATTCTGTGGACTTCTGAATCCATGAGACCCAGCAGATGAACACAGGCAACAAGCCAAGGACTTGGGAGACGGATGCTTGGTGTGGGTGCATGCGGGTCCCCGTGCTCAGGAGGCTGGGGCAGGACTGCTGAGGGTGAGGCCAGCATAGGCTAGTAAGCATTGAGCAGGTACAAGCCCTCGCCACAGGGCTGGACACGTGAGAACTGCAGAATCCACACAGTAGGAGAGAGCGAACTTCAAAAGTTGTCTTCTGATCACCATGTCCCGACATGCGCATGCTGCATAGCTGCCCCAGACGCTCACACACGCACACACACAATATCTTTTTTAAAAGGCACAAGTGGTTGGAGTTGAATTTGTAGAATGCTTGCTAAGCATGTATGAATAAGCTCTGGGTTCCATCTAAAGCACAGCCTCAACTGACATGATGGTGTATGCCTGTCGTCTCAGCACTGGGGAGGCTGAGGCAGAAGGATTACCAGTTCAAGGCCAGCCTGGGCTACATGAACAGTCTCAAAAAGGAAAAGAAACACAACGGCTTTCAAATGTGACTTGTCTGTCATCCAGAAACTATTGAACTAGGTGAACTAGGTTTCCCTGAACTCACAATTCTGCCCTTAGCCACAGGTGCATACCCTGCCTGCCCTTAGATGGGTGTCACCTCAAGCCCAGGCCCAAAGGGCCAGCAAAAGGCTGGGCAGGGATGCTCAGTGAGTAGGGACATTCCTACAATCACCAGCCAGGGGTGGCAGGAGTGGGAGTGAGTTTCCACTGGTGTCCAGCTGCCGGTGAGAGGAAGCTCTTGCTTCACCCAGACTGCTCAGGACCCGGCTTTCAAGGTAGCAACTCAGGCCAAGTACCAATCAGCCATGTCACTATCCAAGAATGTAAAGCACTCTCTCCCTGAACAACGCCTGCTGGCCTGGAAAAGATATACTGCTGGGCCTGTCAGGAGATAAGGGGGACCCCAGGAATGTCACCTGGGAATGGAAAACAGCATCCAGGTGCCAATGCCAGAAATAGGTCTAAATTCCAGTGACCAAGAAGGGAAGCGCCCAAGCTGAGAACTACACATAAGTGGCCAAGGCTATATGCAGGGCAACTTAACTGTCATCCTGGCATTTTGAGTCCAGGCTAGCCTAGGCTACACAGCAAGACTCTCCCTCAAAAGACAAAGTAAAAGAGCCATGTCTGTCAGTGGTGCGTGCCGATCACCCCAGCAATGCAGAAGTGGAGGAGGATCTGAGGCCAGCCTCAGCCATAGCAGCAAGAGGACAACAGCTAAAACTACTAGAGTAGCAGGTCTGAGTCCCAGCATTTCACTTGTGCTGTACCGACAGCAGAGGCCCAGCCTGCACTCCTGGAGGACTGCTGGAAGCTGAGCACTTCCAAACACCAGCCCACCACAGACCCTACACAAGACAATGATACAAGGGAGAAATACATGCTTGCTCAAGAGTGGGGACCCCACCGAGAATCCTCCAAGGAAGGGCTGGGGCGCGGTCAGGGATAGGAACCCCCAGCTTCACCCAGAATACCCCAGTGAAGGATCTGGGGGCGTGGTCAGGGCAGAGATGCTAAAGCTTGCACAGGGGACAAGCTGGCTATGGACTGAGGTCTTGGGTGCCTCATGACTCCTTGAGGTGGCAGTGATAACACGCACACTGGGTCTGTTCTCTTTATTGGTGTCACTCTTTGAGGGAGAAGTGCATCTTGTCAGCGATCATCTTGCGCTCTGGGTTGAGACGCTTGAGGATCTGGGCCAGCACATTCACGGTCTGCTCGCTGCTCAGCCCGGTCTTCTTGGTCTGGAACTTTTTCAGCAGGTCCTTCGTGGTCATGGGCTTGCGGGTCAGGTAGCGGCGCACAGCCTCCTCTGTCACCTGGATGTCACTGGAGGGAGGGAGGGAGGGAGGCTCTGGTCACATAAGAGTCTTTTGAGCCAAGTGTGTCCCACCTGTGTCCCTGCTCCTGTGTGAACGTACCCGCCGCTGGGTGTGGACTTCCCAGACAGGCTCTGCGGACCCGTGTCCATCCGCAAACGCTTGGCTGCTGGAGTCTCACTTGTCCGCTTCCCTGTTGGAAAGAGTAATGTCAGGTCTGGGGGAGTCCACATCGGGGACACCAGGTGTACAGAAGCATATGGCTGTCGGCAGCTCCACTCCGCTCCCTCCAGGGACAGGCTTTCCGGGCACTCACCCTGCTCCAGCTTGCTGGCTGCAGCCCGCAGGGTGGAAGAGGTACTTGCAGCTTCTGTGCTGGGAGTTCCAGGCCGGCTGGTGCCCTTTGAACTTCCACCTGATGGCTTCCGCTCCCTCTTGGGGGGTGTCTTCTTCTTCTGTAGAGGTCGTGATGTGAGTCTGAAGGCTCAAACCTCATTCCCACCCAAGCCCTGGGCCCTGCCTTCCCTTACCGCCATGAACAGCGCTGAGGAGGTCTCACTGTCAATGTCGCTCTCCTCCGAGCTGTCTGACTCATCGCTGCTGTCTGCACAGACCAGAGAAGGATCGTAAGCAGAGACCCTAGAGCCCGCCCACCCAGCACCTTCTGCGAGTGGGTCCAGAAGAGGAGGGCGCTGTCCATCACTGTCCACCAGCACTGAACGCCCCATCTACCTTTCCTGCGTTTCTTCTCTTGTGGGGTATGGACCTTCTTCTCTTCCTCCTCCTCCTTGTCTTCCTCAGGGGGCTTCTCCTCCTCACTCTCCTCACTGCTCTCACTCTGCTCATCCACACCTGGGGACATAGATATGAGAGGCAACTCTCCAGCAGACTCCCACCTCCCAGCTGGTCCCCAACTGACACCTACCCTTGGGACCATCCTCCTGCTGGGGCACTTTGGGCTTGCCCTCCGTCTCATCTGGAGAGCTGCTGTGGGGCAGAGAAGAGTGTGAGTCTGTGAAGCTGGTGGCTGTGGGCCTGCTCCATGTCTGCATCCCGCCTGCTTCCCGCCTGCCTCACCTGGAGCCATCAGACATGTAGTCTACCTCCTGGCCCTCAAAGTCCCCATCGTCACTGTCCTCAAAGGCCTCGTCATCTGAGCCCTTCTTCTTTTTCTTCTTCCTGCCCGCCTTGGTCAGTGGGGCCTTTTTCTTAGCCTTGGAGGTTCTATTGCCTGGGAATGGAAAGTGATGTAAGAGGGGCTCAGACTGGATGAGCCCAGAGCCTTGCAGGATAGGCGGGGGCTCTACCCAAGCCACACCCCCAGGGAGGTTCTAGGCAGGAGCTGTGCCCCGAGCAGCATTCCCCACCTAGCCAGGAACTCTAACGTGATGCCATGTGCATCGTTATCCTCAAGGACTGACAGTCAAGGCCACAGTCACTGACATCTGACACTTTTATAAAAAATCTGAGCATGCAGCGCTATAAGGACATGAGGACTCACCGTTACCAGGAGAGAAAGGCAGGAATTCTGTCGAGCTTAGTTACATTAACCTGACCCAAACTAGAGTCATCCGAGAGGAAGGAGCCTCAATTGAGAGCACTGCTCCATAAAATCAGGCCATAGTGACCCTGTAGGTTCTTTTCTTTCTTTTTTTCCTAGACAGGGTTTCTCCGTGTAGCCTTGGCTGTCTTGGACTCACTTTGTAGACTGGACTCACTCTGCCTGCGCCACTGGCCAGGCTGCTAATTTTCTTAGGGATTGACGGGAGCACCCAACCCATTGTGGGTGGTGCCATCCTTGGGCTGGCAATCCTGGGTTCCACAAGAAAGCAAACTGACCGCAGCTGGGCATGCCCATAATCCCAACACTCTGGGAAGCAGAGGCAGGTGAATCTCTGAGTTAGAGGCCAGCATGGTCTACAAAGTGAGCCCAGGACAGCTAAGACTACACAGAGAAACCC
>REGO01000952.1:168278-219151 GCA_010120015.1 Rhombomys opimus
GAAGCAAGCCTGTAAGCAGCACCCCTCCAAGACCTCTTTTTCAGCTCCTTCCTCCAAACCTGTTTGGGTTTCCGGGCTGACTTCCTAGAACAGTACTATGGAAGTGTAATTAAACTTTTTCCTCCCCAACTTTCTTTGATCATAGTGTCATATCACAGCAACAGTAATCCTGACTAAGACAGATTTGAAATCATTCCAAAAGTCATTATGTTGATGGATGTTCAACTCTACAGCAAAAACATACATGTGAGATTTTACTTTTCATATGAAGCCTTGGTTTGTAGCCCAGGCTTGCCCTGAATTAATGAATCTCCTGCCTCAGCTTCTTCAGTGCTGGGGTCCCAGGCCTGTGCCACCAAAGACAGCTTTCTGAAGGAGTCTTACAGGTGGCTGATTTGCAGTATAAGTAGTACATAAATATAAACTGTGCCTCAGGTGGGGACACAACCTAGAGCAGTGGTTCTCAACCTTCCTCATGCTGCAACTCTTTATTTAACACAGTTCCTCATGTGTGACCCCCAACCATAAATCCATTTCATTGCTACTTAGTAACTGTGATTTTGTTGTTATAAATTACAATACAGCTGTCTAATATGCCAGTGCTGTGACCCAAACGGGGCTCTAGGTGGGCACAGCCCCCTGACTCTACTCCAGCCCTCACTAAGGGAGCCTATGTGCCCCCCCCACTACATACCTTTGCGGTGTGGGGGGAAAGGGCTCTCCACCTCTGAACTATCCAACTAGTCCTTTGGGAGTTTTATTTTTTGTGGTTTTGTGGGTTTTTTTGTACATGGGGTTTCTCTGTATCTGTGACTATTCTGGAACTTGCTCTGTAGACCACATGGAACTCACAGAAATCCACCTGCCTCTGCCTCTGGAGTGCTGGGATTATAGGCGTGTCACCACCACCTGCTCTAGCCCTTTGCTTTTTTAAGATAGGGTCCGTGTAGCCAGACATGGCTGGCTGTGAACTGCGGAGCCTCCTGCCTCAGACCTTTTGCGTTCTTGGATCACTGCAGCACAGCAGCCTGGCGTGGTTTTTCATGTGTTAGATCTTGACGGGGAGACTGTACCTGAGGTTGAGCAAATTCTAAGAGAAAGTAGAAAGCTAGCCTGGGCAGATATCCCTCCTGTTCAAGTAACTAGCCCACTGCCCTCACCCTACTCCACCAGTACTGCTACCCAGTCACAGAACCCTATGCCTATGCTCACACAGGCCCATGTGAGCTGCAGCGCAGCACCCGGAACAGTCAAGCAAACAGATCCCATGGGATTCTGTAAAGGGCCACTCACAGAGTGACCATGTGTCTGGAGCTTCCCTGGTAGCCTTAATTCAGCATGGCTGTATTTGAACTAAGTCCTCTGGGTCCCTGCTCACCCTCTTCGCCACTTGCATCGCTGGCATCGGAGGACATTTCCAGGTCGTCCTCTAGGTCATGGATGCGCAGCTCACTGGGCTTCTTCCGGCCACGCTTCTCCTTCTCCTCCTCCTCTTCATCCTGGTCTTGGTCCTTGAGCCGCCGCTGCTGCATGATGCTGAAGTGGTTCAAGACCTTGTTCCTCCTGCACGTGGGGACAGTGGCTGAGTACACAGCGAGGGGGGTGAGGGGGGCAGCAAAGGAGCTGCCTGGGCAAGGAGGATGGTGGAGAATGGCCAGGGCGCTCAGGAGGGCACCTCTCCTCCAGAGAAACAGGTGGGCATGACAGGATGATGTCCGTAAGGCATGCACGCTGTGGGGGGCTAAGGCAGAAAGACCCTGCAAGGCACACAGAATGCTATAGGCCAACCAGCCCCCAGCCAACCAACCAAAAACAAAACGAAAGGGGCAGAGCATGCAGTCTGAGCCATTTCAGACCTCCGAATCTGGAAATGCTATAGGGTGAGCTTTGAGGTGACCTCAGGTCCATGTGCACCTAAGCCCCTGGGAGCCTCACATCTTAGCTCTCCAGGCTCAGGGTCTGTTCCCAGCAAAAAAAAAAAAAAAAAAGTTTTTGTGGTATGTGTGTATGGACGGGGATTGGTGAGATAATATCTGTCTTTTCCTGAGTGTCTTGGCACTCACTCTGTAGAACAGGCTGCCCTTGAACTCAACAGCGTGCTGGGATTACAGGTGTGCACCATCATACCTGGCAAATTTCCGGGTGTTTTGGACCAGACCTCATAAAATCCTAGCTGGTCTCAAACTTAATAGAGCAGAGCACAGACTTGAACTCCTGCTGCTCTTGTTGCCACCTTCTGAGGACTAGGGTGACATGCACTACCCTACCCTGCATCCTCACAATTCATCTCATGACTCATTGAGAAGGGGTAGCCGGAGTCACCAGCATGAGCAAGGAGCTGTCATGCGCGGAGTAAGACTAGGCATCGGGAGAGGCTGCTGTTGCCATTTCAATCCTGGCCCCTTGGGAACCTGCACTGCAGCATCCAGACTTGTGGGCAGGCACAGAGCCTCCCCAGCATCTCTGTCCAGCTTCCCCACACCCACCTTCTCTGCCTCCCAGGCTAGAACTGAGGCAGTTGCCAGCAGGAGGTGCCTCCCTGGACCCCCAGGCTGTGCCTATCTGCGGTACCAGCCCTCAGCTGCCAGGCCAGGGACTCAGGTGAGCCAGGTCTGCCCAAGCCAGCACTTGGGCAGACAGCTGCCAGCACTGGATGGGCTTGCTCCAAAGTGTCTGCACTCCATCCAGCCTTCTCGGCTCACCTTTCCCACTCCTCCTCGGCCTCCTCGGCAGTAAGTGTGCGATGCCGGGCCAGGGGTGTGAAGTTGTACCAGTTCTGCACGGGGAACGCCTCGAAGGCACCATCGGCACACTGCGTGAAGATGTAGTAGGCCGTGTTCTCGGTCACGCCGCCCTTCTTTATGCCCTTGAACCTGGGGAGAGCCTCGGTCAGGTCGTGGCCCTACCCACAGGGCCTGCTGCACCACCCTCCCCATCTGCCCCTCCACAGCACCCATGTGGGCTCTCCTAGGAATGCCAGGGACAGAAGGGCCTGGGTCACCATCTCCTTAGCCCAAACCATCACCCAGCCACCTGTGGTGCTGCCAGAACCTGGGCGACATGTTGGCTGTGGATTCTGCTCCTAGCCTATAACCCAGCCTGGCTATCGAGGGCTGCACGTCAGCCTCCAGCCATCCCGTCACTGAGTAACCATGCATAGAGGCCGTGTCACTGGCGCTATCAGACTCCACCTTGTTTGCCAGGAAGTGCTCTCTCCCACAGGGTCAGTAAGTGTCACGGCCACCTCTGGGCTGGTGAGCCAGGCCCACAACACCCAGCGGCTTCACCTCCAAAATTAAATTTTAATAAGGGAGGTGGTACTGGGACCCCTAATCTGTTGGGAACAGACCTGAGAAGATGCCCCAAAGTGTGCATGTGTGACAGACACGCAACAGCATCACTCACTTCCTGCCCGATTTGCCATTGACACGGAGCAGCCAGGGTTGGTCCTCAGGCCGGAACTCCTTGAGGACGATGCCATACTTCTTCCGGCGTGCCTCCTCCCTGAGCTTGCGGTTGAATTCGCTGCCTGCACCGGACTCTGGCATCTCCTCCTCCTGGTAGATCTTCTTGTTGCTCAGATCTCGCTCCAGGCGGGCCTGCAGGAGCAGGAACACCCTGTCTGTCTCCCTGTGTGCTCCCAGCAGACCCCATGTGGCAAAAGGGCAGGCATGTGAGCACCTGCTCACTCTGCCCAGAGACAGGGCCATGGTGATGGCTCAGTGTGCGCAGTACCTGGCTCACAAACATGAGGAACGGGAGTCTGGACCTGCAGTACCCACGGACAAAGCTGGGCATGGCAGTGTACATCCGAGACCCCAGGAAGAAGGTGTAGACAGGAGAGTCCCTGGAACTCACAGGTCAGCAGGTCCCAGGTTCAGTGAGATACCCCAACTCAAAAAATAGTGTAGAAAGCCTGTGAGATGGCACCTGCTGCCAAGCCTGAGGCTTGAGTTCAAGCCTCAGGACCCACATGGCAGAAGGTAAGAACGAACTCCTGCAAACCATTCTCTGATCTACAAACTCTATCATTCTTACACCTGGAACCCAACAGGTGTCATGGAAAGAATAATAAGGTAAGGAGTGATGAAGGAAGACACCTGAGGCCGACTGTGGCCTTGACAGGCACATAGCAGACACACAGAAAGGATTCTGGCCAGCTTGGCACAGTGGTGCAAGCCGTAATCCCATCACTCAAGGAGGCAGAAGCAGGAGGATCTCTGGAGGGTCTCTATGAGTTCAAGGCCAGCCCGGTCTACAAAGTGAATCCAGGACAGCCATAGCTACATAGAGAAACCAAAAACAAGAGCAACAAAAACTTCTGGCCACAGGGAATATGGTAGTCCAGTAAAACAGCCTGGTCCATGAGATCACAGAGACAGGTACAACACTAAAGACGAGGGTCCACCTGGGAAAGGCTCAGGAGCAACCCACACAGAGACAGTGACATTCTAGTAGAGCACCCGAAAGAGTAGACAGTTTAAAACTCTGGCCTTTGGCGCTGGAGAGAGGGTGCAGAGGTTAAGAGCCCTGGATGCTCTTCCAGAGGTCCTGAGTTCAAACCAGCAACCACATGGTGGCTCCCAACCATCTATAGTGAGATCCTGTGCCTTCTTCTGACCTCCTGGCTCACATGCAGGCAGAATACCGTATAAATAATAAAGAAATAACAAAATAAAAACAAGGCGTTTCTTTAAAAAATAAATAAACTCTGGCCTTTAATTTTCTTTTTATTCTTCTTCTTATTATTTTTTTTAATCTAAAGAATCTTGTTATGTAGCCCAGGCTGGCTCCAAACTTATGCTCCTTGGTGCTAGGGCAATAGTACCAGTGGCTGTGGCTGTCTTGTGTTCTGTTTTATTCTTTTGAGACAGGATCTCACTGTCTAGCCAGGCTGCTCTGAAATTCACTATGCAGACCAGGCTGGCCCTGAACTCAGAGATCCACCTGACTCTGTTGCCCAAGTGCTGGGATTAAAGGTGTGTGCAGAGCCAGGCATGGTGGCACCCCCCTGTAATCCCAGCACAGCAGAGATGGAGGCACCCAAAGCTACACAGAAAAAAACAGTCTCCAAAAAAAAAAAAAAAAAAAGGTGGGAGGGGGTGCCACCACACCCAGATGGCTTTATCTTAAAACAAAAACTTTTTAAAACTATTTTTTGTGACATTATGCATGCCATGGCATACTTGTTAGGTCTGAGGACAAACTTGGAGAGTCAGGTCTTCAGGCTTGGTGAGCCATCCTGCTCCCCAGTACTTTACTATTTGTTTTCAAGATAGGGTTTCTATGTGTAGCCCTGGCTGTCCTGGACTCGCTTTGTAGACCAAAGAGAACGGCCTCAAACTCACAGAGTTTGCCTCTGACTGCCAATGTGCTACCGTGCCTGGCTTACTTTATTTTTAAGGCATGGTCCATGGATCCTGGGCTTCACTTGAGCCTCCTCTGGTGAGAGCCTACCCCTCTCCAGTGCCAGGATGAATGACAGCGGCGTGCCACCACACCCAGCATGGGTGCTGCCTGGGTGCAGTTTGACCTCCTGCATGCTGGGTGAGTGCTGTCAGCTGAGCCACACCCCCAAGCATGCTTTTTCTTTTCTTTATGTTGCCCAGGCTGGTCTAAAACACTCAGTCTTTCTGCTTCGGCCTCCAAACGGTTGGAATCACACAGGTCTGCTGGAGTTACAGGTCTGGGCACCATCGTTTCGGAAAAGTAAGGCTGCAACCACCAACCCGGGGCTAGCCCCCTGCCCCAGCCACCCAGAATTACAGACTTACCTGGTTCCAGGTAGCAAAGTTGACTTTATCAGCTGCATTAAAAGCCATTATGTTGTATTTTTTGGTTGTGTTCCTGGAATGGGCAAGACACTATTGAGTCTATTGCTTACTCAGTCACAAATCCATGATTACACCCTTGAAACTGGACAAAGTCACCGACCCTGACAACAATTATCAAGGTGTATCGGTTCCTGTGTCTTGCACCGGGGGGAGGGGGCGAGGGGGGGCAGGGCTGGCCTTGCGTGCGCTGCCCCATGGCCTGGAGGGGAACACCACGGGGCGGAGGTACTGGTGTGAATGGACAGGGACTTACTTGGGGACCCGGACGACATACTCGGTGACATTCTGGCTGCCGGGGCCCTGCTGAGAGAAAACCGGTCTGTGAGACGAGGAGAGGCCCCGGGGTCTGTCCTGCGACACCCCCATCCCCGCCTCATTAATACTCACTAGAGCCGCCATGGCCGTCGCTCAAGCGGTTTCGGGTCGGCTTGGGCCGGATAATCTTCGTTGTGTCCCTCGGTCCCGAAGAAGGCGCCTTTCGCGGGTGTACTGTGATCCTCTGCTTTGGATCTTCAAACCCTTAAGTCTCCCAAAACGCTGGGAGAGGAACAAACCGGACCCAACTCTCTGCGCATGCGTCACAGCCTGACCCGGAAGCAGAGCTGCCACACCAGGACGGCAGCTCTCTCCGTACCCAGATTAAATCCTCTCCAGAACTGAGAGAGATGAAGCTGCCTTCTGCCGCGCTCCCTCAGACAGCGCGGAGAATCTAATCACGGCGCGGGGCACGCCCCGTCGCGACGTCATGACGCCAGCAACCCCGTAGCATTCTGGGTACTGTGGAAATAGAGTCTTCTGGTGGGCGCGTCCTCAGTACTCTTGGGCATGCGTAAGTGTGCCCAAGAAGCAGGCGCGGAGGCCGCGTTGCCATAGCAACACAGGCCCGCTCTGCGGGATGGCTCTCAGGGATCCTCTGGGGCGGGTCTGGGATTCCGTTTTCTCCGCATCCTGGTGCCTTGGGAATCCCGGGCATCTTGCAAAATGAGCCCGTTGTGACGTAGAGAGAAGCCGAGGGGTCAGGGTAGAGACCCGGCCCCGCGTACCTGGGCATGCAGGCGGGATGGGTCTGTGCGAGTCCTCCTCGCTGCCCCAGATCGGCAGAGCTTTGAGGCCCCGGGAGAAGGGTAACGCCCCGGGAGAAGGGGTGGTTGGTTTACAGGGGACAACGGAAAGGGGAGGTAGGTCGGATATCCCCACCATTGGTTGATGTCTTTGGGATACAACGGGAGAGGAGCCAGTCTCCGAAAACGGAAAGTACAGCTGTGTTGGGAAGGATCAGAGAAAGGGGGCTGCGGGATGTTTGGGAGTTGGGTTAGCAAAGGGACAAGGGAGACACAGACAGTGAACTATAAACTACAGACTCCGCAGATATGGCTGGTAGCGGAGACCTTCATTGCCTCATGGGAGGGGGGGGCGGGAGCCGTGCCCCTCGAGTTACAGAGGCTGGCTACAAAGGCCACAGCGAGTAGAAAGCGAGAGAGAACCCTGGCTGAGCGTGGAGGACATGGGAGCCTGAGGCAGGGAGAGGAAGGGGCAAGAAAGCTTTACCTCAGCACGCCTGGGAGAGGTGTGGCTAGAGGGGCAGGTAGGCCGGATGGAACGGACCGCTCGGTGGGCGGAGGAGCAGGGCCCCCTGGGTGAGTTTAAGACCTTCCCCTTTCATCATTTGTCATCATGTTAAATGGGCTGAGGGGGTCGCTGGAGCGCTTCAAGGAGGTCTGTGCAAATGGCCAGGGGCCTGCTCAGAATCCCATCAGTGGCGTCCTGCAGTACGAGGCCAGGGTGCCCTAAGGACACACGCTAGTACCCACTCTTTCTTCCCTGAACACCCATAGAAGCCCTGAAGAACCGTCTGATCATCTTCGTGGTGGGGGGCCCAGGCTGCGGGAAAGGGACCCAGTGCAAAAATATGGCTACCAAATACGGCTTCTGCCACGTGGGGCTGGGCCAGCTGCTGCGGGAGGAGGCTCAGAGGAGCACCCAGCGGGGCCGGCAGATCCGGAACATCATGCAGCAGGGACTCCTGGTGCCAACGGTGAGAGTTCGAGGGAGTTCGAGGAAGAGGGCGGCCGGCAGAACAGCCTCCAGGAAGCCAGGCTCTCCTGGCCCAGCCCCTGCCTCGCTGTGCCGACACTGTCCTTATCTGAAAAGGCTGTGAGGATGTGGTGGTTAAGGGCACTGGCTGCTCCTATCCAGAACCTGGGTTTGGTACCCAGCACCCAAAATGGCGGCTAACAACTATAACTCTCCTTCCGGGGTTTCTGGTTCTCTCCTGAGGGCTCTGCACACACAGGTGTGCCGGCCAGCACTCATACCAAAAGACAACAAAACAAACAACAACAAAAAAACAAAAGGCACTCACATAGAATGCACCAAGTCCTGTGCTGTCCCTAACACTGAAGAAACTGGGTGCATGCCGGACAACCCAGCCCTTGGGAGGCGGAGTCAGGAGGATGGGGAGTCCCGGGGTATCCTTGACTACACAGACAATCCATACCAGGGGCCAGAGAGATGGCCCAGTGGGTGAAGGAACTTGCAGCTAAGCCTCACAGCCTGAGTTCAATCCCTGGGACCTTCATGATGAGAGGAGAGAGCTGACTCCTTCCGGTAACACCCACCTCGCTTCCCCAAGTAAATAAATAATAAAGAGATCTAATAGCCTTTTCAAAAAGATCTAATCAATGTATAAGAATTTAGCCTGTGCAGGGCATGGTGGCACATGCCTTTCGTCCCAGCACTCTGGCAGGCAGATCTCTGTGAGTTCAAGGCCAGCCCGGTCTGCAGAGCTAGTTCCAGGACAATAAGGGCTACACAGAGAAACCCCAAAGAGTCTAGTCTGGAATACATGAGGGGCTTTCTATGGGGGGGGAGAGACACTATATTGGGGGGGGACAAATAGGGGAGGAAGGGAGGGATAAAGAAGGCCAGTGAAGTGGCAAGAACACCTGCCGTCCCAGTAACTGGAAGGCTGAACCAGGAGGATGGGGAGTTTGAGGTCAGCCTGGGTTACACCGACCCTAGTTAAATAAATTACTTGAACAGAGCAACTGCTGTACCCACATAATCAGTGGACTCTACTGAAAATGTACAGGGAGCAAATTGCTGAGCACACTTCCTCCCCTACACGGCAAAGTATAGCCATTCACCTAGAACTGATGGTGTTTGAGGTAAGCTGTCGAGCAGAGCCTGACAATGTCTGATGGGCAAGGTAGGGCATGCCTACACCCGGGGAGCTGGGGGCAAGAGGAGGCAAAGGTCACTGGACTTGGTGGCTCACGCCTTTAAACCCCACGCTTGGGAGGCAGAGGCAGTTGGAGCTCTGACTCTGAGGCCAGCCTGGTCTACAGAGAGAGTTCCAGGCCAGCCTGGACTATGTGAGCCTCTCTCTAAAACAAAATGTGAGGTCTGAGAGCCTAGTTCCATGAAAAACGGTTTGCCTAGTATTTGTGAGGCCTTGGGCTCAGTGTAGGGGTGTGTATGGGGGTTGGAGTAACGGAAAGGAAGATAAAAGAGCCAAGCACTCGGAAGGCAGACGAAAGGGAGTCTCTGAAGTGAGGGCCAGCCTAGGCTACATGCCTAGCTGCTGCTGAGGCGGATCAGCTGCTACGGTAGACAGGCATTTGATTTCCAGCACCACCTCAGGTGGCTTGCGACTGCCTGTAAATCCAGCCCCAGCGGCGTCCTACATCTGCGGCCAGTGAGGCACCTACATCCACCTGAACATATGCCAACACAGACATATACACAGTCAAAAATATCCCAAATGATTTCCAAAGCACGCAAGCACAAAGGAAGCCGGCGTTTCAGGTGCTGGGTCCTGTTTCTCTGACGATGTAGCGCCTGGCCTCTCTGGAGGGGCAGGGCCCCTAGGGTACTGTCCTGAGTGCATGCCCTTTCCTTCCCAGGCTCTCATTCTGGACATGGTCAGTGACAACTTGTTGTGTCATCCTGAAAGCCCAGGCTTCCTCATCGACGGCTTCCCCAGAGAGCTGGAACAGGCCAAAGAGTTTGAGCGGCTTGTGAGTGACCTGCCCCCAGAGCCAGACCATGCTGGTGTGTGCCCTCCCTGTGTGGAGGTTCCAGGCCACGCTCTCCACCTCCCATAAAACCCTAGTGGGTGTCTGTCTCCCAACGCTGAGGCTGGGAGACGGACCCTTCCTTCCTTTCCTCCTCTCCCCTCCCCACTCTCATATAGCCTACACTGATCTCAAACTCTGTAATGTAGGAGAGGCTAACCTTGAACTCCTAATCTTCCTTTCTCCACCTCTGGGGTGCTGGGATGGCGGGCCTGTGCCACCACACCTGGTTTATGGGTGGAGCCGGAGTTTTGGGCATGCTGGGCAAGCCCCCTATCCACCGTGCCCCGCCCAGCCTGCACATTGGATTAATTTTTATGGATCAGTAATGAGCATGGAGGTAATGCCTGTCATCCCAGCACTTGGATCCTTTGAGGCAGGAGAACTGTGATTTCTGGGCCAGCCTAGGCTACATATGGAGTTCAGCTGGGAATTCCACAGAAAGATCCTGCCTCAAACAAACAGTCAAAATTGGACAAAAAAAAAAAAAAAATGAACAAAACAGAGGCTGGAGAGAAGGCTCAGCATGTAGCTCTCTGCCCTTGTGGAGGACTTGAGCTCAGTCCCCAGCTTCTCTAGGATGGCTCATTCCACCTGTGACTCCAGCTCTAGGGGATCTGATGCCTTCTCCTGGTCCCCCAGGCTTCTGTGTGCATAAGCTCACCAGGCAAATGCTCACACACACACATCTTCTTTAAAATCTTAAAGCAGGGAACCGTCGAGGAAGGCACCTATGCGGGCCGACCTCCGGCCTCACACTCACCAACACGTGCATGAGAAGAAAACTCGGGATGCTGATGGTACGAGCCTGTGGAAGATTCCAGAGCGTGAATTTATCCATGCGGAGTGTTGCCAATGGGCTCAGGAAGCATTCACACTGCTGTTGCCATGGGGACGCGCAGGACCCACGTTACCAAGCCAGTGGGGCTTAGGGAAAGCCAGCCGGGAGCTGTTCGGCAGAAGCAGCCCCCTTGTTTAAATACGGTCACAGTTTCTTAAAGCGTGAAGCTGTGCAACCCAAAGGGAGCTGCGGGCTGGAGTGAGGGACTGGAGCAGCCTCAGTCCTGAGGATGCAGACATTTGCTCAGTGTTCAGTGTCCCATGTAGCCCAGGTTAGCCTCCAACTCTTCAAGTACCTAAGGATGACCTTGAGCGGTCGATGTTCCTGCCTCCACTTCCCAGTGCTGGGCTGACAGAAGTGAGACCTCACTGTCCAGCTGGCTCGCACTTTTTTTTTCTTGTTTCTGGAGAGAGTGTCTATGTAGCCAAGCTGACTCAGAAGTCCCTGCAGTCCTTCTGCTGGCTAAGAACACAGGCACGTGTCAGCATAGCAGGCTGGACAGACAACAGTTAATGCCTTGCTTTTTGATACTTAAATTTATGGATAGGAATGTTTTGCTTGCATGTGTGCATGTCTGGTGTCCTTTGAGGTCTAGGTCTAAAGATGGCGTCGGATCCCCTGGAACTGAATTTAGGATGGCTGTGAGCCCTCATGTAGAATCTGGGAATGAAATCCGGGTCCTCTCTGAGGACAAGTATGGATCTCCAAGCCATGGTGCAGCCCTAACTGTGCATGGGTGCACTCTGTGACACCCACACAGAATGCATCGTTTCTGAGACAGGGTTCCTCTGTGTAGCCCTGGTTGTTCTGGAACTAGCTCTGTAGACCAGGCTGGCCTCAAATTCTGCCTCTGCCTTCTGAATGCTGGCATTAAAGGCATGTGCCACCACTGCCTAGTTGATTTTTTTAAAGTGCATTTTATTACATTGGTGATCTTCCTTCATGTGTGTCTGTGTGAGGGTGTCAGATCTCCTGCAACTGTAATTACAGACAGTTGTGAACTGCCATGTGGGTGCTGGGAATTGAGCTCGGGTCCTTTGAAAGAACAGCCAGTGCTCTTAACCACTGAGCCATCTCTCCAGCCCGGTTTTTGGTTTTTAAGCGGGGGTTTGGGGTGTGATTCAGGGATGCATTCTGCGGACACAGCTTTGTTTTCCTGGGTTGGATATACTGGCCCTGGTTCCTGCAAGTCCATGTCCAAGCATGAAATGAAGCACATAAAAACATCAGGACTAGAGTACACAGCAGGTAATGGGCTTGTATCCAAGCCTGAGGACATGAATTTGATTCCTGAACCCACATGGTGGAAGGAGAGAGCTGACTCCTGCGGGGTGTCTGCTACCTCAACACACACACACACTATGATGTGTGCATGACATGAACAAAATGCATACATGTAAGAAGATATATTTAGGGAGGAAGCTTGCCCCTATACTGAACCCAGACAAACTTGCTTTGAGCAGAAGCGCTGTGGCAGTTTTATCAGGTGCTCTGGTGAAGTGTGCTCCGGCGAGGTGTGGAGGATATGGGCAGCTTTAGACAATCCCAGCGCTGACATCAAGTAGATTCTCTTATCTAAGGTGTCTGAACCTACGATGACTAGTGGTTAAAAAGAACCAGGAAATACAAGTGTGCCAGCATGGAGCCATGGTCTCCATCCTGTGAGGAAATGCACAGGCCAAACATCTTTAGATAAAAAAATTAAAAAAAAAAAAGAAAAAGAAAAAGAAAAAAAAGCTCTTTAGATAAAGGGGTAGGCACCCATCTCTATTCCCAGCATTCAGGAGGAGGTAGAGGCAAGTGAATCTCTTTGAGTTTGAGGCTAACCTGGTCCACAAAGTTCTAGGGCAGCTAGAGCTACACAGAGAAGACTCCCTGTCTCAAAATAAGACAGGAAAAAAATTGAAGAAAGAGGGAGAGAGGAACAATTTTGGCTGGAAAGATGGCTCAGTAGTTAAGAGCAATGCTCTTCCAGAGGACCTGAGTTTCAGTTCCGAGCCATCTTCAGGTAGCTCCATGGGCACCCCCCCCCACCTCTGGCCTCTGTGGGCACCAGCACTCATATGTGTAGCACACATAAATAGATACAGACTTAGAAACATGTTTAAAAGGACAAAGAAGGGCCAGTAGGTTAATGCTTGCCGCCAAGCCTGACAATCTGAGTTCTAACCCCAGATTCCACGTCAAGGTGGAAGGGAGCAGCCTTCGCAAAGTTGTCCTTTGACTTCCCCACAGGCCTCTCCTTTATCCAGTAATAAAGAAAGAAAGGAAGGAGGGAAGGAGGGAAGGAGAGAGGAAAAGAAGAAAGGAAGGAGGGAAGGAAGAAGGAGGGAGGGAAGGAAGGAAAGAAAGAGGGAAGAAAGGAAGAGGATGAACTACCAGAACCATACATGCTGGTGCCACTACTGTTGGAGGTCCAGGCAGAGGTGACTTTGCTGCCTATAGGGAGGGGCCAGTGAAGTGGCCAGCACTGCAAATAGAGCCTTAGATGGGTGGGCCTAGGCTCAGGGGAGGGCCTGTGCCTCTCATATTTGTGTGGAAGTGAAGCCCCATTAGTGTCAGCTCAAGGGTGTATGGATGATGAGGACTTGGGTGGTGTCCCTGACCCCAAGGCAAGAATGGTGGTGCACAGCCGTCGTCCCAACACTGGACTGGGGATGTGAAGGATCAAGGGTCATCCTGGACTACATAGGGAATACAAGGTTAGCCTCGGCATCATGAGACCCTATTCAAAAGAAAAAGGAGGGAAAATTGGGGGCAGGTGAGGTAGCACATATTCGTTTAGTCCCAGGACCTGGGAAACGGAGGCAGGTGGACTTCTCTGAGTTCCCGGCCAGAGAGGAGGAAGGAGAATGAGAGAGAGGAGGGAGAGAGAAAATAAAATGGTATTAATACTCAGGATGCTGAGGCAGAAGAAATGCAAGTTCAAGGCCAGATTAGTGTATACAAAATGACCTCGTCTCAAAATAATAATAATAATAAAGGATTAACAGGAAATAAGTAAAATAGAAAACAGCACACCCAGTGTGGCTGAGCACACCTAAGACTGCAGCTTTAGAGGCAGAAAGATCAGAGTTTCATGACAGCTGGGCTGACACGAGGAGACCAATCTCAAAAAGCAAATTTAGGGGTACCCAAGCCCCATAAAACCCTAGATGTGGTGTGGGTGCTTCACCTCAGCTCTTTATGAGGGAGACAGGAGCTAGCCTAATTGTAAAGTTTCAGGCCAGTGAGAGACCCCGCCTCAAAAGACAAGGTTGCAGGCTGGGGAGATGGTTCAGCAGTCAAGAGCATGTATTGTGCCCAGTGTTGGAGGTAGCCTTTACCTTCAGTCCCAGCAGCTGGGAGGCAGTGGCAAGCAGGTCTCTGGAAGTTCAAGGCCCTGTAGTTCAAAGGTCATTCTGTAGACCAGGCTGGGACTCGAATTCAGAGATCCTCCTGCCTGTCTCCCAAGTGTTGAGACTAAAGGCCTGGGCCACAATGCTCAGCTCAAAAATGTTTAAAGGAGTCTATATTGCTTTTGCAGAGGACTTGAGCTCAGTTCTTAGCATCCACGTAGGCGGCTCACTGTTATTTGTACTCTAGCTGCAAGGGACCTGATGCCCTCTTCTGGCCTCCACAAGCACCGGGTGCACGTGCTGGCGCAACACACACACACACACACACACACACACACACACACACGATCAGTAGTAGACTAGCCTCCTAGCCTCTCAGGAACGGGTGGAAGGCCCTCTCCTCACCCTATCCTGTTGGTTGCTGTCTAGGTGGGCAGGGACCCCAACATAGTCATAGTGTTTGACTGCTCCATGGAGACCATGGTGCGGAGAGTGCTACAAAGAGGACGGGTGGAGCACCGGGCAGATGACTCCGAGCCAGCCATCCGCAAGCGTCTGGAGACACACTATACCCTATGTGAGCCCGTTCTGACCTTCTACCAGCAAAAGAACCTTCTGCGCCATGTGGGTACCTGGAAGTGAGCCCTGTTTAGCCAGCTTGGGGTTTGCCACTTTCCCCAGTCTGTAATGAGGGGGATTCCATTTTTTCAGGTGAGCACAGGCTGGCCTTCAACTTGTGTAATTCTTACCTCATTCTCACAGCTCCTCAAAGCTACAGTGGGGTCCCCAAAACTGCCACCTGCATAGCTGTGAAGCCCTGGCACTGCCCACATATCTGGCTCAGGGTGGTTAGCACAAGGGTCTGTAGAAGATAAGGGACTTTGGTGGACTTATTCCCACTGGAAGCAAATATGGCAGACTGCCTTTTCCTGCTTCCTGGACCCATACAAGTCTCCACTTTCCTCCATGACCCCGGCCCCCAATAACCACTGTCACAGGACTTGGGACAACACCCAGATTGCAAACTTGCTTTCATCAGGGCTTGCCAGAGGGGGCTGATGGAGCAGATTGTGCCATGGGCTCCCTCCTTGATCCTTTGGCTTCCTCTCCCCTAGATATTGGCTGAAGGAGCCCCTGAAAACATTTTTGCCAAGTGCTGTTCAGTCATTGAGAGTCTGCAGTGAGCCAGGGAGAGGCCATCCTCTGGCTTTACCCACTTCCCCACAGCACACAGGACCCAGACCTGAGGTGAGACCTTGGCGCTAACAGGGTCCCTCATGGGCAGACCCGTAAGTAGCCCAGCTGGAGGGAAACCAACTTCACCTAGAGGCAGCGGTCACTGCTTGGTGTGGACCCTGGTTTGCACAGTCTGAGGGCAGCTTTGGAGAGTGGGTTTTGTCCCTGCTGCTCTAGGCCACAAACCCCTCATCTGGCTGGAGTTGCAGAGAGCTACTGCACCTGGCTTTGGGGCCAGCACTTTCACCTGCTGGGCCACCGCCCTGGCCCTGACAGATTTTGATCACAAAAGGGAATTTCACGCCATGACCCAGCACACACCTGTAATCCCAGCAGTTGGGGAGGCAGAGGCAGGAGGATCTCTGAGTTGGATGCTAGCCTGGTCTACAAAGCAAGTCCAGGATAGCCAAGGGTACATAAAACCAAACCAAACCAACCAGCCAACCAATCAACCACCCCCCAAAACCCAAACCAAACGACAAACCCCACACTGCCTCAGAGCCCTTGGTGCTGTCCACTCTCACAGTATCACTCACCCAGGCCTGGCCTCTACTCTCCAGGACGAGCCACACAGGCTCATTGGGCCGGCGCCCCAATGGGATGCTTTCATGAGGCAGCCTTAGTGACAAGTGTGGCTACATCCATGGGAACATGAGCCCTGGGGACAGTCCTCAGCGCCTGGTTCCTCAAGCCCCAAAGGGAAGAGTACAGAGATAGCTGGGGCCCCAAAAGGAAAGGCAGTCTCAGGGGCCACACCCTACTCCCACCTTCCCCACCCTGGTCACTCAACAAAAGGGAGGTTAAGAAAGCACATGCCCACACACAGCCCTCCCCACAGCTTCCTGTCCCTAGCCACCACCACCAGAGTTGTTTACGACGCCTGGATAGCAGCAGCACACATCTGCTTTGGAAGCCTACTTGAAGGGCAGGAGAGACGAACAGACGGCAGCCAACAAGACACAGGGAGGTTTTGTTACCATTTATTTGTGAAGTTAAAAACGAGCGATAAAAAGTAAAAACTGCCATACAATTTTTTTTTGTATTGTTCTCATTTTTTTCTCAGTTTATCTCATCTTCAACAGATGACAACGTACCAGGCCAGTCCTGGGGTTGGGGTGGGTACAAGGCAGAGCCAGGGAAGAGCAGGGGGGAGAAAGGGGGAGGGGGAGAAGAGACATAGAGATGGGCAGGGCAGGAGGAGCCTGCGATACCCACACCTGGTCCAAGGAATGTTCCAACTCTAACTAAAAAAACGAAAAAGAGATAGCAAGAGTGACTGTTTCTTTCCTTTTAAAAAGTTTATTTAAAAACAAGAATAGGGCCCTGGGCAGTAGGGAGAAAGTGAACCACTTCCCTCAGAGGGGTGGGCTCGGAGGCTGGGGGATAGAGATTTATATATTTCTATATATATATCATTTTATAGGTTTTGTTCTGCTCTTTGTGATTTAATTTTTAAACTTTTTTTCTTTTTTGGCAGAGGTTAAATTCTCACTATTTTCTAAGGCTGGCTTAACATGAAGGATCCCGATTTTGGAAGGAAAAAGATGTGAGACACATAGAATGAGAGAGAGGGAGCGCCTCAGCATGAGGGGGACCCCCTGCACCCCAGACAGCCGTTGCTCTCTCACCAAACCAATCAAATATAGAAACCAATAAAAGAAGCCCCCAAATGGAACAAAAATGGAGGAAAAAAAATATTTTCACAGATGAAGTTCACATCCATTTGCTTCATTTGCCTGTGGAGAGGGAGAGACAGGAATGGTCATGGCAGGAGGGCGGCCGGGCTACAAGAGGCTGCGACTCCAGGCAGCAGGCCAGAAGGCCGGGCCCAAGCCAACACAGGCCAAGCAGGGGGCTGTGACTGTCTGTCTTGGGGACTCTGCTGAAGTCAGACTGCTCCTTGGTGGAGGAGAAGCAGGAGGAGGAGGAGGAAAAGGAGGAGGAAAAGGAGAAGGAGGAGGAGGAGGAGGAGGAGCAGGAAGGGGGGGGGTCTGCAGCAGAAGCCAGAGGTGTGGAGGGGGCCGCACAGGGGACAAGTGCCAGGGTGGGGAGAGGGGCAGGGAAGGGAGGCGGCGGCTCGGCGTCACAACATTCAGATCACGGTGTCCCCACAACACCCCTGTGAGGTAGGTTGGAAGGTGGCAACGATCGTCATGCCCACTTCACAGACAAGACCGGGACACAGAGGCAAGCACACGAGAGGTGGCCTCACCAGGCAGGGAGGGCCCAGTCCCCTCAGTGGGCTCCCCTTCATCCCAGCAGAGCCAGGGCCGCCTGTAACACAGTTACTTGGACATGGGGGATAAAGATGGTGGCTTTAAAAAATAAAAGAGTAAAAAAGAACAAAACCCAAAATAGTGATGCTGAGAAGGGGGGGAAAAAAATAGACATTTTCTTCCCAAGTGGCCAGATTCTGAGCGAGTGGGTTCAGCAACCGGCGTGGCACCCAGCGCAGTCCCCACGTCCTGCCCCCACCCGGGACACCCCAGCAGTTCAGAGTTCCACCTTTGCGGCCGGTGCCCCCAGCACCCAACAACTTCGCACCAACAGCGGCTGCCGGAGGAGCCTCTTCCGTGAGCCTCTGCACCCAGCGGGCGCTTCCCAGCGGCGGGGCTGCGGGGCTCCGGGAGACTCTGGCCACGCGCCCGAGGCTGGCATCAAGGACACACCCCGCAGGGGAAAGGGTTTCCGGCGCTACCCACTAAGGCAGGATGGACGGTGGCCGGGGGTTGGAAGGAGAAAGGAGGAGGAGGAGGGTGGCAGTTCCCACTTGCCTGCTGCTGTCCCTGCTGGGTGGGAGGCGGCTGCGGGCCACCAGGGCCTGGGGTCTGTCCGTAGTAAGCGGCCTGCTGTCTGTAATACTCAGCCCAGGCGGCACTATAGTCAGGCTGGGAGCCAGGGGGTGCTCCAGGACCCCCGCCAGTGGCCACTTGTGCTGTGGGCACAAAGAGGACAATGAGTGGCTGGCAGAGAACGCGCCTCTATGGTGGCAGCCCCTCCCCTGGCCCCAGCCAGCAGCTCACCTTGCTTCTTGTAGTACTCCTCCCAGGCCTTGGTATAGTCCTGCTGTGGGGGTGCTCCAGGCTGCTGAGGCTGCTGGCCTGAGAAAGGGAGAGTGTCAAGGAAGCCAGACCACATACAGGACACCCCACTGCTACCTAGCACTGAACTTACCAATTTTTTTGTAATACTCTTCCCAGGCCTTGGTGTAGTCTGACTGGCCAGTGGGTGGAGGCTGGGGGGGCTCCCCCTGCGCAGGTGGGGCTGCAGGGGCTGGGGCAGGGCCTGGCACAGGGCCTGGGGGTTGCTGGTAATAGTGGGAGTAGTAGGCGGCCCAGGCAGCATTGGGGTCTGTAGCCGCGGCGGCAGCTTTATCTGCAGGAAGAGATCTCGGTTGAGGGCTGATGCAGTAGTCGGCCTGGTGTCACCCCCTTAATTTCCTATGTGCTGACACTTACTTGGATCATGAGGGGCAGGCGGTTGCCACTGGGGGTAGGTGTTGCCCCAGCCCTGAGGCGGGTACTGGTGAGGAGGGGGCCCGCCAGCACTGTAGGGAGGAGAGAAGGTCCATGAGAGTTGGCTCAAGGGTGGGAAAACAAGCTCCTACCAACACTGAAGACTGGGGCTGACAAAGGAACAAGACGGGACAAAGGCAGTGCGGTCTCTCGTGACAGCCACCACACTGGCCTGCACACAGCTAGCCCCTCCTGTGCTTGAGAGGCAGAGGCGAGAAACCCTCCTTGTGCCAGGCCCCACCACCCAGGAAGCCAAGGAGTACTCACTGTGGAGGTGCCCCCGGAGGTCCCTGGTTGAAGGGTCCAGGGTTGAAAGGTCCCATGGGTCCAGCGGGGCCTGGTCCGCCAGGGCCCGGTCCAACTGGGCAGAGGGGACCCTGAGGAAAAAAGTGGCAGCTGCAGTGAGCAATCCAAAGGGGGGGGGGGCACCTTCACCAGCACCCCATGGAACCCACCTCTATCTTCTCCTCAATGAGCTGCTTTGCATGGTCAATCTGCTGGGGCGAGCCCCGGATGACAAACAACTTGAAATTGGGGTCTCCATTGGGTGGCAGCTGCCGAGATATTTCCACAAAGGCGCCTGTCTGCTGGTTAATGGCCTTCACATTCTCACCACCTGTGAGACCATGGTTAGTGACGTGCTAGCAAGTGCAGAGCCAGGCAGGGGACGGGCAGAGCCTTGGGGACTCACCTCGGCCGATGACCAGTCCACACTTGTGGGTAGGAATGGAGAAGGTCATCTCCCCTCCAGGAGGGCCCCAGTTGCCTTGGCCTCGGCCTCGACCACGGCCCCCAGGGGGCATGCCAGGGGCCCCTGGAGGACCTGGGGGCCCACTGCGAAGACTCTGGAGGAGGTCATTGATGATGCGGGCTGCATGTTCACACCGGTCTGGGGGCCCCATGATGTGAGCAATCTTCTCGGGGCCGGTCCCATCATCTGACATCCACACCAAGAAAAAGATCCCGCTCAAAGCACAGCCACGCTCCCTCAAAGACCGTGCCCTCGGAGCCCAGCGCCCCTGATCTGTTGCCTCTATGTGGGCAAGCAGGAAGCCCTATTTCTTGGGACATGCCCACCCACTCAAGAGTAGCAGCTTGAGTGTCCTCCCACCTCTGGGATCCACAGAAACAAAGCAATTTTAGAGAAACCGTGAGAGCTGGGACATGGCCAATGCCTGGGCCAAGGTGGCACCCACCCCTCACCTTGCTTGAACTGGATGCGTACACCGGCGTCATTCTGGATCTTCTTGATCATCTCTCCGCTCCGGCCGATAACCACACCAACTGAATGCCGGGGTACAGGCACCTGGAGACCAGAAGGCATAAGGTCACCCAGTATGGCCCCAGCTCTGCCCTGCTCCCTGCTACCCACCTCTCTGGAGTGTCTGTACTCACATCAATGCCTCCGCCGACCCGAGATCCGTACTCATTGCGGTCCCCAAAGCCACCCTGGTCACGTTCTCGCAGGATGTCCATCACCATCTCACAGGCTTGCTGTGAACACATCACACTGGGCAGTGGGCGCGGGCAAGTGTGCTGCCTCAGCACCCACCTTCTGGCACCTGTGAGGGTCCCCCACATCCCTGTGGAGCTGCACAATGCCTTAAGAGGGCTGTTACCCCAGGGAAAGCCAGACAGTGGAGCCTTCTGGAGGCCATGCTGTCTGGGCACTCACCTGAACTTTGTATGGGTCCCCAATGATCCGCAGTGGCTTGTCCACATTTGTGTTCTGGGAGCCATCCTGAATTAAAATCATCTTAACCCCAGCACGCTCCTGCAATGTAAGTGCCTGTCAGATGTGGACTCTGTTGGGGTCGCAGGGAACTGTGGGGACTAGTGCCTGTGCCACCACGCACCTGCAGCTGCTTGATGGTCTCCCCACCTTTGCCAATGACCAGGCCAGCCTTGCCAGCAGGGATCATGATCTCCTGCACCGTGCCGTTCTGACCCCCATTGGCGTTGTCATGGAACTGTCCTGGGGGGCCTCCCCGGCCCCGTGACACGATGTCATCCAGCATCATCTTTGCCTTTCTGGGGAGGAAACGGTGGCATTCAGAGTGTGCACCTGGAGCACACTTGGCTCAGGTAAGTCATCTGGCGGGTGCCAAAGACCTGGGGCTGTTCAGGATTGAGAGGGGGTGTCAACTTGTCCACACAGCTCTCGGGACAGGTCAGGTGGGAAGGACACACATAGGTGTCACTGACTCCTGCAGGAGACCCGGCTGGGGACTTACTGGACAGACTCGGGGGCTCCAGTCAGGGACACGCTGCGCTCAGGGAGGCCACCACTATCTGCAGAGAAGAAGAGAGGCTCAATGCCCAGAGGGCTACTGCTACTGTGGGGATATGAAACTTTCAGAACAGCCTGTGGCCCTCTCCTACAAATCACTTCATTCTCCACCACAAGACACCAGGAAGACTGCTTCTTAAAAACCCACTGGAAAAGATGGAACTTAGGAGTCAGACATGCAGAGCGCCACACTCCCATCAACCTAGCACCCAAGCGGCCAAAGCAAGAGGATAGATTAGTGAGGGGAAAGGAGATTCCAGAAATCAGCTTAGGATTTCTCCTAGCAGCACCTGGGACCCTGGCTCAAGTCTGAAGGGAGAATTCTAAGCAAGCCCCCATGCACACAGTCCACAGTGCAGGTCCAGGCAGCCTCAGAGCCAGGCTTACCCTGCAATGCTGCTTTTTGCAGCACTAATTTCTATCCTATGACACTTTAAGGTGATGGCAATGAACTTGCCACCTGGAAAGAGGTGCTTCCATGACTAAGTCCACAATCCTCTCGGCCACCCCACATGCAAAGAGGGAAAACAAGGGGCAGGGACATGGAGCAAAGGCATTCATCACCCACCCTGATGACAGTCAGTGCAGCGCCTGCTATAACAGTGCCATGCTGCACCTTCAGGGAGCGCCCATCCAGCGGAGCCAGCTCTGCCCTGGGCTCCCACGTACCTGGTGAGATTTGAACTTTGCAGCCCGAGTCCTGCTGGATTTTGTTAATCTGCTCACCACCTCTGCCAATGACTGGGTGGAAAGAAAAGAAAGGTGAAGGCCAAGTAAGGGCACCCAGACCAAGGCTCCCCAACAGCAGTCCCTTGGACACCACCAGAAAACCCTTGGCCTAAGGCAGCCAAAGGCTTGCAAGCCCCACCCTAATCATGGGGACCCACACTCACTCAAGCCCACCATGCCGTCCGGAACCCTATACTCTTCTGTCATTGATGTCCTGTGGGAAGAGACACTCAACATCAGCCTTCAGCTACAGACCCCAGCTCTCCAGGAGACAGAGGCTTGGGCCTTTGAAGGCCCAGGACCTTTGCTGCATGTTCTGCTACCAACAACACAAGGGCAATGGCCTCAGGGCCAGAGAGAAGCTTGAGGACATCCAAGAATCTACAAGTGGCCCATGGCAATCCCATTTCCTTTGCTAAGAAAAAAAAACAAAAAAACAAACAAACAAAAAAAACACACTGAATGTTTTGGAGACAGAATTCCACGTGGCTCAGGCTGGCTCTGAACTCCTAATTCCCCTTCCTTTACCTCTCAAGTACTAAGATGACAAATGTGCCTGTGCTTTTTCACTTTTTCCAGGTGGGGTACTGGGGAGGTAACCCAGGGTGAGTGCTCTATTGGCTGAGTTACAGCTTCCCCACCTTGGATATTTGCATACCTTGCTGACAGTCTAGACATCAGTAAAAAGGGGGCTTGTCACACAGTTCTAGTCTCTAGTTGGTGTCTACTCTATTTCATGAAACTATAGGCCCATTCAAAGAGAACCAGTGGCCTGTCTCAACAACCTGGGGTCATATTCACCCCAGGCAATCTTAGGCAGCCAGACAGCAGCACATACCCAAAGGCTGATTCCCCTGGAAGCATCTGACCATGCTCCTGTGTAGAACCATGTTGCTCTAGTGGCCACAAACTATCCCCCTTCACAGAGCACACTCATGGACACAAGTGCACTCCTTCCCCAGGGCTGCCAGCTTCTCCTAGCTCCAGAGATGCCTCCATGCCAGACCCCAAACCAGAGACAGCGGGAGGCCAGTGAACAGCTTACCTGGGGGGAGGATGGATGGGTCCCAGTTGAGAACCAATAGCTGGAGAAAGAAATTCAAAGCAAGAGTCTAGCTTAGCATCTATGCAGGCCACACAAGCCCAACCCATGATAACCCTGCTTGCACCAGGGGCAAACGGTACCCACAACATGGCTTTGTGCCTGGATCTACATCCTGAGGACCCTGTGGCCTCTCCCCATAAAAGCCTGCCTCTAGGACTTTTGTTTCAATTTCCACAGGCTTGAAGACCCTTAAACCTACCGAGCCACTGCATACAGATCTCCTGGACCCCAGTACTCCCAATGCCCCCATGCCCACACACCCAGTGGACTTACAGTCTCCCTGGGAAGCCAGTTTCTTGCTGTCTGGCTGGTCTGTGGATGAGAGAGACTGTCAGATGCGACACCACCCACCTGCACCGCCTCAGCCCCAAAGCTGGTGCGGCATGTTCCAGGCATAGTCACTACTAGTCCCGCACGACAGCCGAGATGGAGGGTTGGAAGGTGCTGGCCCAGAAAGGGGCAACATACCCAAGTCGTTCACCCACCCCAGAGTGACAAAGTTCACTTTTGATAAGTGAACATTACTGACATCACAGGATCCTTCCAGATTACAGTCAGATCTGATCTGAATAAGTGTTCTGTTTAAGAGCCACTTTGGTGATGCTTGTGTGTCAGTCTCCTATAGGGAAGGAGGAATCTTGAGAACGTATGACTTTCCCTCGTCACAATCGGCCCAGCTACCTGATACCTAAGGGTGGCAGGTGGAACAAAAAGCTGGTGGGACTCCCCGGTCTTGCAGCCCCACTGGGACCAAGTGCTACTTGCAGTCCCAGGCCTCCCTCACAGGTGAGAGCCAGGCACCATCATCACCAGCAGTTACCTCCATCCTCCAGCTGTCTCTTTTGGCCCCCAAAACCAAAATCAGGAGTGTTGTTATTCACGGTGGTAGCGGCATCACCTCCAATTTTGGCTGCAATCTAGTGTGGGGTAGGAAATATAGATGAGTTACCATCCCAAGCAACCCTCAAGTTTGTCTCCAGCCTTGGCCTGGAGTGGCTCCCCCTGACTTAGGGGAGAACTATAGGCATAGACACTCCGAAGCTTTTAGAAACTTCTCCCAAGTTTTCTAAAAACTGCAGGCTCCCAGTTCCCCCTTACTGCCAGGACCCATGCCCACAGGCTGTCCTAAGTGGAAAGGGAACAGTCCAGGAGGGCAGGGATTCCTGGGTCACCCCTCACAAGTGGCCCGGGCAGCAAACAGAACTTCAGTGTGGTCCATCCAACCTTTCTGTCCCTTGCCATCTTTACAAAAACAGCCTGAGACATCTTAGCCACAATTCGGCCTTCAAGATACCTGACATCTCATTATGACCACAACAAAAGCTCCTTTGGGATGCACACTGAGTTTCAAGTGTACAGAGAGAGTCTTCACATCACCCCCATTCCAGCAAACACTCCCTAAATCCTGAATTCAGGATCTGGCCTACTTCATTATAAAAACCTGTGCTTACCCTTGACAGGGAGTGTCACCACACTCACTCACCCAGGGTAAGCTGCTTCTTAATTGAGACACTTTAGAGATGACCAGCGGGGGGGATGCTACCCAATGGCCCTCCCACATTGGGAGGTGCCAGCATTAGCCCAGAGGCCTTGGGACAAGCCCTGGACACCACCGTCTGCTGTGAGCCTGGCCCACCCAGCTCTTATTAAGTGACCAGAGTGGGGCTGTGAGCAAAGCTGAGCTGGCCCACCTCAGCACAGGCACTTCTGTATGCAGACATCAGAACAAGTCATCTTCCCAAAACGAGTATCTGTTCTCAAAGGAAGACAGACAATTCTTTTGAACAGTAAAAAACAGGTTCCCATGTCCAAACCTTCTCCACCTCACTGCAAAGCAGCTAACAAAGGGGCCTCTCTTTACCATCCAGATCCAAAAAGTGCTTCTCCCCACCCCTCACCTAGAGAAGGGACAGAAATGGGATGGCTGGAGGACCTGCTCTGATATGAAAATGGGAGGAGGGGTGTGTAAAGCAAGATCCTCTGCCTAGAAGACAGGTGCTGAACTTCTGGGAGGGTGAAAGCATGTGCTAAGATGGGTCCCCATCTTCTAAATCTATATGCCCAGACCCAGTCCCTTTGCAAACCTAGGGCTCAGCCTTGGGAGCTCCCTCAGATTCTGAGCTCTTATGTGTCCAAATAGTGGTACCCTAGCATCCTTGAATGCAACTGTTGCAAACCCCGAGAGTGGCTCTTGGGGACCCTAAGATCACAAGGTCTCCCAGCATCTCTGACCTCATCTTTCATCAACTCAGGAATGGCTCCTGCAGACCTGCTTCAGAATCCAAGCCCTCATGAGTCCTAAGAGGGGTGCCCGAGTGCAAACCCAGGAGTGTCTCTTGGACACCCTCACAACACTCAAGCTCAGGCCATTGCGAAGCCAGAAGACTTCTTCAAATCACAAACCCTCCTGGATTCTAGAGTGGTCCCCTGGAATACAAGCCCTTGTGTCTTGAGTGTAAATAATGAGTGCGAGCCAGGGTGGTTCTTGGGGACACTGTCCCAGACTGCAACCTTTGTGGGTCCTAGAGGAAGCCTCCTGTGCAATCAGGAACTCCAAAGCTGCAACCCACCCATCCTAAAAGAGAAGACCTGGTCCAAGTTCAGGGGTGGGTCTCAGGGAACCCCAAGGCTGCAGCCCTCGTATCCTAAGAGGGACGGTCCAGTGCAAAGTCTAAATCCCGAGACCCCCCCCTTGAGCGCACCCCTAAGTCCAAGCACGCAGAGGGTCACCCTCACACCGAGACGGCCCCAGACTCCCCGCCCCGAGCCCGCCGCCCACGTGACCCTCCCGCGACCCCGCGCGCGCCCCCGCCCCCTCCCCCGCGCGCGCACGCGCCCTCGCGGCCTTCTCACCTGGCGGGCCCGCTGCACGGCGTCGGCGAAGGCGTCCTTGCGGATCCCCGGGCCGCCGCCCCCGGGAGGCTGTGAGGGGCCCCCGGACGAGCCTCCTCCACCCGGGCCACCGCCGCCGGGGCCTCCGCCGCCCCGGTCTCCCGCGCCCGGTGGGCCCGGCGGAGGGCCTCCCCCCGCACCCGCGGCTCCTCCTCCTCCGCCGGCGGGAGGCGGCGGGCCGGGCGGGGGGCCTCCGGTGCTGTAGTCCGACATGGCACGGCGCGGACGGGCCTGGCGCGGAGGCTTCAAGCCGAGGAGGCGGCGGCGGCGGCGGCTCAACGCGGGAACAAGGCCTCGCTCCACACGGCCGCGGAGCACGATGGGAAGCCAGCGGCTGGGAAGACGACGAGGGGGGAAGAGGGGCGCCTCCTCCCGCCGCCGGCGTGACGGACGGCGCGGAGCAGCCAGTAGGACGCGGCTGCCGCTCCGCTCCCGCCAATCGTGGCGTCAACCCGGGCAGCCAGTCAGGATCCCGCGAGACGCGGGGGGGCGGGCGGCGCGGGGTGACTGACGCCGGCGGGACTCAATGAGCCGCGGGCTGGCCGCGCTGGGCGGGCGATGGGAAGTCTCGCGAGAAGTCAGGAGGCCCAATGAGGCGAGCGTCCCGGAGCCTCGGGGCGGCTCCAGGGGAAGAATGACGGCTCCTCTCAGTCACGTGGGCCTGCGGGCTCGGCGAAAGCGCTCCTGGGTGAGCCCGGTGGGACAGCGGCGAATGCCAGCCAATGAGCACGCGCGGAAGGCGGGGCTGCTCAGGATTAGCAGTCGTCTAACCCAGTCCCCGAGGCGTGTGCGGGTGATGCGCTTGCTTTTGCACTTGACGGCTTTCCTCCGAGTCCATGCCCCTCTGACTTCTGTGCCTATGGCTCGAGCGGCAAGGGCAAGCGTTCAGTGATTGACGCCTTTATGGACAAATAGCGACGGAAGTGATAGCGCCCTGTTTCGCTGGGAGCCAGTGAGAGCCACCTGCATTGGGGTGGATCCGGCTACCAGGCGGCAAGAGCGGATTAGCGGGAGCCGGAGAGAATGGCAGCGGCCGTGGGCGGAGGCGAGCTGCTGCCGGAACTACGGCCTGACCTCCAGGTCAGCGCCCCAGCGGCCTGGCTTGGGGAGGCCTTGCACGTGGCCTGCTCGAAGCCCTGGGCGTCGGGGCTTCTCGAGGTGTGGGTGTCCCGAGATTGGGTGAAGCACTCGAGGATTTGCAAAAATGCCACTTTCATCCGAAGAACCTAGAGCCTGCTCTTCTTCCAGGACTCATGGCACCAACTCCTCAAACTTCCCTCAAGCCTGCTCCCACCCTGGACCCAGGTTCCCACAGGGCTCCAAACCTCCAGTTACGACCCTGGACCCAGGAGTCCCAGCTACCCTTACAGGGGTCCAAGACGCCTAGAATTCCCAGCCTGGACCCAAAAATCTCAGGTCCCTACAGGAACCCAAGCCCCTTTGCTCCCAGGCCCTCTGGGTGGGAATTAAATCTAGGACCTCGTACATGCTAGCCAAGCTCCTTGAACCACACCCTCATAACCCCTAGTTCCCCACCCAGAACCAGCTAATCCCAGACACGGACAGCCAAAACTATCTTTATTCCTTGTCTGCACCTTCTTTTGGACAAGCCTGCAAAAAACCAGGCTGGCATCCCAACTCAGACGGTATCCCACCGGAGGGACTCCAAGCGCCGTTCTAACCCTAGTCCCGGATGGTTTTTTTGTAAACCAAAATGGCCCCAAAGCCTAAGCCTTGGAGGGCTTTTTGAGATCTAGGGACACTGGGCCTTCCATTCTCTTCCTGTTGAGGGCAGGTCATCTACTCAGGACAGGTACACCCAGAGTTTTCTTCATGGCCTCGTACACCAGGTAGCTGATGCCGCCTGCGGGCAACACCTTCAGTAACGTGGGCGTCATGCCTCTGTACAGCCCAGGCCAGCCCTGCTGGCTCAGTATCCGCCTGAAGACTCCCAGCATGGTGGGGTTGGAGCCTTCCACGGTATCTGGGGACAGAAAAAGAAAAGTTCAGGTCTGTGTGTGACAGGAGATGTCGCTGTGGTCAGCGTGGAGGATCTGAGCCACATCTGGAGGGACTTTATAGAGATCGTTTGGTTAATACCATATATGTGTATATATTTTGAGATGGTGTCATGTAGGGGCAGGCTTCCTTAGAGCTCCATACGTAGCTGAGGCTAGCTTTGAACTCCTGATCCCCTTGTCTTTATCTCCTACTGGAATGACATCAGCACCACACCCAGTTTACCTGATGATAGGGATTGAACTCATGACTTCACGTAATGTTGTACCAGGCTGAACTAGATCCCCAGCCGCAAGTTAGCTGAGGCTGGCCTCCCAAGTGATGGAGTGATAGAGATGTGTTAATTTGAGGGCTGAGGTTAGATTGGGGGTGAGCCTACGTTCTGATGCTTTCAGTTCTTAGCAAAGGGGTTTCCGATGAGTTATAGTTGGGGAAGGGTGAGAAAATTCAGAGAGCCGGGGTGCCGAGGGGGAGAGGCGTATACAGTGGCTCCTGGGGCCAGGCTGACCTTGTGCCTGCATCCTTGTGCGCACCAAAGTCAGTGGGTAACTGGCCATCTGGCCACAGGTCGTGGACAGTGTTACAGATGACAGGCTGACTAGGCCACTGGGGTCCTTCATGTCCCTGCCCGACTTCTGCCACAAGTACCGGAGTAGCTGCAAAAGGAGACAAGAGTGCTCTTGAAAAGGTTCAGAGTCAAGGCAGGCATGGGGGTGCACACCTCCACTGTTGAAGCAGAGGCTGGTGGGTCTCTAAATTCAGGGACAGCCAAGGCTACCTACTAAGACCCCGTCCTCAAATACAGCTGAGCATGAGGCCACGTGCCTTTTAACCTAGTGCTGGGCAGCAGAGGCTGGAGGATCTCTTTTAAGTTTGAGGCTAGCCACATACATATTGAGCTCTAGGTCAGACAAGGCTACACAGTGAGATCCTGTCTTAAAAAACAACAGGCTTTGGATCTCTGAGTTCAAGGCCAGCCTGGTCTACAGAGTGAGTTGCAGGACAGCCAGGGCTACACAGAAAAATTCTGTCTTGGGCCGGGGAACAGGGGATGGGGGTGGGTAGGAAGGGGAGGATAACAAGGACAAAACAAACAAACAAAAAAAACCACCACCACCACCAACAACAAAAAACCGCAACCAAACAAAAACAGTGGGCTGGAGAGATAGCTCCCCAGTAAAAAGCATTGGCTGCCTTTGCAGAAAACCCAAGTTCAGTTCCCAGCACACGAATACTGGTTTAAATATATCTAAAGTTTTTTTTTTTTTTTTTTTGAGAGAGAGAAGGGGCTGGTAGAAAGCTACCGGCTAACCTGAAGCCACTGCCCACCCCTCTGAGGACACACACCTCATAGACGGCCAGGTCAGTGCACGCATAGGGTATGATGCCCAGCATGTTGGGCAGATAGCCTCGGTACAGGGCTCCTGTGCCATCTCGTTCCACGATCTGCCTGGCACAGTCCAGAAGCCCTTTATACTGGCCGGTGAAGCGCAGGGTCAGCCGAGTCTTGAGGACCTGGAGATGGGGAGGAGGTCCATTTTGCTCACACTGCAGCCTGGCGTTGGTAGGCGGAGATACTGTCCAGGTTTCCAGGGTTTAGTTGTGCACATTAGCTAGGGTGCCAATGTGGAAAGAGGGAGCCTTACCGGTGTGACAAGCCTGGTTGTCCTCATAACATTAATACCTGAGGCTGTTGAGCTTTTTAAAGAAAAGTTTAAACCAGGTTTTAACAGCACTGGGGAGGCTGAGTCAGGAGGATTGCAAACTTGAAGCCAGCCTGGGCTACAAAGCAAGACAACAGGCTGAGGCTGCGGTTCATTTGGTAGAGGGCGTACTTAGTACAAAGCCTTGAGTTCCATCCTAGCCCCCCCATAAACTGGGTGTGGCGGCACATACCTGTTACCTCAGTATTCAAGAGTACAGAAGGGATAGGAAGTCACACAGTGAGAGCTCCAGTCCAGCCTGGGCTACAGTGACACCTGGCCTCCACTCCTTTTGAGAAAGAGTCTCTATGCAGCCCTGGCTGGCTGGGAACCCACCATAAAGACCAGGCTGCCATCAAACTCTCACAGATTGTCCTGCCTCCAGAGTGCTGGAATTAGACACATGCCACCGGCCTGGTGGTGGTGGTGGCGGCGGCGGCGGCGGCATTGGCATAGACCTTTAATCCCAGTACTTGGGAGGTAGAGGCAGGCGGATCTCTATAAATTCGGGGCCAGCTGGTCTATAGCCAAGGCTACACAGAGAAACCCTGTCTGGAAAACCAAAACCAAAACTAAACAAAAAAAAAGAGCTGGGCAGTGGTGGCAGCGGCCTTTAATCCCAGCAAAAGGGAGGAAGAGCAGGTAGGTCAGGGTTTGAGGCCAGTCTGGTCTACAGATTGTGTTCCAGGACAGCCAGGGCCACACAGAGAAACAGTTCTGGGGTTGGGGACGCAGGATCCAATCATGCCACCCCAAGATTCATTTAACCATAACCACTCCCCAAGACCCAACCAAATGTCTACTCTGTGTGTTTGAGACTGTGTCTGAAGTAGTCCAGGCTGGCCTTTTGTTCGCCATGCAGCTGAGGAGGATCGAGAGTTCAAGATCTTCCTGGGCTACATAGTGAGTTCAAGGGCAGCCTGGGTTACATGAAACTTCATTTCAAAAACAGAGGCAGAGGAGATACCTCAGTGCATTAAGGCATTTGCTCCTAAGCTTGATGACCCCGGTTTGATCCTGGGCTGCACGTGGTAACTCCAGCTCCTGGGAACCCATGCCCTCTTCTGACCTCTGCAGACATTGCATGCACACGTACAAACAGCAAACAAAACAAAACAAAGCAAGACAAAGAAAGAACAGACGGGGTGCCGGAGAAATGCCTCAGTGGTTAAGGACAATAACTGCTCTTCCAGAGGACCAGGGTTCAAATCCCAGCACCCACATGGCAGCTCACAACTGCCTGTAACCTATATCTGACACTCTCACATAGACACACATGCAGGCACAAAACACCAGTGCATATAAAATAAAGGTAAAATTTAAAAAGATACAGACGGGTGCCCTACCATGTGCAAAACACTAAACTCGATCCTCATTGGTGCTCTTGTCCCCAATAAAAGAGGCAACTCCCCTCACAACACACTTGGGAGTGCATGCACACAACACACACACACACACACACACAACCAGAAACAAAAACTTAACTCTGAAATGCAAAAAGAGAAAAAAAAGTAGTCTCTAAAATTCTTTTTGAGGCAGGGTCTGGCTGTCCCGGAACCAGCTATCTAGAGCAGGCTGGCCTTCAATTCACAGGCATGCCTCTGCCTCTGCCTCTGGCAAGGCTTCTGCCATGCCTGACAAAAAAAATCTACAAAGTTAAAGGGGAAACTGGGAAGGCAGTCTGAGTGTCCTCGAGGCAGGGGACCAGGGAGGTGGGTGGTCTGGGGGCCGCGGTCAGTGGGACACATAGCGGGACACACAGCCTGAGAGGAGGGACACAGAGCACACAGCTGTGTACTGCGCTGGTAGAAAAGGCAGCCTTTGGGGGTGCCTGAGCCAGTGTGTGGCCTGCTGTCACACAGCACCCGGATCCTTGCCAAACTGCAGGCTGACTGTGAACTTTCCAGCTGACTTTGGAAAAGATTTCAACTTCTGCGAAAGTAGATGGTGCTGGGGGCCCTCTGCACTCTCATCCCAGCACCCAGGAGGTGTAGGCAGGAGGATCAGGAGTTCAGGGTCATTTTGGCTACATGGTGTGGGTAAGGACAGCCTGGGCTACACTTTAAAAACAACCCAACCAACCCTCCCCAAAACAAAAAAGACTGCATAGCATTCATTGCTCAGTGTGTGTGTGAGACTGAGCGCTCTGAGGTCTCTGGGGTTGTTGGAGACAAGGCCTGGGGCATCTGCAGTGACGGATGAGTGCCTGACACACAGCAAGGAAGAGGAGTGCAGGGCTGGGGTCCTGTCTCGGTGAAGAGAGCTTGCCCAGCCTGAGGAAAGACTGAGTTTCAGCATCAGAGAAAGAAACAGAGAATTCAGGGTTTGGTGTCCATAGTTCCAGCATGCGGGAGGCCCAGGCAGGACAAGCAGGCTGGTATTCTAGGCCATCCCAAGTTACAGTGTGAAAACCGGGGTCGATCAAACAAAAGAGGAAGGAGGACGAGAAGGGGGAGGATCAAAGGGGGAAGAGGGGAATGAGAAGGAAGGGTTGGGGTGAGCAGAGGAAGGAAGGGAGAAGGAATCAGAGTGGAGGTCAAGAGATGGCTGCTCTCCCAGGGGACCCACAAGGTGGCTCACAGGCAGCTGTTATTTAACTCCCGTTTCAGGGGATCCAGTGCCCTCTCCTGGCCTTCATGAGCACCAGACATGTACACACGGTGCACGAACATCCATACAACTAAATAATGAATTAAAAAAAAAAGAAAAAGCAAGGGGCCCTGGAGAGATGGCTCAGTGGCTAAGAGCCCCGGCTCCTCTTTCAGAGAATCCGGGTTCAATTCCCAGAACCCACATGGCAGCTCACAAACAGCAACTCCAGTTTCAAGGGATCTGACACCCTTACACATACACGCAGGCAAAACACCAAATGCACATAAGATAAGAATAAATAAATTTTAAAAAAGGAAGAAAAAGCAAGGCGGGGTAGTGGTGGTGCCTGTCAGCTCTCAGGAGCCAGAGGCAGGCAGATTTGAGTTCAAAGCTAGCCCCTGGTGTACATATTAAGTTCCGGGACAGCCATGGCTACACAAAGAAATCCTGTCTCAAAGAACGACGACGACGATGAAGACGAAGAGGAAGAAGAGGAAGAGGAAGAGGGGGAGGAGGGGGAGGAGGAAGAAAGAGAAAGGAAAGGAAAAAACAGAATGAGGGAAGAAAAAGGAAAAGTTACCAGATGTGATGTGGTGGACATGACTTTACTCCCAGCACTCGGCAGACAGAGGCACGTGGATCTCTGTGAGTTCGAGGCCAGCCTGGTCAACAGAGTGAATTTCAGGACAGCCAGAGCTACACAGAGAAACCCTATCTCAACAACAAACCCCAAACCCCAAAAAACAAAAACAAAAAAGGAAGGCAGGAGGGTGGGGAAAAGTGAGGAGAGACCGGGAGGAAGAAGGGGGAGTGGGGTGTGAAAGGTGGGAGAGGAAGGAAGGGAGCGGAGGGAGAAGGAGGAGGAGGTGAGGGGGTACCCCAGAGTCAGTCCTGATCACCCGAGTCCTCCTGCCTTACCTCCATGGGGTTGATGAGCGTCTGGGAGATGGCCACGGCCAGGGAGCCCGCGAGCACCCGCTCCTGGAAGGGCAGGAAGCTGTCCTCACGGCAGAAGCAATTCTTAAACTGCAGGGGTAGCGGGTGTGAGAGAGCCGCCTGCCACAGCGCATCGGGAGGGCTCGATCCGCGGTGAGACCCCAGGCTCACCTGCTCAAACACAGAGAACTTGATGGCGTACTCCGGGGCGATCTTGAGCACGTTGATGCCGTTGCCGCGCCAGAGCGAGCGGACGCCGCCCTCCTGGATCAGGCTCCGCAGCCCGCTCACCAGGTGCCTGAAGTTACTCTTGGAGGAGTACACCTGGGGAGCAGGAGGGGAAGCAGCCCCGAGACCCGCCAGGTGTTCCCACGCCCCCAGGCCCTCACCGTGGGGAGGCTCCAGCCCTGAGCCAATCACGAGGGTAGCTCCATTTATTTAGTTTTCACATTGATCTAAAGCCCTCCACTGTGGCCAGGTCTGGCAATGCTGGTCCGTGATCTCAACTCTTTGGGAGCCTGAGTCAGAAACATTGTAGCTTTTCTGGGCTACAGAGTGAATTCAGGTTCAGCCTGGGCTTACTTACTGAGATGACGGGAAATGTGACAAGAGCGTGGCTGGTGGGACAGCTAGTGGTTAGAGCATTGGACGGAGGCTGAGGGGATGGCTCAGGGGTCAGGAGCCCCGGCTACTCTTGCACAGGAACCTGTTTGGGTTCCCAGCACCCACATGGCGGCTTGCAACCACCTGTAACGCCAGTTCTAGGGATCCAACGCCCTCTCCTGGCCTCCAGCGGCACTGCATGTACACCGTGCACAGACACGCAGTCAAACTCAAACACATAAAACAAAAACAAAGTTTTCAAGAAAGAAAGGAGGGCTGGGAACATTGCTCAGCCGTGAGTGCTTCTCTGGCATGTGTGAAGCCTTGGGGTCCATTCTCAGGCTCTTCCATCTCTTCATGTCCCGCAGCAAACGTCTCAAATACACCAGCCACAACCTACAGAACTCCAAACCTTTTTTCACCTCGTCTCACGTTGGTCTCTGTTCCCGGAGTTCTCTAAATCTAGCCCCAACATGACTCCACCTCCTGTTCCCATCTCCCACAACTCCAGTCACAGCAACAACTTTATGAGGCTTCTATGTCTCTCTCCAGTCCATCTACTCCATCTGTCCCCCTCTCCAACCGTACTGTCCCCACAAAGGGTTTCAGCCCCATGGACAAACCTGCATGTAAACCCTGGCTCTGTCCAGAGGGGCTGTCCCTGTGCGGGACACCGCCCCAGCCGTGGCTCCAGAGAGCAGGAACTTCCACAGGGTCCCCTTGTTCTTCTCTTCCAAGACATCCACAGGGACGATCAGCTGCTCGCCTGTGTCCAGAACCTGGAACAACAGCCACCTGCTGGCCACGCTCAACCCTAAGGGCGCACCCTACCGAGGGCCCTCTCTGTCTTGCTTTGTTGCCTCCACGTGGACAGTTCTTTGGAGAGGGTGACTTGGCAGGGTTCTTTCTTTCTTTCTTTTTTTTTTTTGAAACAGAGTTTCTCTGAGTAGCTGTTTTGGATTCACTTTGTAGACCAGGCTAACCTCAAACTCACAGAGATCTCTCTGCCTGCCTCTGCCCCCCTCCCCCAGTGCTGGGATTACAGGCATGTTGTCACGTTGGTGCTGAGTTGGTATTATTATTATTATTATTTTGAGTTTGTTTTGTGGCAGGGTTTCACTGTGTAGCTCTGGTTGTTGGTTGTCCTGGAACACACTGTGTAGATCAGGCTGGTTTCCAGTTCACAGAAATCTGCTTGCCTCTGGCTCTGGAGCGCTGGCACTGAGGCAGGTGCCACCACACCCATGCTGCTTTCTTTCTCAGTGATTTCCTTTTTGTGTGTGCACGCACATGAGTGAAAGTACCCAAGGAGGCCAGAAAAAGACAGGGGGCTCCCTGGAACTGGAGTCACAGATGGTTGTGGGCCACCATGGGGACTGAGCTCTTGTCCCCTGCAAGAAGTCTTTTGTGTTTTTTGAGACAGGGTTTCTCTGTGTAGCCCTGGCTGTTTGAACTCATGGAGACCTGCCAGACTCTGTCTCCCGAGTGCTGGGATTAAAGGTGTGTGCTGCCATGCCTGGCTTCTGCAAGAACCCTTAACTGCTCAAGTCTGGTTTTTTCATCTTTTTTTTTGTGTGTGTGTGTGTGTGTGTGTGTACAGGGCAGAGGCTGATGTCCAGTGTCTTCCTGGGCCACCCTCTCCCTGCTATGTTTAGGCAGAGTCTCACCTGGGCCTGGAGTTCACAGGTTCATGTGGTCTAGCCAGCCAGCTTCCTCCCCCACCTCCGTGTCCACCCCTGGGCTGTTGGGGTCACAGGTGGCTGTCAGGCCTGCCCGGCATTTACATAGGTTCTAGGGACCGGATTCTAGCCTTGTGCTTGGAAGAGGGTCAGTTACTTTATCCCCTGAGCCATGTCTTCAGCCTTGCTCTCTTTCTCCCCTCCCCCCCTTTTTTCTGAGACAGGGGTCCATGGAGCCCTTACTGGTCTCTGACTCACTAGACAGCCCAAAGCGACCTTGAACTTCTGACGCTCTGCCTGCAGCCTCCCCAGCACTGGGACAACAGTGGGTCCACCTCATGCACTCACGCATGTCTCAGAATGGATACTCCACTCCGCCTGGAGGAACAAGATGCCCCATGCCATATGGGCGGCACAGCTGTTTCCCTTTGGTCTAGCCTGGGGCCCTGTGCCACCTTGCTCCCCAGACTTACCTGCTATAGTGGAGGCTGTTCAGGGATGTTTTCACCCATGTGTCCAAACACACACTCACACACGTGTGTGCACCCTGGGTTCCAGGATGCATGTGGGGGTGGAGCAGGGTGGGGGTGGGGTGGGGTGGGGCAGGGGTAGAGCTTTTCTACATAAGGCCTTGACCCTCTTGAGCAAGGTCTGACCCCTGGTTACCTCAGCGTGGCCTCCCATGGCTGCTGCAGGGTTACTGTGTCAGTGTCAGCGTCCCCGTCCCTGTCCCTGGGTGTCTATCTGGCTCCCAGCTGAGAGTGGCTCCCTGCTGGCCTTGTGCTTTTAGGGGCAAGAGGAGGGTGAGGTCACAAAAGTGCCTGTGAGCTCACAAGCATGATGGTGGGCAGTGTGGCTGGTCTTGGTCTTCCTGTGGTGTCCACATCCTAACTCCCACACGCTGGGAAGAGCCAGTGTGTCCTCTGAGTGGGGTTTTGTTCTAAGACAGGATGCCATGTAGCCCAGGCTGGTCTCAAACCCACCAAGTGGCTAAGGATGACTTTGAATTCCTGGTCCTCCTGCCTCCCCCTCCCAAGGCAGGAAGCAGAATGGAGTCAGTGTTGGCCGGAGGCAGAGCTTTGGTGTGGACAGATGGAGGGCTCCGGAGACAAGGGCAGAGAGAGATAGCTGCCCAGCTCAGTGAGTGAGCTCCATGCCACCCATCTGTGGACAACAAAAATGTTTTAAAATCCTTTTGTTTTCTTCTTCTCTTAAAGTAGGCATCAGTGAGACCGGGTCTCACACAGCCCAGGATGGCCTAAAACTTGCAATGCGGCCAGCGATGACTTTGAACTCCTGAGCCTCCTGTCTTCACCAGGTCAAGTGCTGGGATGACAGGTGTGTGACACCTCACCCAGATTTAAAGTCCCTTCCCTCCCCTCCTCTCCTCCCTCTCTCCTGAGTGTGTGCCTGTTTAACTGGAGAGATGGCTCAGTGGTTAAGAGTGCGTACTGCACCCATGCTGGGTGGCTCACAACCAGTGTAACTCCAGCCCCAAGGGACCTGTGGCTTTCTTACAGACATACCACAGACAGACACACGGTATAATTCAAATCTTGAAAAGATGTGTAATTTTGGTGCGTGTGTGTGTGGGCTACGGTGCAATTGTGAAGGTCTGGCTGCAGTTTTGTGGAATCAGCTCCTCCCACTTGCAGCTGTGTCTGGCTTACTCGGCAAGCACCTTACCCTCTGTTTGTGTGTTTGCATGTGCACACGGGAGAATAGTATCTTCTGAGGCCAGAACGGGGCTTTGGATCTACAGATGCTTGTGAGCTACCATGTGGGCGCCGAAACTGTAAACCAGGTCCTCTGCAGGAGCAGTGCAGGCTCTAAACCACTGAGCCAGCTCCCCATCCCCCTTGCTCTTTATAAATGGGGTGGAAACTGAGGCTCCAATCTCTTGGAGAAGAGCAAAGAGAGCGGGAGGGGGTGATGGAAGGCCAGAAGGGAGGAAGGAAAGAAGGAGGAGGGGAGAGAGGAGGGAGGTAGGATGGAGGGGTAGTAGATAGAGAAAGGCAGGTAGGAAGAAGAGAGGGTGAGAAAGATAAAAGGTGAGAGGGAGAGAGGTATGGGAGAGAGATGAAGGAAGTAGGGTGTGTGTGCATATGAGAGAGAGACAGAGACAGAGACAGACACACAGAGACCCGTGTCTCATCTTACTTCCTTGGGACTACCTCAGTGTGGTTTCACACGGACACTCTCCCACCCCCGTTTTCACAATCTTTTAAAAGTCACGAAACTACAGTGAGGTCGGTGAGATGGCTCAGCAGGTAAAGGCACTCGCACCAAGCCTGACCACATATCCCCAGGACCCACATTGGGAAGGGACCACCAGTTTTCTTCTGACTTCCATAGGTCCTTTGCTCAAAGAAATAAACGCAAATTAAAAACAAACAAACAAACAAACAAACAAAAACTGAGAAGCAGCAATGAAAGAGCTTAGAAAATTTATTCCTTTTCCTTGAAATGACACACACGCGCAGGGAGGTGGGACTTGGTGTAGGTTGGAGGGAGAGGTGGAAGCCATGGTGGGGTCCTCCCCCAACATCCCAGTCTCCCTTCACAGACCTTTGATGTCACCCAAAAACTGGGGAGTCAAGCAGGGCACCCCCGGCTCTCCTTAGCTGAGAACCCAACGCTGAAGTGTGGGAGGCGTGGGGATGTGGCAGGAGCCAGAGGGCTTTGTTCTCTGCCTCGTAGAAAAATAGACCCCCGAGTCAGCTCAGGGACGTGTAATTTTGCATATTGGATGCTGGGTTTCAGAAGGATGTGCGTATTGGTCCTCAATTGTGGCTTGCTGAGGCCCGATGGGGCTGGCAGTGCTGGGATGCAGAAGGCTCCCTTGGTTGTGTCCTAGCTTCACCTGGTAGCTCCAGCCCATGGACAAGCAGCCTGGACCCTCCCAGAGGTCCCGGGCCCCGGGAGCCTCTAGCCTGGAATGTGGAAGACATTGCAGAGAGTCGGGGGCAGAGAGGGCGGTAACCTGGGGGAGTGGTTTCCCTGGGTGGGGAAGGGGAGGTGTGTCCCAGCTGAGGTGAGATCCATTCGCATGGGGTGCGGCATTGAACATAGACCTCATCCTTTACCGCCTGGTGGGGAGACACCACCAGGGGGTGGGGTCTGGGCTCCTTGGATGGTAATGCTTTCATGCAGTGGGGGTCTGCTCCAGGGGGCATCTCGGATTTGCGGTGCCTGTGGGATCTAAGATGCTATCATTGGGTTGTTGGGATCTAGTCTTGAGGAGTGGCATTCGGGGTGCAGGAGCAAAGGCTTTGGGACCTGGTGGTTTCTGGGATAGCTTGGCCTGTTATGGTATCCAGGGGCATGTTGAAGGAGTCTAGGATCTGAAGTTTAGCAGCTGTGGCAGGTGGGATCCACCGGAGGCACCCGGAGCTCTCACACCTGTGCCTCCAGGAGCCGGAAGCCAGCGGGCTGGGACTCGGGACTCTGGGATCCAGTGATGAGACTGAGAGTGGTGCTTCAAGCGTAGACCCAGCAGTCAGGCGGGAAGGAAATGGAACCCCCAACTGAGGAAGATGAACTGCTTGGGGTGAGGAATCTGGGATCCCGGGATCTAGGGACCCAGCAGCAGGACCCAGGTCTCCCTGTCAGGACCCTGTGGCTGAGCATTCTTGGCTTCTAGAATCCAGTGGCTGGACTGTGAGGCAGGTTGGGGAGCTCAGGTCCAATGTGGCCTTAGGTCCCCGGGTCTGGTCCTGAGGGGGTCTGAGGTGTGGACGTTGGGGTGCATGAATGTGTGCCCCCATGCTTGGGGCACTGGGACCACCTGCTGCTGCACAGGGTGGCCCAGCACGCAGTGGTGGGGCAGGATCCAGCTTTGGGGTGCAGATGAGCAGAATCAAGGAGCTTGGGGTTCAGGGCCAGGGTGTGGGTTAGTTTTGCATTTCAAGTGTCGGACTGCTGACGGGTGTGGGCCAGCTTTTGTGGTTTGCTTGTGGAGTCAAGGGTCCAGTCCTGCGGCCCAGGGGCTAAAGTGTGGGGTCCCATGGTACAATGATGGGGCACAGGGCAAGGATCTGGGATGTGGGTGCTGGGATCCAGCAGCTTGGGGTGGGGAGTAGCATCCGCCGGTCAGGCCATCAGTCTCTGGTTGTTGAAGACATCAGCCTGGGGATGCCATGATGAAGATGAGGGAATCTTGTGGGGACAGGCTCCCAGTCCCTCACCTGGATGTGACCCCAAGAGCCTGCTTCATGTTCTCGTAGACCACATAGGAGATGCTCACGGCTGGAATGACCTTCATGAAGTTGGGGGCAATGCCCCGGTAGAGGCCCCAGACACCCTCCTGGGATAGGATGTGCCGCAGCAGACTCACCATGGACACTTGGGGGCCGCCTTCAACGGAGGCTGTTGGCAGGGGGAGGGCCAGGTAAGAGCGACGCTTGCCCCTTTCATTTTCCCCTCCTGCTCCACCCCGGGCTGGGCATGTCCACAGGAGGCAGGAGGGAGAGATAGAGGAACTGTGGGATCTACAAGACTCAGGTCTGTCGGTGGGCCTGGGAACTGCCAGGCTTAGGGATGGAGGGAGCCACCAGGTTTGTGCATGTGTGAGAGTACATACATGTGTGTGTACACGTGCCAGTGTGAGTATGCATACGCAGGCATGAAAATTTGTATGTGCACGTGTGAGAGTGCATATCTGTGTCCGTATGTAAGAGCACACGTGTGTGTGAGTGTACGTGTGTCTGCATATGACAAGAGGAAATTCCTGCATCCTTAGAGCGAGTTCTCTCCTTCTCTCCAGGGTTTTCTTCTGCTCATCTCCCTGGCCGGGCCTCTATCCCAAAGTCAGCTCTTGGGGGAGCCCTCTGTGTACCCCTGCCTCCCCTCTCCTCAACCCTAAATCAGCACTCGACCGTGCGATGATATCTGTGGCCCATTTCCTGCTCCCCAGGGGATGAAGGCCATGAAGGTAGAGGGTGCATTTATGTCACTCACTGAGAGTTTCTCCAGCAAAAGTCCAGGAACTAAGGTTCACAAAAACAGACTCAGGGGTAACAGAATGGGAAAACAACCCATGGGAGAAAATACGGAGGGAAACAACAGTGGGAAAACTGAGGCAGGAGGATTGCCCTGAGTCCCAGCCCAGCTAGTACATAGCAATCCTGTCTTTTTCTTTATTGAGACAGGGTTTCTCTGTGTAGCCCTGGCTGTTCTGGACTCACTCTGTAGACCAGTCTGGCCTCGAACTCACAGAGATCCGCCTGCCTCTGCCTCCTGAGCGCTGTGATTATAGGTGTGTGTTGCCGAGCTTAATCCTCTGTTTTAAAAAAACAAACAACAAAACTCAAATCAAGGGCTGGAGAGATGGCTCAGTGGGAGAGAGTCCTCCGCTCTTCCGGAAGACCAGAGTTCAGTTTCTGGCCACCACAGAACTCAGTACCTGGACCTCTACAGGGTCTGTCAAGCCTCTGTGCATGTCTCTCTCTCTCTCTCTTACACACGTAGACACACACACATAGACACGCAAACAGGCATGCGCATGTGCAAAAATAAATCTTAAAAAAATTTTGAAACCCCTTGAAATCAAAGCAGAACACAGCAAGTTGGCTGTCTGTAAGGCTGGACACAGGGTGCCGACTTTTGGAGGCAGAGGCCAGCGGTGAGCTCTGTATTCCAGGCCAGCTAGGGCTGCACAGTGTGACTTTGTCTAAAAATAACAACAATAATACAGCCAGCCTGGTGGCCACGCCTCTAACCCCAGCATTGGGTCCAGAGGCAGGCAGATCTCTCCAAGTTTGAGGCCAGCCTGGGTTACAGAGTGAGATCCTATCTCATAAAATAAATAAACGAAGAAAGAAAGAAAATTAAAGAAACAAGGGACTGCCCTTCCTTGACCTTGGCTCATGCCCGCACCTCCCACTCCCTTGTTTTCACCCAGTTTGCAAGAGCTCAGTAACGCAAAAGCCTCGCTCTTCAGTGTCACCGCTGAGGAAAACGAAGCCCAGACAAGAGCAAAGGCTATGACGGCTATCCAAATCTACCAGGATCCCGGCCCAGGGGGCTCCGCCTGCGCCGAGTGAGGGGACAGCGGGTAGACCCTGAGTGTCAGGCTTTGCTACCCCAGCCTCCCGCCCAGGCCTCTCACCTTGTGCCTGCATTCGGGTCCGGACCAGTGCCAGGGGGTAGCTGGCAATCTGGCCGCAGGTGCTGGAGATGGTGCCACAGGCCAGGAGCACGAGGATGCCTGGGTTGGCCGATTCGTGGCTGTACTGATGAAGCCAGCGATTCTTCAGGGTCTAGAAGAGAGAGGAGCGGGTGGGTTCAGAGTTGCAGATGGGAAGACCCGGTGTCAAAGACCTTGCCGCCAGCTCTGTGTACCACCGTTGCTGGTATTGCATTAGATGTAGTTTGTCTTCCGGTCAGGTGCCACACCCTCAGCCTCTCACGGGGGTGGGGGGCGACTCTAGGCGGGGCTCCGCCACTGACCACGCCCCAGCCCCTAAATAAGGGATTCTAGGCGGGGCCACGCCACTGACCACGCCCCCAACCCTCTTACTGGGGCATTGTAAGCAGAGACTCTACCCCTGAGCCACACCCTCAAGCTTCACCACTTGAGGTACCGCCCTTGCTTTGAAAACTTTCATTTCCGGACAGGCGCTTACTCTGTAGCCTATACTGGCCTTCAAGTCTGCCATCCTCCCAGCCTCCCCAGTGCTGGGATGACAGGCTTGCGCTACCCAGCTTGGCTTCTGTGAGCAGTTTACCTGTACTCCATCCGCTTTGCCTCTTGTACCGTGCACATCCCATGACTGGGACCTCTGTACAACGACTGTCCACGGCACTTGGAAGAGGCAGGCAGATCTCCGAGTTTGAGCCAGGACAGCCAGGGCTACACAGAGAAACCCTGTCTTGAAAAGCCAAAAAAAAAAAAGAAAGAAAGAAAGAAAGAAAGAAAGAAAGAAAGAAAGAAAGAAAGAAAGAAAGAAAGAAAGAAAGAAAGAGAAAGAAAGAGAGAAAGAGAGAAAGAGAGAAAGAGAGAAAGAAAGAAAGAAAAAGAAAAGAAAAGAAAGCAGTCTCACTAGCCCAGATGGATCTGCGCCTACTCTAGCTGAGGCTGACCCTGAACCTCTGGTCCTCTGGCCACTGCCTCTTCATGGTGGGATGAAAGGATGCATGCCTGAGCTTCTGGAGGCACTCATAGGCTGCTGGAAATGACAGTGACCATCTGTCAATCTAGCTTCCCAGGAGGCTGAGGCAGGAGGATTGACCCTGCCCAGGAGCTTGTGGTTAGCTGGGGCAACAAAATGAAACACTGTGTATAATGAAAGTAAACAAATGACATTTAAAATAGGAAAGAAGGGGCCGAGTAGATGGCTCCTCCACAGGTAGAGATTATTTCATGAGCTGGAAGGCCCGAGTTCGGATCCCAGAGTGTACACACAAGCGAGAGGAGCCTGTGCATCTGTAAGGGCGGCCCTGGGGAGGCAGGGGCGAGAAGACTCTCCGAGGCTGGCAGGGTGGTCAGCCCCTGCAGGTCAGCGAGCGACCCTGCCTTCCTCTGGTCTCTACCCCCCTTAGTCCCAACAACCTCAGACTATTTCATCCAACAGACAGTGACTATTTGCACGGTTCCTACTTGGCAGACGAGAAACAGGGGGAGAGTGAGCCACGTGCCAAAAGCTCTGGCATTTTCTGGGACGCTCTTCCAAGACCATCCTCTCTTCCTTTCCCCCTTCTCTTTCCTTTCGCTTTCTAGGGGTGTAAGTGCGTGCTTGTGTGTGTGCATGCATGTACAGGGGTGCATGCCCATGTGAGGACGTAGAGGCCAGAGGTTGACATCAGAGTTACCTTTGGAGACAGGGTCTCTCGCTGAACCTGAGCTCACTGACTGGCCGGGCAGAGAGCCCCGGGGACCTCCTGCTTCCCCCTCCCAGCCCTGGGGAGGCAGATGCTCTTCCTGATGTTAGATTCTGGATAGAACTCATGTCCTCACACTTATGTGGCAGCAACCCTAACAACCCAGCCATCTCCCCAGGCTCTCTCTGTATCTCTGGTTGGCCTAGAACTTGCTACATGAACCAGGTTGGACTCAAAACTCATGGAGATCTGCTTGCCTCTGCTTCCCAAGTTCTGGGGTGAAGGGGGAGTGCCACCACCACCTCCTTTTCATTTCTTTTTATTTTTATTTCATATATGTGGGCGTTCCTCTCCATGTATGTCTGGCACCACAAGCATGCAGTGCCTATAGAGGCCAGAGGAGGGCGTCTGATCCCCCAGAACTGGGGTTATGGGTGGTTGCAAGCCAGGATATGGGCTCTGAGAATACAGATGTTTAATGAGCTATTAAGAGCTGACGACCTAGAATTGATAACTAGAACCCACGTGGTGAAAGGAGAGGAGTGGTTCCTGAAAGGTGCCCTCTGACCTCCACACAGAGTCGTGAACACATGAGAACAGCTGCTCAGGGCTACGGAGACAGCACAGATGGAAGACCCCATGTCAGCATGAGGGCGTGGGTCTGACCCCCAGCACCCATGCCAAAGGCCAGGCAGGGTCGTGTATACCTTAACTACACTGTTGGAAAGGCAGAGGCAGGAGGATTCCTTGGGTCACTAATGAACCCCTCTAGCCTCCTTGATGAGCCCCAGGTCTCAGGACGAGATCCTGTGACAAAAAAATAAGGTGGACAGTATCTGAAGAATGACGCCTGAGTTTGTCTTCTGGCCTTTACACCCTTACACACACAGATAACAGACACAGACACACACACACACACACTTATTCTGTTGGCAGGGATAGTGGTACATGCCTGTAATGTTAGTACTCAGGAAGCTGAGGCAGGGGGATTACCATGAATTCAGGACACCATGGGCTGCATAGTGAGGGCCATCTTTAAAAACAGACAAACATACAAACAAACAAAGAACAAAAACAACAACAAGAAACACACACACACAAACCCAAAAGCTGAGTTTCAGTTGGTGGAGCACTTCCTAAGAAGCATAAAGGCCTGGGTGCCATCCCAGCGCCATATTAACTGGGCCTGGTAGTGCAGAGCTATCACCCAGCACTCTGGAGGTACAGTCAAGAGAATCAGAGGGGGGGGGGGTTTCCGACCGGATGTAAAAAAAAAAAAAAAAAGGATCAGAAGCTCAAACTCTTCCTCAGCTACATGGCAAGTCTGAGGCCAACCAAGGCTGCCTACATCTGTCTTGGGGGTGGTGGCAGCCCTAAGAGCCAGCTCAGTGGTTAGAGCACTGGCTGTTTTTGCAGAGGATCTGGTTTAATGCCCAGCATCCACATGGAGGCTCCCAACTGCATGTAACTCCGGCTCTAGGGGACCTGGCACCCTTTTCTGGGCTCCATGGGGACCACATGCAGGCAAACACCCATATGTGATCAAATCTGAAAATAACTGAAAAATTGAAAAAAAAAAAAAAAAAAAAAGAAAGGAAAAAGAGTTTGTTGGTATAGAGATGAGGCCAGGTTCCACACATGCTTTGGGGAAGATAAGCATCTCTGAGCCTCATTTTACACTGTGTTCTTGATACGAGGAGCTGGAGGGGTCCCTAATTTCTACAACGCCAAAGCTTCCATGCAGTGGAAAGTTTTGGTGTCCTTAAGAACCTCAGTTACGTTATGCAAACATGTTTTTGTTTTAATCCTAGGCTGGGATATGGGGGTGATTCAGATGCCCCAAGCAGCAGACTCTTTGCCTCGTGTGGGCTCTGTGAGGGGCTCTTGGCCAGCTGCAGAGAGTTTAATTCTCAGGACTGCGAAGAGAGAATAAAGGCCAGAGCCTAGAGAGAGAAAGGGGGCTCTGAGAAAGAAGATGGCTGGGGCTCCCCGCAGCTGCGCCTGGTTGCTATTGTAACAGTTTGACAACAAGAAGAAGAACCTGAAGATATCTTGGAAGGAAGATTGGACTTTCCCCAAGGAACCCAGTAACCCTAACCAGCTAAAGAGAACTGTTCCTCCTCTCCTCACTAACCTTCTTTCTCTCCTACCTGGTGTTGGGGTGTTGAAAGGGATTGGGTGGAGTAAAGAGAAAGAGGCATAAGAACTGTCAGTAAAATAGTTTTTAAAAGTATGCTAACACTTCCATAATTCCAAGAAGGCAATTATGAACTCCTGGCTTCACCCCCAGCACCCCAATAATGATTCTGTTATTGTTCTTGAAGAGAGAGAGAGAGAGAGAGAGAGAGAGAGAGTCACTTAGTGGTCCAGGCTGGCCTTGAGCTCACATAGATTCTCCTGCCTCTGACCCAAGGCATAGGATTAGAGGCTTGCGCCACCACGCCTAGTTGTGGTAATCTGCCTGCCCCAGTATTCTGAGCTTTGGATGACAGGCACCAGCCTCCATACCTGGCTAAAAGTAGTTTATTTATTTATTTATTTTTTACATATGTGTACATGTGTGTGCCTGTTTGAGTGTATCGCACCACGTGAGTGCAGTGCCTTTGGAGACCAGAAGAAGGCACTGGATTCCCTGGAGCTGGACTCACAAGGCCTTGTCAGACCTTGATGCTGCTGGAAACTGAACCCAGGTCCTCTGCCAAAGCAGCAAACATTTTTAATGGCTGAGCCATCTCTTTAGTCCTGTTTGTCTATTTGGCTGTTGTTAATTTCTTAAACAGGATTCTTTCTTTCTTTTTTTCTTTCTTTCTTTCTTTTTTTCCTTGCTTGTTTGCTTCCTTCCTTCCATTGACAAGTTTCTCTGTGTAACCATGGCTGTCTTGAAACTCGCCCTGGAGACCAGGCTGGCCACAAACTCAGAGATATGCCTGACTCTGTCTCTGCCTCTGTCCTGCCTAGCTGCAAAAAGTCTGCTGAATTAGCAAGGAGCATCCTCGTGCTGGGATTAAAGGCCTGTACCACCATTGCCAGGCAAGACATGACCAGGCTGTCTTGAAACTGACTACCTGGTGCAGGACTGCCTTGAACCCCAGTCCTACGTCAGCCCCCCAAGTCCCTGCATGCCAAGTGCATCACCATGTGGAACCGGAAACAAGGTTTTTACAACACTGAATGAGAGAAGATGGCGGTCTGATGTCTGGAGGGGCCCTCTGAGGTTCTCGGGCCCATCACAGTTTCCAGGCCCACAATTGCACTTCCCGGCTACAGGAAGTCTACTGAATTAGCCAGGAATGCCCTAGGCCAGACCCTAGAAGAAGAAGGGCGGGCGGGTGGTTATCCACAGACCTCGTAGACGGCCAGGTCGATTCCCGCGTAGGGGATAATGCCCAGCACGTTAGGCAGGTAGCCGCGGTAGAAGGCGCGGGGCCCTTCCCGCTCCAGGATCCGTCTGGCGCAGTCCAGGAGCCCCTTGTACTGGCCCGTTCTGCGTAGGGTCAGCCGAGTCTTCAGGACCTGGGTGAGAACTCCGTTAACCCCTTGAAAAATTGTTTCCAGAATCGTCATGCCCAGGAGGGACATGAAGTGGCTACTCATGAAGACAGCCGTGCTGAGGGCCCAGCGGGGCCCGAGTGGGTAGAGTGCCCCCTATGGGGCGCACAAAGCCCTGCTTCCATCCCGGCACCACAGAAACCAGGTGCGGTGGCCCACGCCTGCTGTCCGCGCCCTTGGCAGGCACACCCGCAGATGGCAGGTTGCTAGGACTCCTGTGCGAACCAGTTCTAACCAAGTCCCTAGAAGTTACAGCTCAAATCGAGATGCCCAGACAAGCTAGACAGGCTTCTGGTCCCAAGTCAGGCAGTTAGGTTAGGGTTACACACAGTCAGTGTGGACCAGGGGTAGGGGTGGGGTGGGGGGGCACGGTCTTCCTCCGCCCCATCCTTCTCACCTCCATGGGGTAGATGATGGTCTGAGCTGTGGCCCCGGCCAGGGAGCCAGCCACGAAGCGCTCCTGGACGTGCAGCGTCTCCTGCTGACCCCGGATGGCCCGCTTGATCTGAGGGTGGGACACGGATGGCGGTGGGACCGGGTGTAGGGATCATTCGGCGATGAACTTTGGGGATCATTAAGCTGTCCTTTACGCTGTTCTCCGGCTGCCTCAGAGCTGGCCAGGACGGGGCGTGGTGCCGAGACTCGCAAGTCAAGGCCGGGAGCCCGTGTGCTTAGTTTTTTTGCCTCCCCAAGCCGAATATACCCGCTCTTGGACCTGCCCTACCTGTTCGTAAGCCATGAACTTGATGGCCGACTCAGGGGCGATCTTGAGCACGTTGATGCCGTTGCCTCGCCAGAGGGATAGGATGCCCCCTTCCTGAACCATGTTCCGCAGGCCCCCAAGGATGTTGAGCCGGTTGGACTTTGAGGCGTGGACCTGAATGGGGAGAGGAGGTGACCTTGCGATGCCCTCCTAGGTCCGGGGCCTGAAGGAAGGGTAGGTCCCCTCAGGTCCCCTCACCTGCATGAAGACCTTGAGACGGTCCAGAGGGGCTGTGCCGGTCCGGGACACGGCGCCTGCCACCGCGCCCGCCACTAGCTGCTTCCACCACGTGCCTGTGAGTTTCTCTTGCTTGGAGAACTCGTCGGGCACCGTCAGGCATTCACCGATGTCCAGGACCTGAGGATGGGGCTGCAGTCAGGTACCCGCAGAGGACGCTCCTAAGTGAAGAAGTCTCCTCTACGAATCCCAGGACGCCCCAGAGTCCAGCAAAGGACCTTGCTCGGAGAGCCGAGCAGATCCCTTCTGGATCCCACCACGTGCCACTAAAACATCTGTCCAAAGCAGTGTTTCTGGGAGAGCTCCCCGGAGTTCCGTGAAAGCAGTGGCCTCAGCCTGCGACCCTTCGAGACAGTTCCTCGTGTTGTGGTGTCCCCAAACCATGCAATTATTTCCATTGCTACTTCCAAACTGTGAGTTTGTTACCTTGATAAATGGTAATGTAAATATTGGATCTGTGACCCCTATGACAGGGTCCTTTGACTGCCAAACAAGGTCACGACCCACAGGTGGAGAAGCCCTACATTAGAGGCTCCACTGAGTCCCCAGAATAATCATTCAGCCCACTTAATTCCATCAAAGGAGCCGCCAACTCCCACGAAAGAGCCCACGGAGGGGCTCATTAGGCAAAGGTGTGTGCGGCCACGCTGAGGACCTGAGCGCAGTATTTGTGACACATACGATGGAAGGAGAAAACACTTCCCCAAGCTGCCCTCCGACCACCACACACTTGCCCCTCCACACAGAATAGGTAACGTAAAAAGAGAATCCACTCAGGTGGGTGGTAGTGGCCCACGCCTTTAACCCCAGCACTTGGGCAAGTGGCAGAGGCAGGCAGATCTCTGTGAGTTTGAGGCCAGCCTGGTCTACAGAGCAAGTTCCAGGCTACACAGAGAAACTCTGTCTCTTTTTTTAAAAACTTATTTATTTTTATTTTATGTGTATTGGTGTTTGGCCTGAGTCAGATCTTGGAGTTACAGACAGTTGTGAGCTGCCCTTTGAGTGCTGGGAATTGAACCCGGGTCCTCTGGAAGAGCAGTCAGTGCTCCCAACCACTGAGCCATCTCTCCAGCCCAAGACACCCTGCCTTGACATGCTCCCAAAAGAATCCACTGAAACTTAAGAAAGGGGGCCACTGAATTTCACCAGAGAATCCCCTGATCTCACCAAAGGAGCCACCACAATTCTTATCAAAACAGCCAGAGTCTCACCAAAGAATCTACTGATTCCTAGTGAAGAATCTACCAGATTCCACCACAGATGAGATCCACTGATCCCACCCAAAGAGCCACTGAATCCTTCCAAAGGATCTGCTTTCACAGTCATCTCCTCTGTGACGAGTCCTCCCTAGAAATCCTCCTCCAAGAGTCTTCCCCAGGAGTCCTCCCACAAGTGTCTTTTCCAGTCTTCCTCTTGAGGTCCTCTCCTGGGTACGGAGGAGACCTCGTACTGTACAGAGGAGACCCACGGACTGTGCTCCCTCCTCGAACCCAGCTGTGGCTCTTTGGGGGTGCACGTCTCCGGATTTCCCGAGAGGATTGTAGTATGGCTTTTCCTCTGAGCGTGGCATCATCACCCCATTGTCATTTTGAGGCAGCGATTACCTTGGCCTGGTAGCCATGGCAACAAACTGAGCAGAATCTGGTGATAACTGGGTCTATGGTAATGGAGCTGTTGACACCCACTAGTGTGTGTGTGTGTGTGTGTGTGTGCGCGCGCGCGCGCGCGCGCGCCAGGGGGAGGGGTGTCTCAGGACCTAACCAGGAAGTCTGATCACTGCCTCACCCTAGCTGCAAGGAATCCTGGGAAAACACTGACTATACAGGAGGCAGAGGCTAACGGTCGCCACCCACAGTGGGGTGGCGTTCAGCCATGGTGCAGCTGTTTGGGGTCACCGAGGGGTGTAAGTGACCCCTCCCTGTGCTCAGCAACTGAGCTCAGAAATGCATAGGCTCGTCACCTCACCTGAGATGAGGACACCTTTCTTGACATCTCCCCAGGAGAAGCAAACCTGATCCTGTCAGGCCCCACAGACAGGTGTCCTCCAGATACCACCAGATCCTAGTGATTCTCGCCTCTGTGCAAGGGCTGGCCTCCCTCCCCATCCCCAGCGGACTCCTCTGGACCCTCCAAATGCAGTGTCTGCCTACACCTCTCCCTCAGCCCCAGGCGGAGTAGGCAACAAGCACGCGGCAGCTAGCAGCTGCGAGGGTTGAGCGTGGAAACACCATTTGGTGGATTTTCTCCCCCGGAACCCCAGTTCCTACCAGCTGGCCCCGGAGTCTAAGCAAGCCCAAAGGTCTCTGAGCAGATAGCAGAAGTGTCATCAGGCGGCTACCAGGCTCCTAACCCCCAGACACAACTGTAGAGGTACAGAGCTTCCTTCACTGAGCCCCCCAGACACTGAGGACACTTCTAGAATCCCAGCCCAGACCTTCCGGGTCCCGGGAAGCCGGATCGAGCGCCTGCCTCGTGGTGGGCCCGACTTACCGTGGAATGCTTCCAGAAATACAGGATGTCCTCCACATTCTCCAGAGAGTGCAGCAGAAAGTGATCTCGCCATTCCTGCCAGTCAATGGTCATGGTGCCATCGCGGTCCATGCTGGAGGAGGGTGGGCACAGGCTCAGCGTCCGGCTGGAGGGGCGGGGGCCACTACCCTCATGGGTTTGGGGAGCACAGAATTCACCGCCTCTCTCCAGCACTGATTTGTTTGTTGGAGATAGGGTCTCATGCTGTAGTCCCAGCTGGCTTGGAATTCAGGTAAAAGCTCCAGCTCAGTACCTGAGTGCTAGGACCACACCCCTATGACTGCTCTACTTTTTTTTTCCCCCTTTTTTGGACATGGTCTTACCCTGGAGACCAGGCTGGCCTCAAAGGCATGGCAATCCTGCTGCCTTAGCTTTCTGAGTGCTGATAGGACAGCCATGTGCCACCTGGTTAAAGAGTTTTACAACTTTAAAAAAACTTTAAGTGTGAGTGTGTGTGTGTGTGTGTGTGTGTGTGTGTGTCAGTGTGTGTGCATGAGTGTGAGTGTGTGTGTGTGAGTGTGTATGTGTGAGTGTGAGTGTGTGAGTGTGAGTGTGAGTGTGTGAGTGTGAGTGTGTGTGAGTGTGT
>REGO01000952.1:219635-232936 GCA_010120015.1 Rhombomys opimus
GTGTGAGTGTGTATGTGTGAGTGTGAGTGTGTGTGTGTGTGTGTGTGAGTGTGAGTGTGTGGCCTGTGAGGCCACAGGTATTCCATCCCCCCCAGTGGTAGTTCCAGGTAGTTGTGAGTCCCCTGACTTGGGTGTGGGGAAGCAAACACACACTCCTAACTGCTGTGTCTCCTCTCTCTCCAGCCCTGTTTCACCGAGTCAGGCATTTACCCCATAGCCTAGGCTGTGTTGGCTCTCATGGCATCCTCCTGCCTCAGCCTCCTTAATGCTAAGTGATGGGGCTCTACTCTCACGTTTTGGGTGTGTGTGAGTGCTCGCATGTGCCATGGCTTGCATGTAGAGGTCAGTGGACAACTTGCTGGGTTGTCTCTCTCCTCCCAACCGCATGGGCTTGGGGATCACACTGTCTTCCTCAGGGTTGAGTAGCAAGTACCTGCTGAGCGGGTTTCCATGTGTGAGGCTACACAGCCTGGTGTTTGAGGTTTTTTTTTTAAGTCAAGTCTCATTCTGTAGTTCAAGTTAGCCTTAAACTCATGGTAATTCTCTTGCCTTGACCTTTCAAGTGCTAGGATGACAGGTTCCGGCCTCAGGTCTGATCTAGTTACAGTCTTCTGCTGGCTCGGCTGTGTAAATCCTTCAGACCAGCCCTTTCTAGGGCCAGACCGGGACATCAGTCCACTAACCTAAGATCTGTTTGACTCCAAAGTCCAGCTCTTCCCCTCCACCCTCCCGGATCCCAGGCTGGGGCTCAGAGGACAGAGCTGTCTGTCGGGGTGTGGTGGGGGCGGGGGTTCCACTGGCCTGACTCTCCAGTGACTCACCTGTGTAGAATTTTCTCTGCCTGCTCCAGCGAGATGGAGATCCCCAGCGCTCGGAAGCTCTGTTGAATCTCAGACACATCGATGTGACCTGAAGAGGGGAACCCAGGAAACATCCAAACCAAAGGCTGGACTGGGAAACCAGGAAGCAGGAGGCCAGAGGCCGATGGCTGCATCTTCCCCAGTCTCTCTCCATCTTTCTTTTGAAACAGAGCCTCTCAGTGAACTGGAAGTTCACTGACTCAGCTAGGCCAGCTGGACATCCAGCCTCAGGATCTTCCGTCTCCACCTCACCCATTGCTGGGGTCACACGCACCACCACACTGGTTTTTTTTTTTTTTTTTTTTTTTTTTTTTTTTTTTTTTTTTTTTTTTTAAATAGAGATGCTGGGTATTGAACTCAGGTCCTATTCTGACTGAGTCAGCTCCCTGGCCTCAGGGGAGATTTCCCCCACTCCTTGCCAAAGGAGCAGAGACAGGTTTTTTCTGTATAGTTTGGCTGTCCTGGAACTTGCTCTGTAGACCAGGCTGGCCTTGAACTCAGAGATCCACCTGCCTCTGCTTTCTGTGTCCTGGGGTCAAAGGTGTGTCCCACAGCAAGGGGAGGGATTTTTCATACAGGTTGTGGGGGCTGCTCAGAGTTGGAATTGGGTGATACTGGGGAGTCCTCTATTCCAGGAACGAATGAGTTCAGGGGTGATCACAGAGGTCCCTATGCTACAAGGGACTAAAGAAATATTTGGTTATTTATTCAGTTTTCTTTCCCCCTCCCCAGAGACGGGCCTACGGTGGTACCCAGCTTCTTCAGGGGAACTAGGGACTGAAGTCAGGAGCAGGCAGTGTTGTGGCGAGCCCTTTACCCCTGAGCCATCTCTCTACCATCAAGACTTGAAGAACCTAGAATACACTTGTATCTGAGGGTCTCTGATGCTACTGTGCAGTCCAAAAAGAACCATCTAAGGGTGGAGGGAGGGGTCTTATGCTACAAGGGGACAGGAGGTAGGAGAGGCTTGTTTAGGCTCAGATCACCTAGTTGGGCCTGAGAACTCCCGAAATAGCCCATGAGTCAGAAGCGGCCCTCCCCTTCTCCCCAGCGCTGCTGGTTCTAACCCATTCGCCCAGCCCCCAGCCTGGAGCGCATCTCACCATCCTGGTTCCGGTCAAGGCTGTGAAACATGAGCAGAAGGCGCTGCTCCCGCTCCTGCAGGTAGTGAGAGAATTCCTCCAGGCTGAGGCCACCATCTGGATCAGCGTCCCCCTCGGAGGAGATGCCCTAGTGGAGACAAAGGGGACACAGGGGACTCTGGCAGACCGCACCCCCACAGTGTGTGTGTGAGAGGGGCAGCTACTATATGCCTCAAGCCTCAGGGACTCAGAGCCCCAGCTCCTTAAGGAAGGGGGATAGGAGACTTTGGCCCACTTTTCAGCAAGATGCTCCAAGCCACAGTGAGAGTCTGAGTCTGGTGTTGCCCAGTTTTCCTGGTAGGCAGACTGAGGACTTTTCAAAGTCACAGAAGCAGCTCAAGGTCATAGAACTGGGACTCGGAAAGCGCGGGCACTTTCTTGAGGCAGGGTCTCACACAGCCCAGGCTAGCCTCGAATTCTCTGGATTGGAGGATGACCTTGAACTCCGATTCTTCCCCCATCACCTTGTGGCCCACACTTGCCCCCCCCCAGCTCTTTCTTACAAAACCCTGTCTCCTTGGCAGTCTCGGGGGGCTGGGGGCAGGGTGCTGTTAGAATCAGTCCTGGTTCCTACAGGGCCCAACAGATGGAAGCCAATAGCCACGGGCCTCTATATTCTCACCTGAAAAGTAGGACCTTAAACTCAAGGTCAACAAAAAACGCAAACGGTCTGACACCGCTAGGGGCTCAGGTGTGAGGGGCGCACAAAGGAAGGGCCAGGTCTTGCTTCGCCCCACCGCCACCTCCCACGCTAGGGCTGGAACCCAGGGCCTTTGCACATGCCAGGAAAGCGCTTTACCACTGAGCTGCACCCGCAGCTCAAAGAGCATTCGTTGGACCCCAGTGGGGACAGGGTGGCCTCGGATGGACTGAATCCCTGGCTGCAGCAGACTGGGGCCGCCGGCCAGGTCCGGGAGAGCAGGCAGGGAATGTAAATGAGAGGGTAGGGTCGCCGGCTCGGGGCTCAGTGGGTGCCCAGCAGGGTGGGGAAGTTTTGCTCCCTGCAGGTGGCAGCGGTCACCCCTCGGGCGGTGGGCAGAGGAGCTGAGGGTGTGTCGCCGGGCAGTGGAGGGGAAAGCGTCCCACTCTGCGGTCCATCCTCCCCACCTCCCGGGGTGTGTGTGTGTGTGTGGGGGGAGACGAGGACTCTGGGTCTTGGCAGCCGCAGCCGCTGCAGGCCTGGAGCCTCAGCAGTCTTGTCTCGGGACGCCGTTAGGCCGATCGCGGGCAGACAGGGTGAGGGGAGCCCAGGCAGAGCTGGCGGGGAGGGGGGTCCAACCAACAGGTAGCATGTGGCTGCTGCAACCGACGCGTTCAGGGGCGCGGGTGACGGCGCGGGCGGGCCCCGCAGCAGTGGTCGCTGCCCGTGGTACCTGCTGTGCAAGGTCGGGATCGCCCCCTCCCAGCCTGGCCAGACCCTGGCGCAACTCCTGCACGTCCACGCGGCCGTCCTTGTTGCTGTCCAGCTCCTCGAACAGGCGACCCCAGCGTTGCCGCCGCTCCGCGTCGCCGGAGACCCCCCGCATGGCGCCCGCCCGGGGGGGGGAGGGGAGGCCCCGCAGCGACGGCCTCGGCGGGGGCTTTCCGGCTCCCCCTCCCCCCCCCCGGGGTCCCCACAGGGCCAGCTCCCGCGACCACCCGCGCCGCAGCCTCTGCGCTGCGGGGCCCGAGCTCCTGCACTTGCTGGAAGTGATAAAACGCTAGTCGTCCCCGCCCGCACCAGAACTTGCTTCTCCTCCTCCGACCCGCATTACTCGGGGGGGAGGGGGCCGGGGGCGGAGCAGGGGGCGTGGGGAAGGATTCTAGGAGGTTCTGGGGCTGCACATCTGACGACTGTGTTGTTAGGAAAGGCAGCCACGTCGGTATTCTGCTTGCCTCAGTTTACCCTTTGTTCTTAAATAGCTTTAGCGGGGAATTGTCAGGGATTGGATTTGTAGTCTCGTTCATTGAGACCTCCCTCTCCGAGGGACCTTCCCCGGGAATTCGAGTTTTTGCCTCTACCAGGCCTACACTAGAACTCGGAACCAGTTTAATAGCTTCTTTGGCCCGCCCGCTCCCAGTCAGATTCCCCAGTCGATGACAGAAACAGAAGATCGACGTGTGGAGGGGGGGCGCTCCCTCCCGAACACTCCATTTCACCCGCGCGCCTCCTTTTCTCGGTGACTCTCGGAGGGAGAAACGAAAGGTCAACGCGCGGCGCGGCTGCAAAGTCAAATCCTCATTGGTCAGAGCCGCCCAAGCTGCGCCCGGCCGCTCCGCGTGGGCGGGGCTTCCCGGTTGACCTGCCGCGGCCTCGCGTCCCGCAGCCCTCAGCCCGCTGGGCGTTCTTAAAGGGGCCGCGCCCCCGTTGAGACTCCCGGGAGGCGGCTTTCCGCAGCCCCGCTCGGGTCCCTGGCGCCACTCGGGATAAAGATCGGACGGCGGCGGGGCTCTGGAGGCGGGGCCGCGCCGGGGACGGCGGGTGCACCTGCTGAAGTCCCGCCCTCAGGCTTCGGGTGCAGTTGGGCGTCTCGCCGTCAGGGGGAAAGGGCGCCCGCTCGGCCGCGAATAACGAATGCGCTGCCCACGCCAGCCCTTCCCTCGGTGCTCGGCACCGGCCCGGGCCCAGCCCTGGGAGGCGGGGAGGTGGCGGCAGCCCTCCCCGCGCTGCAGTGCAGGGGGCAGAGGTTCAAACCCTCGCCCCAGTCACTCAGGGCCAGAGCGGAGCCTGGCTTCTTTACGCTGGGGTTTTGGTTTTGGGTTAGGTCTCTCCAGCCCCGGAAGTCACTGTGTGGACCGGCCTGCTCCGGAGCTCACAGAGCCGCACCTGCTTGCGCGGGACCTGAGGCCTATCCCACTACAGCGGCTCTCGCAGGGCTTTGTACACACTCAGGCATTTCAGCCCCGAACTCCAGCCTCCGCTCTATGGTTGTCGTTACTGTTCTTTTGAGTCTAGGTCCCGCTCTGTCGCCTAGCTGGTCTCGAACTCGCAGCAGCTCTGCTCCAGCTTCCCAGTGGCTGGGGCTGAAACTCTTGCGCCGTCACATCCGGTTCGTGACCACCTTTTACCCAAAGGAACATTCAGAGCTCATGTGGCTTCCACCCGGGCTGCGCCCCTAGGAGTAGGGTGAACGGGTGAGAGTCCCTCTGCCAGAGGTTCTCTGTGGATGCCACGGGGCAGAGCCGCTTCTTCATGAAGGTGCCCCGAACCAGGCCTGTCCGCAGACGCCTCCCTGACAGGCGGAGCTAGAGGGCTGTTCTTCAGTGCGGCTGCGAGCCTTCCCCAAGCCCAGGCGCCGTGTCCAGCTGTCCCGGGTGGGACCCGGCGCCGAGGCCTCCCAGGCAGGGGTCTGCGCTAGGGGATCCTGGCCGTGGGCTCGGGCCCTGAGCCGCGCGCTCTCGCTCAGGCTGGCCTCGAGCCTCCGGAGCGCGCAGGGCGCAGGGCTGACCTCGGGGGCTGACCTCGGGTGAGGCTTCGGCCGTGTCACCGTCGGGTCCGCCCCTGGCAGGTGTGCGCTTCCCGGCGTGCCGCCACGCCCCTGCGCCTGCTCGCCAGGGCGGAGAGGGAGCCCCGCCGGGCGGCTCTCACCCCGCTGGCTTCCGCGCTGCGCGGCTCCCGGCGGCTCCGGGCGCAGGTGCTCCCGGCGCAGGTGCTCCCGCTGCGCGGCCCCGCCCCCGCCCCGCCCCTCCGCCGGGCTCAGGTGCACAAGCCGGAAGTGCGCTCCTCGCCTAGGTGGGTGACTAAACTTTCCGGGTCACGTGAGCAGGCGGGGCTGGTGGGATCCGGAGCGACCGGGCGAAGGACAGCGATCGGGATTCCCGCTGGGCACCCGGGGCCGGGGCAGCCGACGCCCCTCTCAGACCCCCGGGCCAGGTAGGGAGGCGGGGCGCAGCCTGGCCGTCCCCTGGCCGAGAGCGCGCCGGGAGTTAATCTTTAATCTCTGACCCTCGGCGCCGTGCGCGGGAGCGCACTCCGACCTGCTGCCCGTCCCTGGGGCCTGACCGCGTCCGGCCCCGGCCCACGCTGCGGCCTCTCCCCGGTCTGGTCCTTAGGTCCCGGAGCTCCACCCAAGATGCGGTAGGAATCGGCGTCCCGGGGAAGGCCTGTCTTTGGCGCCACCAACTCGTCGCCCAAGCTCATGGCGACCCCAGGCCCGGGGGACCTGCCGGTGCTGCCCGCCGCCTGGAGCCCAGCAAGTAGGTACCGTCCCGGGCGGGCCGAGGTGGGACCAGAGAGGGGGAGAGGTCTGAGGACTGGAATGTGTGCGGGGAAGGAGTCCGAGAGCGTCAGGGCTGAGCCACAGTTAGTCTAGCCCACCTCCCAACTTTTTCTTTTCTTTTTTTCTTTCTGCGTCTCTGTGGGACTCGAACCCACGGTTTCCTGCGCTCTGGGCAAGCGCTCTGCCGTCAGGTAAACCCCGCACCCGCAGCCCAGAATTCCTGAGTCCTTAAGTCTTGTGGAATTTGGGAGCTGGGGGTTGTGGGCAAAGCCCGGAGGTGGAGGAGGGGAGGCCCGGGCACCTGAGTCTGCATAGTTGAGAGTCTTAAGCCGCCAGGGGACCTGAAGGAGGCCTGAAGGCCCAGCTGACGGGGCTGGCCCTTCGTAGGTGTGACCCAGCCAGACCTTCCCTCTGTCTCTCCGGTTCCAGTTTCGGGAGCCTGCGGGTGGGGGGGCCCAGTGAGTCACACACTCCAGGGAAAGGATCCGCCCCGCCCAGGTCCTTAAGGGCCCTGGGCCAGAGGGATGGTGGTGGAGGCCAGCTAGTGTAATGGGCTAACAGTGGTGGCCTTAGGTGGCCGGATTACCCCCTGCTGGCCGAGGGTGAAGTGGGTGGCCTGGCCGCCCTTGCCGTCTCAGCTCCAGCTGGAGTCTTGGACGGAGTTCACCAGGCCTGGCTGACGGGTGTGTGAGTGACGCCTGGTGAAGACCCTGGCATGGAGTTCTCTTCTCTCGCTCTGTTCCACAGCACTGGACTCTTTCACAAATGGCACGACTCAGACCCCGGACTCCGGTTCCGGTGGGGGCCTGGTGAGTAGGGAGGGTGCAGTCGGTAAGAGCGGGTGTGTTAGAGACCGGGGCAGTGGGGCGAGTAGAGAGACGTTGTTACTGTTGTTAAGGCCTCGTGTGTGCTAGGCATATGCTCAGCAATGGGGTTACACCCCAACCCTAGCCCTGATTTTTTTTTTTTTTTTAATGGGGTCTGGTGTAGCTCAAGCCGGCCTCGAACTAGCCAGACAACCCAGAATTCCTGATCCTTCCACCTTTATATCCGCGTTGCTGAGTGGACATGGTGGACATGTGTGCACCAGTCATGCTGGAAACTTGGGGGCTGGGAGTCAAACCCAGGGTCTTAGGCCAGGCAAGCCCTGAACCCGCAAAGCCGCAGCAGTGGGATCCCTTAGTGTCCCAGACAGAGGGGAGTGGGACCTCGCTGTATACGGCTGCATAGAGTATTGTGTCTTGCTGGGTGTGGTAGTCCATACACTCAGAGAGAGAGGTCACCCCGGTCTACATGCTGAATTCCAGGCTGGCCAGGGCAACTGTGAGATCCCGTCTCTGAAAACCAGCCACCCACCTCGCCTTGCCTGGTGGGCTTGGTGATACACACTTGTCACCAGCACTCAGGAGGCCGAGGTAGGAGGATTGCCACAGTTCAAGGCCAGCCTGGGGTATAGATGAGACCATTGGACTAGGAAAAGGCTGGGTGTGGTGGCACACACCTGTCCTCTCAGGACCAGCACTGTGGAGGCCCAGGAGGCAGGAAGCTCTGAGTTACCCTTAGCTATATAGTAAAGCCAGCCTGGGTCACACAAGACTCTGAACAGACAGACAGACAACACAAAAGACAGAAAGGAAAAGGAAGGGCGAGCAAGAGATTGTATCTGACTGGAGCTCCATACTCTCTTCTGTAGCCTGGAGTGAGCAGGTGTGGGAGGATGGGGCAGAGGTACCAGTTTGGGAGGAGCTGAGGGGGTTTGTTTCTTGGAATGAGGACAGCTCTAAAACCCTGGAGAGCTGACAGGGTGACAGGACCCCGGTGGGTGTCTTAGGTGGGTCACACCTGTCCACTGTCCCCATCTCTACAGTCTCCAGAGGCCACTGTGGCCATCATCGTGGTCTTCTCCATCCTGGGGGCCCTCATCATAGTGGTGGGGCTGTTCCTGCTGGTGCGGAAACTTCGAGAGAAGCGGCAGACAGAGGGCACCTACCGGCCCAGCAGCGAGGAGCAGGTGGGTGCCCGTGCTCCGCCACCCCCCAACCTCAAGCTGCCCCCGGAAGAGCGGCTCATCTGAACGCCGGGGTGTCAGCCGCAGACCGCCACTGCCATCCAGGACTGCCTTGGCACCCCCTGGCACACAGCGGCCACCCCGGAGACTCGCCAGGCTGTGATGGCTCAGCAGGACTTGGGGTTGGGAGCCCTGGGGCACCGGCTGGTGGGCTGTGCAGCATGCCGCCTCTGCTTGGCTCTGCATGACGCTGGGGGGCCGGGGCCTCACCTTCTCACCATTTACCTCATGTGATCTTGCCTCTGCTGTGTCTTCTCCCATGACTGCAGGCCCAACAAACCTCCTGTCCTTTCTTTCAGTTCTCCCATGCAGCAGCTGAGGCCCGGGCCCCCCAGGACTCCAAGGAGCCAGGGAGGGGCTGCCTGCCCATCTAGCTCCTCCCTCCTTCCCTGTCATCCATCTCCCCTTACTTGCTGTGTGACCTTTGGGGAAGGCAGCACCCTCTCTGGGCAATCAGACTCACCCAGTGCTTAATAGAAGGAAAGAGTTCTTCAAAGATCTTGCCTTGGAGGCCAAGGGAGATCGGGGGCTGCTCGCTTTTTATATATTTATATGAAACTGATAGTAAGGTACAATAAAGGTGTTTGTTTTTTTTTTTTCCTTGTGGGAATATTAGCTTAGATGAATTAGATTTGAATTGTAAGCTTTTTGGGGTTCTAACAGGCTGGAAGTGGGGGGGGGTGCCTTCAGGTGATTCTTAAAGATTCATAGAGGTCGCTTAGGGTGGTTGATGAGGTAGGTTTCTGAGCTGACAGAAGGCCTCAGGTTAAACTCATCAAAGGAAACAAGATCAGCTTTATTGAGAGCTGCGGTCCCCAACCTTATTTTTCAAAATGCTTCTTCAGATCAGCAACTCGGGGTTGCCCAGCCTGGGGTCGTTGCCAGTTGCTTATCTGAGTGAGGTAAGAAGTGGGAGCCCCCAGCTCCTTGAGGGGTTGGACCTGAGCCTGGTCCAGCAGGACCCAGGGAGGCTGTTTCCTGGGGCTCTCTGGAGAATTGGTGTGTGCGGGAGACTGACTGGACTGTAACGTCCAGACAGCGTCAGGGTTGGGCTCTGTGGGGACAAGATGTTGGGTGCTTTCTGGAGGACTGGGCTGAGTGGGGACTGCGGGGAGTCTGGAGCAAGGGCTTTGTGGAGTTCTAGAATCCAGCTCTGTGGGAGGAGAGGGCTCGGGGCCCCCTTGGCTGCTGGGGTCAGCTGAAGTGGCTAAAGATGCAGGTAGCAAGGAGATGTCTGAGGGCGGCTGAGAACAGCATTTCTTTGAGTAGCTTACATCCTCGAAAGGTGGGGTGTCCTGCAGAGATGACAGGTCCCCTGAGAGGGACCAGAGCTGTGCTTCTGGGGATTGATCATCCTCCTCCAGTTGCCATGGTGACCTTGCTGGGATGTCAGGCTGGGCGGAGCAGGATTGGGGGGTATAGTTGATGTCAGGTGGAGAGGAAGCTGGCAGGTGGAGGGGGCCGGGGGAGATTCTTACCAGGCTGAAGCAGCTCTCCGAGGCCCCTTGTTGACAGCAGCCCAGACTCTGGCTGGCTCTCAGCTGGCCACCGCTCTTGGTTTCCACACTCAGACTGTCTAGAATCTCGCCCAGCAGATCCAGTTCTTCTCCAGATCCCAGAAAGCTGCCATCTAGAGTTTCCTCTGCCCAGGGACTCTGAGTATCCCTCGGGCTCACGGCAGGGCTCCTGGATTGAGGGGGACATCAAGGGCTGCATCAGGCCGCTCCAGAGCCCGAACGCACCCCTCATCAGCTGTGACCCCGGCTCCTCCAACTTTGACACGCTTCAATTACCGCTCTCCCAGGGGCTCAGAAGAAGTTCCCCCTTCCTGCTTGAGTCTCCTGCTAGGGCGGAGGGGCCGGTTCTGAAAAAAAAGGGAGGAAGAGTGGGGAGGGGCCTGGGGAGCTGCCTCAGCCTGCTGAGAAGCCAGGGCTGGGGCTTTCCAGCTTGAATTGGAAAGAGCCGGCTGGGCTGCAGGTCTGTCAGCTCAGCACTCTGGAGCCTGAGGCAGGGGAAACATTGCGAGTTTGAGTCCTGGCTGGCTACATAATGAGAGTCCTAAAAACAAGGGCTACAGTGGATCTCTGTGAGTTTGAGACCAGGCCGGTCTAAAAACCAACCGACCAAACACAAGCCCCCAAACCAAGAGGTAACTCAGTCGTCATAGAGCCCTGGCGTGGGTCCCCAGCAGCGTCTAAGCTGTGTGCTGGAGCAGGAGTTCAAAGTCACCCTTGGCTGTGTAGCAGGCGCACTACATTCCAGCCTCAAACTGAGGTCGTTTGGTGAACACGGGGGATGACTGGGGGGTTTGGCGGGAATCTGCGGTGTGTGATGGTGGAGTGTGGGTCTCCTCAGAGTGTGTGTGCCTGTGCGCGCGCTTGTGATGTCTGGTGCCAGGTGGACATCCTCACCTGCCCAAAGTGCTGGCTGATAGGCAGGCGCTGTTGCAGACGATCCGAGCGGCTGACGAGGCTGGGGGTTCTCAGGGATCCCCCTCTCTGCAGGCCAGAGTCTCCATCCTGTGAAGGGATGTACGTGTGGGCTGGGATACCGTCCCTGCTCCCCTGAATTACCCGTGCGTGGGTGGAGACCGCACCCGGACCATCTTACCTTGGTCATGAGCAGGCTCTGCACGCCCTTCAAGCCAGTCTTTGCCTAGAACAATGGCCCAGCAAGCACAGCGTTAGCTCTGAGGTGACAGGACTCAGACCTGGTCCCTAGGACAGCTGTTTTCTACAGCCCCACCCTTCTTTGTATCTTCCAAGCTGCGTTACACCTTTGACTGATGTACAGTATTCCTGGAGGGAGTCGCCCTGCCATAAACCAAAGGTTTGACCACGGTATGTAGGGTTAAAATCGAGCGGACACAGCTGAAGTGTAAAGGTTGGTCTGAAGGACGTTTGGAGCTCCAGACAAAAATGATCAAGAATGGAAGCTAAGTGACAAGGATCTCGGCTGTCGGAGTCATTTTAGTTTCATTTGTGTATTTATTTGGGGGAGAGGGCACATGTGCGTGGAGGGCAGAGTTCAACCTGGGGAGTGGGTTCTCTGTCACGTGGGCTCTAGGGATCAAACTTAGGTTGTCAAATTTAACAGCAAGAAACATCTTGCCAGCCTTAATTTTTATTATTAAATTTTATTTATCTATTATTTATTTATTTGAGACAGAGTTTCTCTGTGTGTGGCTCTGGCTCCTGGGACTCACATTGTGGACCAGGCTGGCCTTAAACTTTGGAGATCCACCTGCCTCTGCCTCTCTCGTACTGGGATTAAAGGCCTGTGCCACCACCGCCCATCAACCACCCAGCTGTTTGTAGACACAGTCTTATACTGTAACCTGGCTGCCCTGGAACCGGCCATATAGAGCAGACTAGCTTCCAGCTTTTAGAGATCTGCCCACTTCTGTCTCCCCAAGCGCTGGAGCTAAAGGCTTGCGCCACCAGGTCCAGCCTTCTTTATTTTTCTCACGTAGGCCAGGCTTGCCTTCACACTCCTGGAGTAACTCAGGGTGACCTTTATTCCTCCTGTGTCTGGCCCGCCCTAATGCTGGTGACAGGTGTGTCCCGCTGTGCCCAGTTTATGTGATGCTAGTGATGAAACCCAGGGCTGTACGGAAGCGCTAGGAGCCCAGACTCGGGGTTTGGCTTTTGAGAAAGTAGTCTCGTGTCTCAGGCAGGCCTCAAGCTCTCTCTATGTGGCCAAGGCTGGTCTTGACTCCTGATCCTCTTGCTTGTAGTTTGGCTGCCCAATTAAAACGGACAGAAAGGAATTCTAACAATAATGAATATGGACCTTGAGTGCTAGCCACGGCTTTAATCCCCTGGAAGGCAGGACTGGAGGCCAGCCTGGTCTACATGTTGAGTTCCAGGCCAGCCAGGGCCACCTAGTGGGGCCCTGCCTCAGAAACAAACAGCCCGGCACCTGTGTCTGGTGGGGCTGGAGAGATGGCTCATTAGAGTGCTTGCTGCTCTGGCCGAGAACTCAGGTTCAGGCCTGCCAGGATCTCCAGTTCCAGGGGCCCAGCACCCTCTTTCGGCCTCCACACACGGAGCATTTACAAGCAGGCTAGTAGGCACACCTACTCACACAACACGTAGGCTCTAGGGACGGAAACTGTCAATGAAAACTAAGTGTAGGAAAAAAAATCTGTCAATATTTTAAAGTGCACATTCAATGCCTGTTGGGATCAAAATGTCCCATCCTCTGTGAATACTTAAGATCCTTCTGTTGGGCTGGAGAGAGGGTCAGTCAGTCAAATTCTTCCTAAAAACGCCAAGTGTGGTGGCATGGGCCTGTTAGGCTATTGCTTGTGTGTGGGGGTCCCCGGAGCACTGGCCAGCCAGGCTAGCCTAGGCAGTGAGCTTCAGCTTCAGCGAATGATCCTGTCTTAGGAAACAAGGTAAGGTGACTGTGGGAAGCCTGCCAACTCGAGTTCCATGTTTGGGACCCACACGGTGCAAACACACAACCAACTTTGTTGTTTTTGAGATGGGGTTTCTCTGTGTACAGTCCTGGGACTCGCCCTTCAGACCAGGCTGGCCTCAAACTCACAAAGATCTGCCTGCCTCCACCTCCTGACTGGAGGGACTAAAGGCGTGCACCACCCGCCCAGCTAACACAACCAGCTCCTACAAGCTGTCCTCTGACCTCCACAGATGCACCGTGACACACATACCTAAAATAAATAGATGCACCCTCTCCCCTCACCCCCCAAAACCTCCAAAGCTGCTGGGTATGGTGGGGGCACAAACTTCCAGCATTCAGGCAGAGGTATTGTATCCCCGAGTTCAAAGACAGCCAGGCCACTTGGTGAGACCCTCTCTCACAAATCCCAAGGTGCCTGGGGCTCCTGCATGCACGTGCACACAGGCGCCTTCAGCAGAGACTCCCTCCGCCCCTTCCCCGTGGTCACGGGCAGCCCCAGGCTCACCGATCGGTACACGTTCCTGACGGCTGGCCGGGTTTTAGTCTTCACTGAATGCAGGAGGGCATCGCTGCCTTTCTGTAGGGGGTTGGGTGAGGAAGCACCAAA
>REGO01000952.1:233896-258221 GCA_010120015.1 Rhombomys opimus
CTGCAGGGGCGCCCCAGGTTTCTGAGCCAGGAAAGCTTCCTCACTGAAGGTCACTGGCTGACCCTGGAAGAAGGATTCCTCCCAGAGCTTCCTGCGGCTCTCCTGACTCCCACCATCTTCCTCCCCACTTCACAGCCACCCCGCAAGCACGGATCGGGCGCCTCCTGTACACCTGACCCCAAGCAGGACCTCAAGGTCAACGTTAAATAATGCAGATAGTGTGAGAGGCTGAGGTAGGGGCGTTGCTGCTGGGTTACGCAATGAGCTCAGGGCAGCGCGGGCTACAGACACCCAGTTTCAGGAAAAAAAAAAAAATCACGAGGTCCGAGAGTTCAAACTCACCCGGGGCTACATACTGAGTGTGAGGCTGGCCTAGGCCACCTGAGACCCTAAAGCTTATCCCGGGAGAGGCCTGTCCCGGGCACCGCCCTCTCCAGCTGCTCACCGGCGTGCAGACGAGCGCTTCGCGGTAGCCTCCGAAGAGCAGGGCCTGGGCTTTCAGGAAGAGACGGGACACCCCTTCCCCGGGGCTCAGGGCCACTTTCCTCAGCCGGAACCTCAGCAGGGACACCTGACCCGGGGGAGACGGCGGGTTGGGCGGGGGTGGGGGCTGCAGCTGGGGGGGGGGCGGGAAGCCGGGCCACTGACCACGTCCGGCGGCAGCGCTTGCACGTCGTCGAAGGGCGGGGGGGGGGCGGGAAGCCGGGCCACTGACCACGTCCGGCGGCAGCGCTTGCACGTCGTCGAAGGGCGTCTCCAGAGTGTTGGAGTCCGCGTTCAGCACCACGACCTCTTCCAGGGCCTTCTCCCGAACTCTCTGCAGGAGAGAGCGCGGGCTCCCAGGGACTGGCCGGAAAGGCACTGCCTCCCCAGGGCCAGCCTCGGGGTGCTTCAGCGTTTACCTCCGCGAGACTGGCGTGGACTCCGATGAGGTAGGGCATGGGTGCGCTGTGGAGAGGCAGATGTATGCCTTTCACCCCAAGCCTGTCGCCTGTCCGTGCCTCACGTAGCCCAGGCTAGCCCAGAACTCTTCATTTTTAAACTCTTTGTGATAGGGTCTCTCTCAAAGAGATCCTCTTGCCTCTGGCTCCCGGGAGCTAGGATTAAAGGCCCGCCACACTCCAGGCTCTGCCTGCCCCGTCCTCGCCCCTCACCCTCTCTTTCTCACCAGCAGTAATCCAGCAGGTGCGGGGGCAACGTGGGGATCAAAACGTGCTCCCAGCGCATGGGGTAGAGCAGAGCGCAGGATGCGTGAATGCAGGCTGTCAGCTGGGGGTGAGAGGAGGGAGGCAGAGTCAGGCCTTAGCTTGCCCGGCTGGCTCCAGGGTCCTGGATCACTGAGACGGCTCCCGGATTGGCCTGTCCCCTCCTCCCAGCTGGGGAACTGGCTGGAACTCAGACCCCCTTAGGAAGGAAGTGGAGACCAAGACTTTGGCGTTACAGCTCTATGGGCACAGATAACAATAAACTCGGCTCCGTGCATTGCCTCTGGCCTGTAATCCCAGCACTGGGGAGGCAGAGGCAGGCGGATCTCTGAGTTTGAGGCCAGCCTGGTCTACAGAGTGAGTTCCAGGACAGCCAGGGCCACACAGAGAAACCCTGCCTTGAAAACAAAAGAAAAACTAAAACCACAAACACACAGAAACACACTTGAGGGGCAGGAGAGATGGCTCGGTAGTCATGGCACTGGCAGCCCTTCCACAGGCTTGGGGTTCCCCCAAGGGTGGCTCACAGCTGCCTCTAACCTCCAGGGGGTCATCTCTGAGGACACCCACATCCAGACACACACACAAAAAAAACCTTTATACTGCAAAACGTACAAGTGGAACTAGAAATAAAAAATAAAATTATGCTTCCTTGTGGGTGAGTGTGCGTGCGTGCGTGTGCTCGCTTGTGCAGATTTGGAGGACAACTTGTAGGAGTGGGGTCTATCCACCATGTGTGCCCTGGGGATTGAACTCAGATCCTCAAAATTTGGCTGGAGGCACCTTTGCTCTCTGAGCCAACTCACAGGCCCTAGGAGGTTTTTAAAGTTCTTATTTATTTATTTATTTATTGAGACCTGGTGGGTCTCATGTATCGGGCTCACCTCAAACTAGATATCTCTGATCCTCCTGCCTCAGCCTCCCAGTGCTGCGAATGCAGGTGTATGCCCCCAGGCCTGCCAGGCCTAGTTGATGCCAGGGGGAGCCCTCCACCCGCTGAGCCAAGGCCCCCGGCTGAGGAGAGGGGCAGAGCTAGGCCAGGTCTGGTCCTCAGTGGTTGGCCCTGTCCTCGATTGTGCCACCGCTGAGTTGGAGCCGTTGGGCCGCCTCCACAGGGGTGGGGCGGAGCGAAGGGCGTTCAGGGCCGCCCCGCGTCCCCTCCTCACAGTGCTGAGCTTGCTGGCCGTGAGCAGGATCCTCCTCTCAGCCAGCAGCGCCGCGAACAGTCCCACGATGTTCTCGTCGGTCACCGCGACCACCAGCTCGGTGAGATTCCTCTGAGGGACGGCGGCTGGGTGAGGGCCAGCCGGCCAGGACCCGCCAGTCCCCCTTCTGCGGTCCACGCCCGTCCTCCTTACTCACGTTCTCGGGAATAGACGGCAGGCCGGCAGAATCCGGGGCCACGAAACAAGAAAGCTGGCGGGGGACATCGGGGAGAGGCGTCAGCCCGGCTGCGCTGACCGGCGGGGAGGGCCGGGGACCGGGCAGCTCCACTCACCAGCTTGCTGTTCCGTAGGGCCGGAGGCAAGGCGCCACGGTCGCTCCAGACGGCGGGGCCGCTCTCCTGGGGACAGGAGTCACGGTGGGGTGCCCCGCCTGGCCGGCGCCTGGCCCGCGGGAGGCCAGCCCGCAGACCTGGGAGCTACTCACCCCTGAAGCCCGAGGTCCCGGAAGGCGGTGGTGCTGCAGGTTCTGCAGGAGCTCTTCGGCCTCTGAGACCTGAGGGGTGCAGGACGAGTTAGTCCCCGAGGGCCCCCGTGGGGTCGTGGGGTCGTGGGAACGGCCTGAGCTCGGGTGAGGCCGGGTGGGGCTGAAGGTGGGGCTGTCTCACTTGGTTCTGGGCTAGGAGGTCCCCCACAACATTGAGAATCTTGTAGAACACTTCAAACCAGGGAAGGTGGCTGCAGAGAAGAGAAGCGGGAGCCGAGCGTCAGGGTCTGGAAAGTGCCTCAGTGATCCGACACTTTGACAGGCTTGTTGAGAATTTCACCAGTGCAGACGATGTGCCTTGTATTGTTCCGTCTAGTGGTGTTCGTTTGTTTTTCCGAGACAGTGTCTCTCTCTGTGCAGCCCTGGAACTCGCTCTGTAGACCAGGCTGGCCTTGAACTCACAGAGATCACGGCTTCTGCCTCCCGAGGTCTGGGCTCGAGGATGTGCGCCGCCATCTCCCAGCTGATAGTTTGTGTTTTCGAGTGTGCACCCTGGGTTTTGATCCATAACTTCCCACCTCTTCAACCCCCTACCCCAGCTTTCCCCTCTCAACTTCATTGGATGTTAAAAAAAAACCCTACAGGATCAGCCAGGTGTGGCGGCGGCACCTGGAGGCAGGAGGATCTCTGGGAGTTTGAGGCCAGCCTGGTCTACAGGGTGAGACCCAGGCTAGCCAGGGCGATAGAGTGAGACCCTGTCTCAATCCCCTACCCCCCACCCCAACAAAACCCCACCGGAGACCACTTAGTGGCATCTGTGAGTGTGTGAGAGCATGCTGAGAGAGAGAGAGAGAGAGAGAGAGAGAGAGAGCGCGTAAGCCGCCGCCCTGTCCCAGCAGCCGTCAGCTGCTAACAGCGCCTCAGCTAGGGGTGGGCCTCACGAGCCTCCCCCCAGCCATGCCGGGATTCTGTCTGTTTTAATGATGTGCTTCTGTGTTCGTGAGAGTCAGTCTGTCCAGGAGGCGCCGCTTCACTCTGCTCCCTCTGGCCCCTGCACCCCCACTGCCCACAGGGCCCTCGGTCTCGTGTGGAGGGGGAGGGGCATGGCTTTCCCACTTTGGGCTGAGCCACCTGCGGTCTCTCACTCCTTGGACCAGTTGTGGTGTCTATCCCTCACCGCCAGGCCCAGCGTTTGCTCCCATCTGTCTCTCCTCTCCTCGCCTCGAGGCCCAGCGTTTGCTCGTGCCACCCACCTGAGGATACACAGGCAACTGCACGCCCCGGCTCGCAGGCGGCAGAAGCCGAATCTTCGGTTGCCCGCCAGGTCGGTAAGGGCGAAGGTGAAATGCTGGACAGCAGGGCTGGGCGGCTCCCTGGAGGGGAAAGGCGCTGGTGCACACCCCCGCATCTATTTTCCGACTTCCTTACCCAGCCCACACCCCCAAGGTCGCCTGTGAATGCATCTGTGAATGTTTCTTTGGTGGCTTGGTGCGGGAGCTGGTGGGGTCCCAGGCGTCAGGAAGCCGAGTTCATACTCGCACCACTGAGGCGCATGCCCTACAAGACTGACAACCCAGGCTCCATTCCCAGACCCGTCTTGGAAAAGAAAGACGATCTGGAGGCCAGGGAGGTGGCTCACCAGGAAAAGGTGCTTCCCATGCAAGCCTGGCCGGGTGGGTCCAGGCTCTGGAGACCCCCGTGGTGAAAGGAAAGGACCAACTCTACAAGGTTATCCTCTGACTGTGGACTTGGGTCCTGGGGCACAGGCATAGCCACCATCACACACACACACACACACACACACACCACAATAGAATGAAATTAAGTCTGGTCCCAGATGCAGGGACATGAACTCATCAAGGCCCTGGAGCGCAATGGCCAGGACATCCTCCTTGGAGACCTGCAAGCCAGTGAAAGAGACTCTGTCTCAAAGAACAAGGTGAGTGTGTGTACAGGGACTGGAGAGATGGCCCGGTGGTTAGAGTCCTAGCCACTCCCACAGAGGACCGGAGTTCAGTTCCCTGCATCCACACGGTGGCTCCCAAGCATAAGTTTAGTTCTAGGGGATCTGATGCCCTTGTTTGAGCCCCCTAGACACCAGGCATGCGCGTGGCACACGAGAGGGGGGGGAACCCCCCCCCCCATGGGACAGAAATCTAAAACACAAAAGCAAACTAACCAGCTCAGGGCTGGCAAGCGGTGCACACAGAAAAAGCTGGCTGGCTTCTGAAAATGACCCCAGAGGCCAGCCTCTGGCGCCCACGCAGGCCCTCACCCGTGTGCACAGCTCACACTCTGAGTCCCCCTCTAGGCACAGCCTCCCATGCCCTTCAGCTCTTGGGTCTCTGGGTCCCTGAGCCCCTGTGCCTACAATTCTTCAGCTGTCAGGGCCCTGCCTACGGTCCCCAAAGCCTCTGAGCCCCCCTCCGTCCCCTCCATACCTTTCTACGTCGAAAGGGAAGCAGAACCTGGGCACCATCTGCATGGCTTCCTGCGGAGGGGAAGAAGTGTCAACGCGTCACTCATGCTGGCCTCCTGGAGATCGAGGCCCACACAGTCCCTCATGCTGGGTGGGACCTGGATGGCTTCTGAGTACCTGTTCCTGGACGTCCAGGGGGAACTGCCACAGGATGGGGGGATCTGCAGGGAGAGCCAGGTGCTGAGCTCCAGGCCTCACACCCTCCCTCCACCTCTCCTGCCCCAGCTGTCCCATCTTACCCTCCTCCAGGGAGTGGGGACGGCGGGCTTCGAAGAACCAGTCAAACACGGCAGGGGGATGCCTCCTGTGGACCATGAGGGAGCTTAGCAGGTGTGTGTGTGTGTATGTGTGAGTGTGTGTATGTCTGTGTGTGTATGTGTATGTATGTATGTGTGAGTGTGTGTATGTGTGTGTATGTCTGTGTGTATGTGTGAGTGTGTGTATGTGTGTGTATGTGTGTGTATGTGTGTGTGTGTGTGTGAGCGGGTGTGTGTGTGTATGTGTGTGTGTTCTGAGTCTTGCATCTGTGCTTCTGCTGTGTGCTCGCTATTCTGCACGTGTGTGACCAGGTGTGTTGGTGTGGGCACCCTGAGGGGTGGAACCGGGTATGAATGCTGCAGGAGGATGAGGGTGGGGAGAAGTGAAGGGAAAAGAGAGCAGAAACCAGCATGGTGACCATACCTTGAACCCCAGGCAAAGGAGGGCAGGTCTCTGCGAGTTCATGGCCTGCCTGCCTGGTCTACATATGAGTTCCAGGTTGATGAGGGCTACACACTGAGATCCTGTTTCCAAAGACAGAGAGATAGATACAGAGAGAGGAGAGAGGGAGGAGAGACTGAGCGCACAGACAGAGAGAGGGAGAGGGAGGGAAAGAGAGGGAGGGAGAGAAGGAGGGACAGGGAGGGAGGGAGAGAGGCAGGGAGAGAGGAAGGGAGAGAAAGAGAGGGAGAGAGAGAGCGCCAGGGGAGACAGATGGGGAGGGGCCAGCCCTGCCTGTGACGGTGTGTCTGCGTGTGAAAAGCATTTGTGCAAAGAGAACAAACTTGTGATCCTGTCTGGTGCCCGTGCCTCCTGTCTGTGGATAGAACTGCAGTGTCTCAGGTGTGTGCAGTGAGTCCTGTCTCTTCTCTCCCTGCGCCTTTGAGCATCTGACCGGCAGCTTAGCTTTCAGAAGCCACGGGAGGTGACTGGCTTGCCCACGCCCTAGCCCATCCGGTTCCCCACACCACCCTGACACGGGCACCAGCAGCATCTCATTGTACGGACACAAGGCTCCCACTACCCCCCCCCCCAAGGTTACCACACTGTCTCCGGGCACACCCTCTCACACCTCACTACCGACCACCCCTCCTGGAAACCGCCTTCCCAGAACACCGCCCTTACTGGGACGCCACACTCCTGAAGTCCCTGAATTCATTACACAGATCCAGAGCCAGGAAAACTGAAGAGGGACCATGCGTGGCTGGGCAGGTCCCCTTGAGGCCACCCCGGGTGGGTGGCTGCACTTCCTGGGCCCTTCCCTCCCGAAGCCCCCAGCTACCATGAGTTTTGTTTTTTTGCCTGGCAGTCTTGCTGCACCGGAAGGGGGAGACAGCTCTTACTTCTCCGTGGATCCCATGGTGTCCGAAAGGCTGGCCCAGGTGGGCCCTTTCCCCAAGGGCTCCTGGGGTTGGGGGAGCCTGTGCTTGCTTGGGGCTGGGCGCTTGATGTGCTCAGCTTCCTGTGTGGCTGAGAGGGGAAGTTTGACTGGGTGACGTTCCCAGATGAAGGAGGCCCCCGCCCCCACCCGCCGCTAGCGACTCAGGAGTCCTCGGTTTATGAACCTAGGTGGGGTGACAAGCAGCACCAGGCGGGGAGTCTGGCTTCACCCTCAGGGGCCCCATGGTCACACCCGGGCCTGTTCTTTCTGAGTCCCCTGAGTACTGGACGTCTGTGACGACCATCCAGATCTTTTCCCTTTGTTGTTCCTGTTTCATTTACCGGGGTGGGGGTGGGGGGTGGGAGGTGGGGGGGGTAGGGAGGGCAGCTACACTGAAGGGCAAAAGAGGGGGACAGAAGGTGACTGCTGGAGTCATGCAGGCATCCTTATGGAGATGTAGAGAGACTCAGAACCCAGGTAAGGTGCGCAGGGGTGTGGACACAAACGCAGACACCTCACCCAGAGAGTCACAGAACTGACTTGAGACAGGCAGACGGGCCTGGGTGTTACTAAACTTAGGGTCCCCATTTGTACCCCAAGAACTTAACTTTAGGACACTGGGGACATGGCTCAGTAGTTAGGAGCCAGGATCTAAGTTCAGGCCCCTGCGCCCTCATGGCTGGTTGAGAACTCCAGCTCCAGAGGATCTGATGCTTCTGGCTTCCAGACACCCAGACACATAACTAGTAATAACAGCCAATAGCTTTCATATATAGAATTATTTTAAGAAGTGTGTGGCTGCCATCCTCGAGAAGCCAATTAAAACAGCACACACCTTCAATCCCAGCACTCAGCAGACAGAGGCAGGCAGAGCTCTGCGTGTTTCGGGCAGCCCGGGATACATAGTGAGTGAGTTCCAGGACAGCCTGGAACTCTCTCCACAGTAAGAGCCTGTCTCAGAAACGCCAAAACAAAACGAAACAACAAATGGCAACAAAGACTCCCAAACCAAACAAGATGTATTGACTCCTCGTCTGCCTTCCCAGTGTGGGCCATGCTGAATAAATACGACTTGATTTATTAAGGTACAGGCTGTGGCCCCAACTTTGGTAACAACGGCAGAAAGTAGGCATGTTCCTGGTGAACAGATGGCTTATCCTACACCAGAGCATTGCTCTAGCCTTGCCTGTTTGGCTCTGCAATCCCTGTACCCCGACCTGAAGATCTGATCTTACACCCTGTGGGCCCCTCCGATCCTCAGAAGAAACGAAATTGAAAGTAAACTCAACAGAAAGCCAAGTCAAAGCAATGACTCCTTTATTGGTGGAGGGTCAGCAGGGAGAGCAGGGGGGCAGGGGCAGTGGGGAGGGGCCCTCTCACCCCAGGCCACAGGCCTCTCTTCTCCCTTCCCCACTTCTCTGGTAGGAACTGAACTAAGGCACAAGGACAAGAGCACACAGGGAATGAGAGTGGAGTTGTGGGTCAAGAGCAGGGAGCTGTGAGCTCAAAGGTGAGGCGAGGCGAGAGGTGAAGAGGGCTTTCGGGAGTGGGTAAAATACAAATCAAGATCTAGAGCGACAGCTGGGGGTGTCAGAGGTTCAGGAGGGCCCGATGAAGGGACATAGGAGAAAAAGTAGGATCTCAAGATCCAAGGGGGTGGAGTATGTGGGGGGCGGGGGGAGGGGCGGGGCTCGAGGGGACAAGAAGAGCCCTTCCTGGCAGGGCTGGAGAGAAAGTGGGGTGCAGGGGTTCAAGCAAGTAAAAGCAACCTGGGCTCTGGCCTTGGCCCTCACGGTGAGGATGCGCATGGCGTCCGAGGGGACGGGCAGCGTGTGTGTGTGTGTGTGTGTGTGTGTGTGTGTGTGTGTGCAAAGGTGGGTGCTCAGGGTCAAAGCTTTGCTGGTGTGCCCCCCGGGGGAGGCGGAGTGGCGGCGGGGACGGGGTGGGGCGCTAGGCCACCTCCTCTTCGGCCTCTTCTTCGAACTCGCCCTCCTCAGCCGTGGCGTCCTGGTACTGCTGGTACTCGGAGACCAGGTCGTTCATGTTGCTCTCGGCCTCGGTGAACTCCATCTCGTCCATGCCCTCGCCCGTGTACCAGTGCAGGAAGGCCTTGCGGCGGAACATGGCGGTGAACTGCTCGGAGATGCGCTTGAACAGCTCCTGGATGGCGGTGCTGTTGCCGATGAAGGTGGCGGCCATCTTGAGGCCGCGCGGCGGGATGTCGCACACGGCCGTCTTGACGTTGTTGGGGATCCACTCCACGAAGTAGCTGCTGTTCTTGCTCTGCACGCTCAGCATCTGCTCGTCCACCTCCTTCATGGACATGCGGCCCCGGAAGACGGCGGCCACGGTGAGGTAGCGGCCGTGGCGGGGGTCGCAGGCGGCCATCATGTTCTTGGCGTCGAACATCTGCTGGGTGAGCTCGGGCACCGTGAGCGCCCGGTACTGCTGGCTGCCGCGGCTGGTGAGGGGCGCGAAGCCGGGCATGAAGAAGTGCAGGCGCGGGAAGGGCACCATGTTGACGGCCAGCTTGCGCAGGTCGGCGTTGAGCTGGCCCGGGAAGCGCAGGCAGGTGGTGACGCCGCTCATGGTGGCCGACACCAGGTGGTTGAGGTCCCCGTAGGTGGGCGTGGTCAGCTTGAGCGTGCGGAAGCAGATGTCGTACAGGGCCTCGTTGTCGATGCAGTAGGTCTCGTCCGTGTTCTCCACCAGCTGGTGCACCGACAGCGTGGCGTTGTAGGGCTCCACCACGGTGTCCGAGACCTTGGGCGACGGCACCACGCTGAACGTGTTCATGATCCTGTCTGGGAACTCCTCCCGGATCTTGCTGATGAGCAGCGTGCCCATGCCCGAGCCCGTGCCGCCGCCCAGCGAGTGCGTCAGCTGGAAGCCCTGCAGGCAGTCGCAGCTCTCCGCCTCCTTCCGCACCACGTCCAGGACCGCGTCCACCAGCTCCGCGCCCTCCGTGTAGTGGCCCTTGGCCCAGTTGTTGCCAGCTCCCGATTGACCTGGGGAAGGGACAGCGTTGGGGTCTCAGGCCTGGGGGAGGGGTGCCCCCCCTCCCGACCCCGTCTGTGCTGCACAACAGTGTCTGAATCCTTAGACCAGAGGATGGTAAGGGTGCCTGGCTAGGGGCCGTGGACAGAGCGCTGCCTAGCGAGCCTGGGGCCCCGGGTTCCAACCTGGCCACCGAAGAAGCCAGGTGTGATGGCCTCACCTGTCATTCCAGCCCCCAGGGGGCGTTGCCGGGAGGATCAGGCATTTAAGGCTAGCTACAGTCACATGATGAGTTGGAGGCCAACCTGGGCTACATGAGGTTCAGGAATGAATAAATAACAGTGAAAATACTGGAAAAAAAATAATGTTAGCATTATTGTCATTTTAACTTACTTTTGGAGACTACGGTGATTAGTTTAGTTGATTATTTTAAAAGCTTCATTCTAGCTGGCTGTGGTGGCACACGCCTTTAATCTCGGCACTGGGGAGGCAGAGGCAGGGGGATCTCTGAGCTTCAGAGCAGGCTGGTTTACAAACTGAGACTAGAACAGCCCAGGCTACAGAGAAGCTGCCCTGGAGCTGGAGTTACAGGTGGGTGCAAGCGATCTGAAGTGGGTGCTGGGACTCAAACTCAGGACCTTTGGAAGAGCAGCAAGCGCTCTTAACCACTGAGCCATCTCTCCAGCCCCACAACGGTTTGTCTTAGGTGGTTTTATTTTGTTTTCTTTCTTTATATGGAGCTTCGCTTTGTAACCCTGGCTGCTCATGAGCTTCTGGCTCTGTGCCTGCTAACTGCTGGGTTGGCAGGTGTAGGCTGGCACGCCAGGCTCCAGATTACTTATTTATTTAGAGACAGGGTCTCCCGCAGCCCCGGCTGGTCTCAACCCCCACGTGTAGCTGAGGGGAAGCTTGAACTCCTGACCGTCATGACATCATGACAGACACCAGAAATCCCAGCTTCTGTGGTGCTGAGCATGGGCTCCGAGCCAGGCAAGGGTTTGTTTACCTGTTCCTGTTCCTCTCGCCTCTGCCTCCATCTCTTCTCCTCACCTCCTCTGCTCCAGCCACACGGGCCTCCGAGCGGCTCCTCCATCACCCCAGGTTCCAGGTTTATTTTTCAGCCAAGACATAAAAGTCACACACATTGGAGGCTGGAGAGATGGCTCAGAGGTTAAGAGTACTGGCTGCTCTTCCAGAGGACCTGAGTTCAATTCCCAGCACCCACATGGTGGCCCACAACCATCTATAGTGGGATCTGATGTCCTCTTCTGTCATGCAGGCACACATGCAAGAAGAGCTCTCATATGCATAAATTATATAAATAAATAAATCTTAAAAAAAAAAAAACAAACCCATACGCATTTGTGGAGGGCCATGCTGTATTTTGCTACAGGTTCATACTGCGCAACGTTTGAATTAGGATAAAGATACTAACTTCCTCAAGCATACATCAATTTTTTATTCACACTAAAAACATTTAAAATTTCCCTCAGGTGCTCGCTTCGGCAGCACACACGCTAAAATTGGAACAATACCGAGAAGATAAGCATGGCCCGTGCGAAGGATGACACGCAAATTTGCGAAGCGTTCTGTTCTATATTTAAAAAAAAAAATTCCCCTCAGCTGCATGAGATCTTGTGTATTATTATCTGGCACAACTATTATCAGCGACAACAATCACTTAATGTAATAATATGCATAAATAGTAATCAATACATTATCAAACAGTTATAAGACGTGATGAATTTAATTATGGTTATCTTTCAGATTTTATTTCATTCACATTTTTGTGCGTGAGCATTTTGCCTCTTGTCTGCACGCTGTGTGAGTGCAGTGCCCTCTGAGGCCGGAAGGGGGCGTAAGGTGCTCTAGAGTTGAAGATGGCTGAAGCACCCCCAGCGTCCTGGTCCCTTGCTAGAGCAGAACGCTGTTAACCACTAAGCTGTCTCTCCAGCCCCTATTACTGTGTGTTATAATAATTATTGTAATTAATAGTGTTTCAGTTTTGCCACACCTTCATCCAGAAGCTAGAAGGCTTCTACAAAAAGTTAAATAAAACCGTTCCCCATCTAAGCTTGACAAATCTGTTCTGCCTCCTCCTAGTCCCAGGCTCTGCCTCACGTCTGTTCTCCCTGCAGCCGCTAGAGGGCGCCGTGAGCCCAGTCAGGTCCCAGCTCCGCTAGCGCCTCCCCGCTTCTGCCTGTCCTCATCTCGTTCCCTCATCTGTTCTGTTAGGGTCACCGGAGCATCCTGGCTGCTCCTCCATCACGCAGGGCTGTGTCCTGCTCTGGGACCTTGTTTGTTTAGTTATTTCAAGACAGGGTTTCTTTCTTAACCGGAACCCAACAGTTGGCCAGACTGGCTGACCGGCGAACTCCAGGGATTTCCCTGTCACCGCTCTCCCCGGAGTTAGGGTTGCTGACACAAATCTCTGGGCCTGATTTTTTAATGGGTGTTTGGGATTTGAACTCACATCCCTCTTGCTTGCACACTGAACACTTTGCTGTCATCTCCCAAGCCTCCTTTTAATCTTTTCCTTTCTCTGTGCCTTCCTTTCTTATCTCCTCTCCTGTCTGTCTGTCTGTCTGTCTGTCTGCCTGTCTCTCAGGGGCACACTCTTTGTGAGCATGCTCCTTGGCCTCCCTCACTTTTTAATATCTTTTTTTCTCCGCAGCCATCTCTGGTGGACCTTGTATGTGCCACACCCACACAGGCACACGTTGGCTTCCACAAGGTTTGTACCCATCAGGAAGAGAGACTCGCTTGTCCAAGATCACCTGCTGGGGCTGCGGCAGAGAACAAAACAGCTACCTGCTTGCTCCCTCTCTGCCCGCCTGCCACCCCCGTGGAGGTGACCCACTCCCCTGAGCTCAGATCCCTTCTGAAGCGTAGTGTCTACAAAGAGCCCAATCACCTCCTTCCTAAGACATGGTCTCCAGAGTGCTGGGACTGGGCTCAGGGGGCAGAGTGCTCCTCTGGTCTGGGCTCAGTAAGTGGAGTGTTCCTCTTGCATGCTCGAAGCCCTGGGCTCCAGCCCCAGCACCACAGGAAACTGGCGGCCGTCCCAGAACTGGGAAGGCGGGGGCAGGAGGATCAGGGTCAGCTTAAGCTTCGTAAGTTGGTTCAGGGCCAACCTCAGTTGTACAGAGGCTAGGGAGACCCCGCGTAAGCACAGAACAAACCTCTTCTTTGAGGTAGGCCCTAGTGTCTGGGGTTCTCTTAGCATCCCTAATCAAATCCCTGACTGCCCTGTCACTGCAGGCTCTTTGGTGCTAATTAGGGGATGTTCTAAGCCTCTCTCTAGAGACAAAGCCAAACGTGCGCCCACACCGGAGAGGGACTCACCGAACACGAAGTTGTCTGGCCGGAAGATCTGGCCGAAGGGGCCAGAGCGGACGGAGTCCATGGTGCCAGGTTCCAGGTCAACCAGCACGGCTCTGGGCACATAATTTCCACCTGTGGGGATGGCAGATGGAGGAGGCTGGGGTGAGCTCCGGGCCCAGCAGGCTGCAGGGCTCATCCTGCCTCTCCTTGCCAGCTCCCTCCCCCCCCCCCAAGAACATTTGCACCTCTCTGGCTGCCCTACCTGTGGCCTCATTGTAGTAGACGCTGATCCTCTCCAGCTGGAGGTCGCTGTCCCCATGATAGGTCCCGGTGGGGTCAATGCCGTGCTCGTCACTGATGACTTCCCAGAACTGGAGGATGGGTGGGGGACGGCAGAGTTCAGTAGATCTTCCTAGGTTATGAGTGTGAGTGCGTGCGCGTGCGCGCGTGAGCGTGCTCGCGCATTCACGCTGCAGCTTGTGTGGAGGTCAGAGGTCAATTTGCTGGAGGTGGTTATCTCCTTCCCCCGGCATGTGCGTCCCCGATGATCAAACTTGTGCTGCCGGGTTTGGCCGAAGCCCCAGAGGAACCGTGTCGCCTGCCCTATTGTTTACTTGAAGGGTTCAATGGCTTTTTTTGACTTACTGTCTTAAAAAAATTATTTATGATGGACAGCGGTGGCGCACACCTTTAATCCCAGCACTCAGGAGGCAGAAGCAGGCCGTTGGCTGAGTTCAAGGCCAGCCTGGTCTACAGAGAGAGTTGCGGGACAGCCAGGGCTACACAGAGAGACCCTGCCTTGCCACCACCCCCAAAGTTATTTCTTATTTTTTGGGTAGGATCCCCCAAAGCCCAGGCTAGCCTGAAATTCACTAGGTAGCCTAGGATGATACTGAACTCCGCTTTTCCTGCCTCCACCTCGCCAGCGGCTGGAGTGACAGGTGTGTACCATAACACCCGAGCAAGGGCTCTGCCCCCTGAGCTGCAGCCCCAACCCCTTATATTTTTGACACAGGGTTTCATGTGGCCCAGGAGGCTGTTTTGGGACTCCTGCCTCTACCTCCCAAAGTGCTAAGATGTAAGAGTGGGTTCCAGGGCCAGTTGGGAAACGCTGAGTGATGCTGTGTCTTGCGCACCCTTGAAGCCATTTGCTTGCTGTCTGCTGGGAGGTGACGGGCAACCCAGAGCCACAGCAGAGCATGAGCCAGCAAGAAGGGGGAAGTTGGGGGTAGGGAGAGGCTGGAGCCACTCGGTGCCAGCCCAGCCCGGCAGCAGCACTGGGAGGAGGGGTCGTGCCACCTCGTGCCGGGCAGCCGAGGGTGACAGTGGCCCAGCTCTGAGGCCAGCTGTGGCCAAGGGACACAAGGCCGGGCCCTGCCCCCATCACCGGCCTCTTTGTTCCCAGCCTGGCTCTGCCCCGGCTCCCCTCCCCCACCACCCTGGGATGCAGAATTCCTGGGTGAGTCTTGCGGGAGCCGGGGACCCCTTTCCGCGCCCCTCCACCTCCCCACCCGCTCCCCAGCCCGGCGCACCTTGGCCCCGATCTGGTTGCCGCATTGCCCGGCTTGCAGGTGCACGATCTCGCGCATGGCGGTGACGCTGCTGGTGGCGGCTGGGGGACGGTGTGCACGGGCCGCGGTGGCTCCGGAGACTGGATGAGGTGGCTGCGGAGCTCTGACTCTGCGCGGCCGGGCTCCTCTATATCAGGGGAGCTGGCCCCGCGTCACGCCGGGTCGCCGCGTGCTCCGCCTCCTGGGCCTGCCGAGATGCTCAGATGCTCGGTAGTGAAGGATGGAGGGATGGAGGGAAGATGAAGGGAGGGGCCTGGAGACGCAGGAACCTCCTCTGGGACCTCAGGGTCCCCGTGTACCCCCACTTCCAGCTTCCAGGCGCCAGAGTCCCAGCCTCCGTGGCTCTGTCTGCTCCTCTCCTCTTCATTCCGCGAAGACCCCTGCTTCCTCAGAACCTTTGTAGAGGCCGGGGAAGGGCGGTGGCTCCTGGCTCCTGGCTCTCCAGAGGGAAGTTTCGTTTCAGGGCGGCGGGTGTGTGGCGTTTGCAGGGGATGTGAGTGCAGGTTGGGGACTGTCTGCGGAGCGCTGGAGGGACCTAGAACTCCCTTGCTGGCTGCGGCTTGGGTCTCTTTTGAGCTGGGACACCCCTGGGAAGGCTTGGAGACTAACGTTAGAGGGCTAAGACTCATAGCTGGACCCCGCAGACAGACAGCACGGTGCGTTCCCTGCACCAACACGTTTTTGCTTTGTTATTGATGCTTATTTAATTACAGGGTTTCCTATGTAGCCCAGGCTAGCCTGGAACTCACTATACTGCCCAGGCACTCCTGACCTTCCTGCCTTCGGCCTCTGGAATGCTGGGATTATAAGACATCAGCAACACGCCTAGAACAACTTGGCGTGTGCACGAGTTTGTCTGAGCCCATGTGGGAGTCAGTGGGCATGCATGCACCCTAGTCTTTACCTTCCGTCTTGTTTCGGACAGGGTCTTTCTTGTTGGACTGCCAGATCCCAGGAGTTCTGTTTTCCCTCCCACCCCCTGTAGGGTTTCTGGAATTACACATACTCCTTGCCGTGTTCCCGGCTTGGAGGGATTTGAACTCAGGTCTCTCATGCTTATGCAGCAAATGCTTTCACTCATCCAGCTATCTCCACAGCTCTCTCTCTGTCTCTTGCCCCTCCCCCCATGCTCTCAACAGGGTTTCATGTAGTCCAGGCTGGCTTTCCACTCAGTAAGTAGCCAAGGCTGTCCTTGAACTCATGATCCTCCCGCCTCCACCTCCTGAGCTGTTGGGTGTGCATCACCAAGTCCTGGGTTTATAGGACCTCGGGGCTAGGACTCAGGGACTCGTGCATGCTGGGAAAGTGCTCCAGCCCCACCTTGCTGTTTGTCCCTCATTGCAATTGTGAGGTTGACAACTGGCTCCCTCCTTCCTCCCTTTCTCCTCCTCTCTCCCTTCCTACCTTTCTCTTTTAGATTGCTTTCTCCCAGATCCACCCCCACCTCCCCAACCCTCCCAACTTCAAGCCTTCCTGTTTAGTTTTTTAGTTGTTGATTTTTCTGTGCACGGGGTTGTTTTGCCTGCAGGTATGTCTGTGCATTGCACCCATGCCGCAGCAGCAGAGGCCAGAGAGGACACCAGATCCCCCGGGACTGGAGTTACAGACAGCTGCGGGCTGCCGTGTGGGTGCTGGAGATTGAATCTGGGTCCTCTGGCACCCAGCGATCCTAATCACGGAACCATCTCTCCAGCTACCCCCGGCATATTTTAATTAATTGATTTCTTCTTTGAGCGGTTTGTTCCCCCATTCCTGTCAATGCCCCCTCCTTCTAAAGCTCCCCCCTCCTTCTAAAGCTCTCTTCCGTACATCACAGCTTTCTGTCTTGCAACCCACTAAGATTTACCAGCGCTCTCTGTGGCCGGGGGCGGCCATTGGATGGGATGTGCATCAATGGGCACAGCGCTGGAGACAAGTCCCGTCTCCTCCAGGAGCCGATGGCTTAGGAGGGAGAGGTATGGCTCTGTCAATTGTGGACAGCCAGTCTTGTGCAGGCTGCCGAAGCCGCTGTGTGTTCATGGTTGCAGGGACGGTTGGGCCGCCCAGAAGATGCCACTGTGGCCCTGTTAATTGTCTCCCCTCTTCCTCCATCTTCCCCAGTCCGGAACTGTTTAGGCCTGAGCACAGTCATTCCTCATCCTCAGCACTTTGAGCATCCGGGAGCTTCTGCACTCACCGTTCACCGCACAGAGAATCTCCTGGGCTCAAGATAGGGAGCAGCAGTTGTCTAAGGGTGTAAACAAGCTTTTAGAAGTCAGCTAACTTCGAAGAACAACAGTAACACTCACTGATACCCAATAAACCCCCCCCCAGCCTATGACTTCCCCAGCTGTGAGTTTCTAAACAGCTTAACTCCTGCCCAGAACGCTCAGTGAGGGGCTGGGGGTGTGGCTCAGTGGTAGAGCCTTCCTAGGACATGCCTCTCTTAGTTCCATCTCCCGTACTGCAAAAAAAAAAAAAAAAAAAAAAAACAAAAAAAAACCCCCAAAAAACAAAAACAAACAAACAAACAAACAAAAAAACGGAGATATTTACATTACATCCAATGTCCACATCTTTTTCCAAGTGCATTATGGGAATCTGTTCAGATTTTAAAGCAAGGAGTGCTTGGAGGTGCTGGCTCACACCAGTTGGAGTTGGGAAATGGAGGCTCAAGGAGGGTGGGGTGCCTTGCTACAGTGTGTCAACAGGGTTGTTGCTGGAAATAGGCCATGAACCGGAACACCCCAAGCCGGGGCTCTCATCCCTGGAGAACTGCTACTTTGTTGCTTGGTATTAGTCAAAACAAAACAAACTGGTGTCCAAATGGCTCCGCTTTCAAGAATACAACGTTGCCAGGGTCCAACACTATCACGAGACCCCCAGCTGGGGCCTCTGCCTCCGCCTGTCACGTCTGTCCCCACGTGCTGGCTGCTGGTTGCGGGAGACGGTTGACTCAGCCCTGAAGCTGTGCCTCCTTGTGAGGGGCTGGGATCTGTGCTGTGAGGTGTGGCTGCACCCATGCACGGCTCCTCACATCCCACACGCCGCCTCTCCCCAGAGCTTTCTGCCAGTTCCTCACCCGGATCTTAGGCCACGGCATAGCTAGGTCTCCTTTCTCTTGTCCTGGTGGCACCCTGTCTAGTGTGTGGCCCCGGCTTGGCTTGAGTCCTCTGCGGCTGTGGGGATGGGAGATGGAGGGTTCTGGACATGACCGTTGTGGGGGATGTGAGCAGGGGTTCTAAGTCTAACCCAAGCTGTGCCTGTTACTGTGGAGTGTGTGTGTGTGTGGGGGGGAGAGGTGGGGTGGTGGTGGTGGGGCGGGGTAGGAATGTTTGCCAGGGCCACTCCAGTTTTTGTGAAACTGTGACAATCCCCGACACAGTAACATAGTAATTGGGTTTCCCAGCTCCAGTGACTTCTTGTTCTAGATCGCTGCCCTTTTCACCCAGAGCTGATTCAGACAGCTAGAAGGCCAGCTCGGCTCGCCCCACAGGCTGCTCCTCAGTCCTGTGACTTAGACCCTCCACCTCCAAACTAGAAGGAGGGACCAGACGCTGCCATGCGGGCCCGATCTCTCCTCAGAGCCCACACTGTACTGTTGTCTGTCGACGGGGTTGATAACTCTTAATCAGTCTCTCACCTAGAAAGAACAACCCACCTTCGAACTCTGGCCTAGTTTAATTCTGCTGCAGCAAGAAAGTACTCTGCCCAAAACACTACTTATGGGAGAATGGGGCTTTTTTTTTTTTTTTTTTTTGGCTTACAATTCCAGGTTATAGTTCAATGGTTGTGGAGAAGTCAAGATAGGAGCTGGTCATGTGGCATCCACAGTCACGAGCAGAGAATTGATTGCCTTCGTGCTCATCTGCTTCTGTGCTCATGCTCAGCTGACTCCTACCTACACAGTGGGCAGGGTTGTCCCACATCAGCTGAGGTAAGACTCCCCATAGCCAGTCCCCTAGCCCAACCTAAACAGACACAGTCCCTTATTGAGACTTTCTTCCCTGGTGATTCTAAATTGCATCATCAAATTGACAATGAGTCATAATCTTCACAGACCCCAAACCAAAAGGACATGGAGTAGCCTCTGGCCCGGCTCAGGGGTGTCTGGAGTAGAAGGATTCCCTGAAATGAGGACGGAGTTGGCACTGAGCTGTGTCTGCCTCCTCAGTTCCTTCCTGCAACACCAGCTAGATGCATCCAACCCCAGTGATTCCACCGCTCTTGCAATGGGAGGAGGTGGCTCTAGTGGACACACGGCCAATGGTGGGGCCACAGGTGGCTCATAGACAAGGAGGGGCTGGCCAAGTCACTAAAGATGACAGCGCTGCTCTTCACAGACCAGGGCAGACCAGGATTTCCCGGATCTTCACCCTGGGCAGTGAGCACAGTTACAGGCACGGGAGGAGGCTCACGTCTCCCAGGCTGATCTTCATGAGACTCTGTGTGGGATGCAGAAGGCAAGATAACCCCCAGGTAGAGATAACCTAGAATCCCTAGAACCCCTGCACAGATGTAGCCCATGGCAGCTCAGTCTCCAAGTGGGTTCCCTAGTAATGGGAACAGGGCCTGTCTCTGACATGAACTGATTGGCCTGCTCTTTGATCTCCTCCCCCTGAGGGGGGGAGCATCATTACCAGGCCACAGAGGAAGACAATGCAGCCAGTCCTGATGAAACTTGATAAACTAGGGTCAGATGGAAGCGGAGGGGGACTTCCCCTATCAGTGGGCTTAGAGAGGGGCAGGGAGGAGATGAGGGAGGGAGGGTGGGGTTGGGAGGGAGTTAGGGAGGGGGCTACAGCAGGATACAAAGTGAATAAACTGTAATTTATAAAAATACAAATAAATTTTTAAAAAGTGAAAAAAAGAAAAAACATCTAAAAAACCAATTACCCCCGGGGTCAAGGGGACCACAGAGATGACCAGCTTTCTGTGTCAGACAGCTTGCTCCTCCCTTCTTATGGAAAAAGAGTAGAGTTTTCAGGCAAACCAGGCAGAAGCCCCAACATTGAATAAACTGAGTTGGCCACATACACCTGTCAACCCACTCAGAAGGTGGAGAATCAGGAGTTCAGCTCACCCTCAGCTACACAGTGGGTGTGAGGAGAACCTGGACCAGACCCTGTCCTTAAAAAGAGCTTGCTGGGGCATAGGAGCAAAAGCTTTTAATTCTAGATCTTGGGAGCCAGAGGCAGGCAGATCTCTTAGTTCAAGGCCAGGCTGGTCTACTTGGACATTTCTAGGCTAGCCAAGGCGACAAAGTGAGACCCTATCTCCCCCTCCCCTCCCCAGAGTTCTGCATGTATGTTCTGGTACTTGGCTGGGGTCTTTTGTGGCATCAGCAGATATGTTTGTGCCTCAATCTGTTTACAACAGTGTGGTATTGGTGTGAAAGCTGTTTGTGAGCAGGAGGTGGGGCCTGTCACCTCCTGACATCGCCAAAGAGCTGTGCAGGGAGGGCATGATGTCAAACAGGTGCCAGCTCTCTGTGAGGGTGAGCCACAAAGGACTCCTTAGGTCTCTCCTTCCTCTCTGGAGTCAGCTTGCCATCTTCCTCTTCCCCCTTCCCTCTCCTCCCTTCTTTTCAAATATCCAGTGCTGGCCTTGAACTCCTGACCCTCCTGCCCTCACCTCCTGTTTTCTGGGATGATAGAGAGGCTACACTCAGTTTTGTGCCATGCTCAGGACAGAACTTTCATACCAGCTAGGCAGGCCCTCGATCAACTGAGCCACGCCCCCAGGCCCTTGCGTGTCCCACTCACTGCAGCCTGGTAGAGCTAGGACGCTTGAGCCAGCACCCCATAGCACCCGACTCCCTTCCTTGGCCTTGGGGGGAAGGGAACAGATAAAGATGCTGTCCCAGCCTTTGTATAAAGGGACTTTCTTGGACTGCCAGTTCCTGACTAGTGACACAGAGACATCTTATTAATTATGATGTTGAGTTTGGGGTGGAAGCTGAGAAAACTCACTTCAGAGACAGAAGCTTAACATGCAAGCTTTATTTTCTGTGCACTCAGAGAGGTGGCCAGTTCAGGATCTGAACCTCATCCATGAAGGGAGATTGTACATTAAAAAAAAGGGGAACAGGAGTGGGGTGGGCTGTTATACTGACCAATCGTATTTTGACACAAGGAGTTGAACAAGGAGGTAATAGATGACTGGGCCTTTCCAGGTCACCTGGCTTCGGGATCCTCGGCTCGGCTTTTTGCAGGCACATCCTCCCTTACACTGTGGTCTGGAATTCAGAATGATAGGAGAACAAAGGAGTGAGCAAACTTTAAGTCAAGGCAGGCAACCTGTGTGACTTAGTTTAATAATGGATACAGGAACTTCCATCCTTACATCCTTTACTGATTAACAGACAAACATGAAACACCTGAAGAAGCAGGATAGGGGTTGGGTTCCAGGGCCTGGGGCTATGAATTCAGTTTTGACCCTACCAGCTAGATGGAACTAGTTCCTGAGATGGCTGGACCCAGAAAAACGGTCTCTTAACAATGCAAGCTTGGCCGTTGCTTAGGCTGTTCCAAACCAGCTCTTCTCACTTAAGTTAGCCCAGGTATATTAACCTACATTCCGACATGGCTCGGTACCTCTCAGTCCCTTAGTCCCGGCACCTGTATCTTCCTCCGTTCTCAGTGTTGAGTCCCCTGCCTGAGATTCTTTTCCAGAGTTCCTATCTCTCCTCGAAGTCCACCTTTCCTCTCCTGCCTCAGCTATTGGTCCTTCAGGTCTTTATTAAAGCAATCATGGGCTGAAAAGAGTTGTTTACAAACTACTGTGCCTCCATAAGAATAGCAATGCTGAGCTGGAGCCTGTCATCAGAAACCAGCATCTGATTAGTACGAAGACAACCTTACCACAGTGCACCAAGAGACCAACCCAACCTTCTGCTCCTCAAGAAGGGAGCTCTGCTCTCCAGCCGTGTCCCCTGTGGAGTGTGGCTGTATGGGGGGTAGTGGTGGCATGTGGCCATTGTATTAGTCACCTGTCTAGTCACGAGACCTGACAAAGCAGCCTAAGAAGAAAAGGATTTATCTTGCCACAGTTCAAAGGTCTAGTCCATCGTGTTTTTCTTCTTATTCAGTCCTTGACCACACATGCCTGGGCAGGATTTCCAGTAACGTAGCCAGATAGTGAGCACATCCACAGGCACAAACAAATGAACAAACAAACAAGCAATCTTAGCCAGGTGTAGTGGAGCACAGCTTTGATCCCAGCACTGGGGAGGCAGGGGCAGGCAGAGCCTTGTGAGTTTGAGGCCAGCCTGGTCTACAGAGCTAGTTCCAGGACAGCCAGGGCTACCTAGTGAGACCTTGTCTCAAAACAACCAAGGGGGCTGGAGAGATGGCTCGGCAGTTAAGAGCACTCATTTTAGCAGAGGACTTGGGTTCGGTTTCCCATACCCACACGGTGGCCCACGGCTGCCTGAACCCAGTCCCAGGAAATCTCTTACACTCTTCTGGCCTCCATTGGCACTTTACACAAGTGAGCACAGACACACATGCAGGCAAAACACTCAAATGAATAAATAGTTAAAAATCACAACTCAAAAAAGAAAGAAAAACAGAAACAATTACATCCAGGCTCAGTTTGGTGAGCCAATGATTTTATTAGAGTTTCTTCTCTCTCTCTTTCCTTTTCTGAGACAGGGCTTCTCTGTGTAGCCTTGGCTGTTCTGGACTCACTCTGTAGACCAGGCTGGCCTCGAACTCAGAGATCCACCTGCTTCTGCCTCCCAGAGTGCTGGGATCACAGGCGTGCGCCATTTCCCCCTGCAGGATTTCTTAATGAATGCCCTAGTTAGGATTACTTTTTCTGTGATGACATACCGTGATCAGAGCAAGTTGGGGAGGAAAAGGTTTATTTATACTTCCGTATCATTGTTTGTCATCTAAGGAACTCAAGACAGAAACCCAAACGGGGCAGGAGCCTGGAGGCAGGGGCTGATGCAGAGGCCGGGAGGGCGCTGCTCACTGGCTTGCTCCCCATGGCTCAGTCCGATTTCTTATAGAACCCAGGACCACCAGCCCGGGGGTGGCACCGACCCCGCTGGGCTCCCCCATCAACCACTGATTAAGAAAGCGCCCTGCAGGCTTGCTCCCAGTTAGATGTTAAGGAGGCATTCCCTCCTTTGTGATGACTCCAGCTTGTGTCAAGTTAAGAAGGCCTTTAAGGCAGGTGACTCAGACAGCTTAACTGCCTCTATCAGACTGGCCAGGGTCGGGGGTGGCCTGTGAGGCTTTTTCTTGACTGCTGTTGATGGGGAGGGTCCAGCCCACTGTGAACGGTGACATCCCGGGCAGGTGGTCCAGGCTGAGCGCACAGGGGATGGTGGGCGTGTTTTCATTCCCTTCGTGGTCTCTGCTTCAGTTCCCAGACTATGTCCGGTTTATGGCTAGGTGGTGGACCGCGAGTCCTTCCCAAGTTGACTTTTGGCTGAACAGGCCAGGTCAGATCTGCAGCACACACAGAACAGGTGCACACCTGCCGATCGTGGTGGGCCGGAAGGACACGTGGGCGGGGCCTCCCTTTCTCCCATGGACACTCGCGGGCATTGGTTGAGTCCCACAGGGATGGTCAGGCACACAGCCCGAGTGCACACACTGGGGAAGGCAGCCTCTCTCTCCATCACCCCGTTAGATTTTGGCGTCAGGGAGTGGGGCTCAGGGCTGGGCCACGTCCAGGTGTGGTGGTCTTCTGAGCTGGGGTGGGCGCGGGGCTGAGTGCTTGCTGCTCTGGCAGAGGCCCGGAGGACAGTCCCCAGCACCCAACCCAGTCTTATAGTCACCTAGCTCCGGGGCTTTGACTCCCTTTCCTGGCCTCCCTGAACGCTTGTGGTACCCCCTCACAGAGAACACACACACACACACACACACACACACACACACACACACACACCCCTACATGAAAGCAGACTAAGTTTTAAGGAGACGAAGCAGCTGGGACGGGGAGAATGATGGCGACGTGCGAAGGACGAGGCCTAGGCCTGGGGTGCTGGTGGAGAGGCTGCTGAAGCCTAGGTAGAATGACCTGAAGAAACCACGAAGGGGGCGGGACAGGGGAATTGAACAGGGTCTGCCTGGGCCGCTAGTGGGGGACGTAGGGGGGCTGAGAGGAGAATGACGTCAGAAGTAGGAATTCGGAACCTCCAGGGAGCCCAGCGCTGGGGAAGTGGGCGGGGCGTAGAGAGAATGACAGCGCAGGTGGGAGGAGCTAACAGGCCCCGAGACTGAAAGGTAGTGGCGGGGAGGATGGTAGGGAAGGGGTCAACGGAATGGGCAGGGCCCGGGAGACTGCCCTGTGGGAAGTGGGCGAGAGAGACCTAGGGAGGACGGCGGGGAGAAGGGTCTGGCTCGGAAACCAGAGCCCACTCTAAAGCGTCGTCCGTGGGCTCTGGCTGACACTGGCGCCGCGGGAGCAGCGCTGATCTGCCTCTCTCCTCCTACGACCTCCTCACTGACTGCAGCCCGCGGCC
>REGO01000952.1:260468-364292 GCA_010120015.1 Rhombomys opimus
GGGGGGGGTGTTGGTTGAGGGGCCTCCTGTAACCCAGGCTGGCCTCCAACTAGACATGTAACTGAGGATGATCTTGAACTCCTGGTCCTCCTACCTCCACCTCCAGAGTTCTGGCTCTGTGTAGTTGGTTCTCTTCAAACACCCTCACAGGTCTTCCTGCCCAGAGGCAGGAATGGTGTCTTGGATCTCAGTGGCTCAGTGTGGTCCGTCTGTGGTCACAGACACGTGCTGGCTGTCAGTGGCAAGGATGGCTTCGCTTACTGAGCGCCTGCTGCATAGCCGGCAGCATTCTGGCTCCCTCCCAGTGGGCATCTTGCTTTTTCAGATAGTCACTGGTGTTCATGTCACTCCACAGATGGGGAAACTAAGGCACCATGAGCTACAGGGATTTTTCTCAGGAGGTGGGCATTTGGACCTATGCTGTGTAGCTTCTATGTGCCCACCGTGGGAGAGCCAGGAAAGTTGGCTTTTAAGCCTGGTGGGTGGCGGCGTATGTCTGTAAGCTCTGGGCTGATTGTAACACTCTGACTCAACACAAGTGAGCTGACTCTCACTGAGCCTGCTGGTGGCAAGTACCCGTTACCCTAGCCTTTGGGACACCAAGGCAGGAGGAAGGCAGGAGCCGAGGACTTGGAGGTAACTTAGGGAGACCCTATAAAATAAAATGGCTGACACTAAGTTGTGTATGGCAGTGTGCACACGACACCCCATCTTAGGGACTGAGATGTGAAGATCGAAAGCCTTGCTGTAGAGTGCATGCCTAGAATCCCCCTAGTGTAGGGCTGTGAGGCAGAGTCAGGAGTAGAGCTCCTGCCTGAAATAACCGACTGAGGAGCTGAGGGTGTGGCTAAGGTGCCCTCTCCCTTACCATCCCCCCAGTGAGAGGGTAACGAGTAAATATGATCAAAATAATTTATTTACAATAATGAAAAGGTTCTAATGGGACCCATTGTTACATATAGCTAACATGTGTCCATAAATAGGAAAGACAAGCCAAACATGACAGTTCTCCTTTGCTGAGAATGGATTGGTTGCTCAGCACTGCCCACAGCCACCTCCTCACCACTGAGAGGTTTCCTGTTGTCTCCCCCACATTTCTGTGGTGCTGGGACAGGACCCAGGTGAGTGCCACTGAGCCAGAGCTCAGAGCCTGCCAACAAGCTCAGGAACTGAGGGAAGTGTATTCAACCTGACAAGCACCACAGCTCGCCCACACCCACAGTCCCGCAGAACCAGCACCAGATCTGAGCTCTCCTCTGTATACCTTTTCCCCCTCTTTACACTCTTACACCTACCCACCCACCCACTCATCCATCCATCCATCTGTCCATCGTCCATCCATCTATCCATCTAGCTACCTACCCACCCATCCACCCATCCATCCACACAACCATCCATCCACCTGTCCATCCAGCATCCGTCCATCCATCCACCCGTCAGTCCATCTACACATCTGTCCATCCATTTATCCACATTCACCTACACATTCACTCACTCATCTCTGCTCCTCCCTTCCTTTCCTCTTTCCCATCCTCTTTTCATTCCTTCTGCCCATAAACATCTAAGAGATCCCCCTGGCTCCATGTGTGAGGGTCCTGGGATACAGCAGACAGAGACGCTGCTGAGGAGGCCACACACCAGCGGTGGGAGGCAAAAAAAGGGAGTGAGTAAACAGAGGCAGTCAAGGAGGGTGGCATAGATGAGCAGCAAAGATTCCTGTGGAGCCAGGAGCGGCAAAGGACACTTGTCATCCTGCACACGCTCTTGGGAGGCTGAGAAAGTGTGGTCAGGGCAGTGCAGCAAGCCTGTGTCAAAAGAAGAAAAATGAAGAGCTCAGTGTGTGGCTTATCATGGGATTGTGAGGGTGGGGTTCCGTTATCTGTGTTATTGCAGATCTAGATGCTGGTCATTGCCAGCTTAGGCAATGCTTGGCTGTGGGCTGTGGCTTTTAATGGTAAACAGATTGACCCAGGGCCTGGGAGCCTGGCTGCTGCTGCTCATTAGGAGGTGCTGAGATATTAAATATTTCTTCTTAGCAGCCAGGAGCAGGGGCTGGGCTGCAGGGGTATGTGTGTGAGACTCAAGTCCAGTATTTGGGGGCTAGGGGGGTGGCTCATTGGTACCTGCTCTGTGTCCCTGAAGCCCTGGGTTCCATGCCCAGGGGCTCACACACCAGGCGTGGTGGCACAGATCTGCCACCAACACTGTGGAGGTGGAAGCAGGAGGATTACAAGTTTATCCTTGACTATACCTATAGGCAGTTTCAGGCCAGCCTTGGCTACATGAGATTCTGTTTAAAAAAAAAAAAAAAAGGAATTAATTTTAATATTGAAATTTTCCTTTTTTCTTTTTTTGGGGGGTGGGGGGTGGGGGGTGGGGAGGCCTTACTAGTAGCTCTGGCTGGTCCACTCTCATTATGTAGTCCAGGCTGGCCTTAAACTCACGGAACTCTGTTTGCCCTCCCTCCTGAGTGCCACACATACTTTCTACAGGAAGTTTTGTCTTTGAGACAGTGTCTCTCTAGGTAGCTCAGGGTGGTTTTCAATCTTCAACCTTCTAGCCTCAGCTCTCTGAAAGCTGGGCTCCCAGGTGCACGGCGCTAAGGAAAGGGTTGTTCTAAGTTGTGTGAACTCTTCCGTGTGAGTCTGTGTTCTGTCTGGAAACTCCACCAATTTTCTTCCCAGGAGAATGAAGGGGCCTCCAGGCTCTGCAGGAGAGAAAGGTGAGGGGAGAAAGTTGGGTTAGTTTTAGCTGAGCCAGGATGGCGGTTCCAATTCCTGGTGATGTGGCTGGCTGATGAGCCTGTGGGGTAGGAGCCTCAAAATTGTGGTTCAGATGTTAGAGCCAGAGCCAGAGAGATTCATCTGTCATCTTCACCCACTGCGAAGACAACTGGAGTATGAATAAGGATGAAAGGACATCTGGACTGTGCGGCAGAGCAGGGAGGGGGGAATATTCCAGGCAGAGGGCCTACCCTGCATCCCCCTTGTGTAAGACTGACCTAGGTGTGGGGTGGTTCTGAGCAGGGTGACTCCAGCAGAGAGAGGTGGCTGAAAGGCCCTTGTCTGTGCGAGGGGCCAGAGCTTCCACAGATGAATCACCGCCAGGGTGGAGCCTCTGGTTTCCAGATCACCCCAATGTTTGCATCTTGTTGATGCACCCCTCCCCAACTGCTGGGTTTTTTTCCTGTAATTCCCCAGTGAAGCTGGTACAGGAGCAAATGGAGGGAAGGAGTGGCCTGTGTTTCCAGAGAGGGCTCCCCACACTCACCCCACGGGGTCAGGGCCCAGTGCTCCATCCCCAGACGTGGGGCAGAGCTTGGGGCTGGGCCTCAGGTAGAGCTCTCCCCAAACACTGAAGAAACTGGGGGTGAGGATGCATGCCTGAGCCTGTATCCCAGCACTCAGGAGGGTCTGAAGTTCAAAGTCACCCTGGGCTGTCTAGTGAGTTTGAGGCAGCAAGTTGAACACAGAACAACTCCCGTTCCGCTCCGTAGCTATTGTTTTCTGCTGAGATAAATGGTCGGTTTTTGTTGGTTTGGGCTAGTCAGAATTTATTTATTTATTTACTTAAGAACTTACATTTATTTATGTGTGCATGTGGTGGTCAAAGGCCATTTGCGGAACTATTCTGTGGGCGTCAGTTCTTTCTCTCTCCACCACGCCGCCGACGCCGGCGCCGGCGGTCCTGGGGTCTGCAGGCTTAGCAGTTCTGTCAGCCCTGAGCCATGTCAGCAGATCTAACCTGACGAGGAGACATCTGTCCTCCGGGTTTGCCCAGCTCCGATTACCTCTCATTTCCTCATTTGGGGACCTTCTCTGCTGTTCCTGTCTCCCCTCCACCTCAGTCAAGAACAGTGAAAGAATGGGAAATATGTCCCCGGCCTAGGGGGGATTTCTCTACCTGGACTCTCCAGCCTTCTGCTTCTGGGGTCCTAAGAGGTCATTGACAGGAAGCCCCCAAAATGTGGGTGGGGACGGGCAGGAAAGGCCCGGGGGCTAGGGGATCCTGGGAAGGAAGAGGCTGGGTGGGTGTTCCGCGGGGCTCTTTGGTTCTGATGAGTGGGTGGGGAGTCTTGGATGGTCCCAGAGTCCTCTGCGAAAGCCCTGGACTTCGGGGAACCCTGGGGGGCGTCCAGTGATGGGGAGCTAGGGCTTGAAAGAAAAGGGGAGCAGGAGAGACAGGGAGAGAGACAGAGGTTTGAGAGTCAGAGACAGAGAAACAGAAAGGGAGAGACAGACTCGAGAGGACTGCAGGGCAGACTCGAGGCTGAGCTTGTGCCTCCTGTGCTGAGGTTTCGGCGCACAGGAGAAAGGCCGGCTGTGGACTCAGGAGAGGCCAGGGAGTGAGTGGATCCCCGACATCACATGCTCCCCATCAAATAAACAACTCTTTAATGTGTCAAAGTTAAACACACACACACACACACACACACACACACACGCACGCACCAAATAGATAGATAGATAGATCGATAGATAGATAGATAAAGTACGTGAGAAGAACGGTGCGGGCTGGGATGCTGGGGGGGGGGGCTGGAGAGGGGGAGGAAGGGAGAAAGTTCCCGGGCGGGGCGGGGCAAGGAGCCCGGGAACTCGTAGCTGCCCTGCACCACCTCCCCGGAAAAGGCAGGCGCCTCCGAAGCCTGCCTATAAAGCGCGCGCGCGCGGGCAGGGGACACCACTGCCTGCCCGACCGTGGCCATGGACCAGCACACGCTGGATGCGGAGGACCCCACGGCCGCCGGGCATCCAGGGGGTACTGCGCGCTTGACGGATACTGTGAGCTCCCCGGATGCTGCTACCCTGAAAGCTCCTGTGCCACCCACGGACGCCGCGCTCCCCACGGACGCCGTGCGTCCCTCGGTTCGGGACCCCGAGGCCGCGTGGCCGTCAGCCCCGCACGGCTGCTCCCGCCGCCTGCTGCTCGCGTGCCCAGGCGCCCTGGTGTTGTCTGCCTTGGTGTTCGGAGCGCTCTGTGGTCCCCTCGCCCTCTTCACCCGCACCCAGACCTTGCCTGCGCTCACAATCACTACTTCGCCCAGCCCGGGGCGGGAGACTGCTGTCTCCAACCCTGGCAGCGAGCACCACACTACACGACAGGTGAGGCTCGCCCGGGCCCCGGGGACCTTCCTCACCTTCTGGGAGCGTCTCCCTGCACGGGGGCAACACCCCTTCCCCGCCCCTCCCAACCGCTTGGGGCGTCCTTCTCCTTCTCGCGCTCAGAAGAGACCCCTTGGTGTCCTTCATCCCCGGGGGGGGGGACGACCGAGGCTCCGCTGCGTCTCCCCACAGTCCCTCTCGGCCCACGGGGCTCCCCTTTGCACCCGAAGGAGGGCACCTCGGTGTGTGCTGGGCCCTGGGAGTTCCCACCTGCTGCGCTGGGCCGTGGGGAGCTCTACCTTTATTCTCTTTTCTTTCCAGGGTCCCGTGTTTGCCAGGCTGCTGGCTAAAGACGGTGAGTGCCCTCGGCGGGCCGGCGGGAGGCGGAACCTTCTCACCCGCCCTCCTCCCTCGCAGCTCCCACTGCCGTCCTGGTGACCTCCTCTGGGTCCTCTGAGCACCGGGACGTCGCACCCCTGGCCTGGCTCTGGGGGCTCTCTCTTCCTCCCGTCCCCCTTTCCGCGCAGCCCAGCTCCGCTCCTGCTCTTTTCCCGGCCGAGGCGAGCGCCTCCCGCGGGCCCCGCCCACCACCACCTCCAGCTAGCCCCGCCCACCACCTCCCGCGGGCCCCGCCCACCACTTCCGGCTGGCTGGGAGGGGCCCGGGGCTCCACGCACCTGGGCTAGCACCCTGGAGCCCTAGCTCCGATACCTCCCGCCTACCTTCAAGTTCCAGGTCGGTTTCTCCGCTGGAATTCCTTCTCCCCTACTTCCCCTTTCCCCCGGAGTTTCTCCCTCCTTTCCTCCTCGCACTTCCCCCAAGGCTCCCCTTCTTTGTCCTCCCCCTGCCCCCCGCCACCCCCACCCCGGGCTCTCCTCACTCTCTCTTCCCTGGAGCTCCCCAGCACCTCCACTCTCCACCCCCACTAGACTCCTCAACGCCCCTTTCTTATTCCACTTCTTGGATTATCTCCCCTCTAGGAGGCCTCCCTCCCTCTCTCTCCCTTCCCTCCCCCCTCCCCCCCCCCCCGTCCCCTTCTGTCCTCCTCCCACGCCCTCCCCCGTTCCCGTGGTCCCCCCCTCTCCACAGCCCACCCTTGGTAACCCAGGGCTCTCTTTCTAGAGGCGTTGCTGAGCAATAGGACCCTGAAGTGGCACAGCCAAGACGGAGCTGACAGCGTTTACCTGCCCTCCCAGGACCTGAGGTACGAAGAGGAGGAGCGGGAGTTGGTGGTGATACAGCCTGGGCTGTACTGCGCGTCCTTGCAACTGAAGCTCACTCCGGTGTCCAAGAACACGGACCACAAGGTGCAGGGCTGGGTCTCTCTTGTCCTGCAAACAAAGCCTCAGGTGGATGACCTCGACGGCTCGGCCCTGAGGGTGGAACTGTCCCCTCACTCCATGGAGGACAGCCTCGTGCAGGGTTCCTGGGATCGCCAGGTGCGGCTGGAGGCTGGCCACCGGCTCAGCGTGGGTCTGAGGGCCCATCTGCACGGCGCGCAGGACGCTTACAAAGACTGGCAGCTGTCACAGCGCAACATCACCGGCTTTGAACTCTTCCTCTGCAGCCCGGCGCTCCGCGGGAATTCTTACCCTCTCGGTTGCTGCCGGCCATCCTTCTCATGATGCCTGGTTGTTGAGACCCCAAGCTGCTATTTCTCACGGGGTCTGAGCAGAGCTTCCTTCTTCCAGTACTTTCCTCCCGTCTCTGACTGGACCTGGTATTTATTGTGAGCAGAGGTCGGACCGGCACTTCACAAAATTCCTTGGACAGCATTAGGAAACCACTGGACAGCTGCTACAGAGAAATAATCATCAAAAAAAAAAAAAAAAAAAAAAAATCAAACTATTTATATTAAATTGTGAGAAATAAATGTATTTGTAAATAAGCCCTATTTTTATTATTTTTGTTGTTTCGTTTTAGGTTTTCGTGTCTATGGTATGCTGTTCATTCACTCATGTTTATGTGCATGTGTGTGCATGTCTATAGAGAGCAGGGGTTGACTCAGTGTCTTCCTCAGTCACTTTCCACCTTGTTTCTGGGGACAGAGTCTCTCTGAACCTGGAACTCACTGTTTCTACAAGGCTTTCTGGCCTTTGGGCTCCAAGAATCCTCCTGTCTCAATCCCCAGGCATTGCCCTCCACTCTCTTGGGATTATGGGGCTCTACTATGCCTGCAGTCAGGTCCTTAAAATAATTGGCTGACCCAGCTCTGTACTACTCTCCCTTTTTTCCAGACAAGAATTTTACGTAGCCCAGGCTGGCCTTGAAGTTCCTATGTAGCTTAGCCTGGCCTCGAATTCAGGCCAGCATCCTGATCCCTGAGTGCTGGGGATGGAACTGGGGTCTCTCATGGATGCAAGGCCTGAGCTCTACTTCAGAGCCATCTCTTTCTGGGAACAAAACACAAAGCCCCCCGGCCATCCAGGTTTGCCAGCGTAGAAGTCTATGATTATGATGGGATGGGGTTGTGCTGTGGGTACTGTTCTGTCTGAGAGCAGTATGATTGTAGATACAAACAAATGAAGGGGAATTTGTTAAGGAAATCACCCCCAACAGTCGAGGCTGAGAAATCTCCCCACAAATCAGATGGCCGTCTTTAATTCACAGGACTGGAATGTCAAGATCTTCTTGGCTGCTTAGTGAGTTTAGGGCCAGCCTGGGTCACCTACACAAAACAAGCGAAACCAAACAGAAGCCGAGTCCCTGCTCTGCGAGCACGGGACTGGGGTGTGGAGTGTGGGTCCCACAGGAAGGAAGCTGACGGGTGATGTAAGTCGGGGCCCAGGCTGGGACCGGGGCTGGTGGCAGTGTGTATGTAAACTCAACTGCTTGTTAAGCATTTCCTCACACTGTGAGTCACCCAGAGCCGCTCTGCACCTTAGCAGATTAAAAAAAAAAAAAAAAAAAATTCCATTTCAGTATTTCCTAGCTGTGACTTCAGGTGACTTGCCTAGCCTGTGAGGGGGTAGCGGAAATCCCTTTGCGACTCTCACCCAATGGGATTCCGTGTTTACTGACATCACAGTGGGACCTCAGGCTGGGAAACTCACACCCAGCAATGACATTGCTCACTGACTGGCAGCATGCCCCCCTGTCCCCCCTCCTGAGCTGTTGGGCTCTGAGAGAGGCTCATGCAGGAGAGCATGGCTTCCTTTCCAGCACTGCAGAAAGTATTGCAAAAATTAACATTTGCATAAAAAAGGAAGCAAGAAAGCATGCAGGGGTTTGCCCTTTCTTCTCTTGCTCCCCCATACCCATTTTCTTGATGTGTGTATCAGAGGTCCATGTCGTGTTTCTTGCAAGCACGAGGACCTGAGTTTGAGTCCCCAGAACTCATTTTAAAATGCAGAATGTGTCCTGGCTGTGGCTGCAGCGGGGTGGCAGTGGTGTCAGAGGCAACAATGCACGCCTTTGATCCCAGCACTCAGGAGGCTGAAGCAGGTGGATCTCTGTGAGTTTGAGACCAGCCTGTTCTACAGAGTGAGTCCAGAACAGCCAGGGCTACACAGAGAAACCCTGCCCTGAAAACAACAAGAAAAAACAAAAATCAAACCAAACCAAACCAAAAAAAACAAAAACAAAACAAAAAAAAAAAAAAACAAAAAACCCAAAACAAAAAGCTGGTGCTCTAACCACTGGTATTTCCAGCCCTCCTCATGTGTCTCTTGCCTTCTGTTTATATGTTGGTGTCATATTGTGTGTCTTTGTCCCTTTTTCCAATGTGGCCACACAGAATTTTTTTTCCCCTACTTTTCACTATTAATTTGTCTGTCTGTCTGTCTGTTATTTATTTGAGACAGGGTCTCACTATGCAACTCTAGCTGGTTGTACCAGGCTGGCTTTGAACTCAGACCCACCTGCCTTTGCCTCCCAAGTGCTGGGCTTAAAAGCATGTGCCGCCATGCCTGGCTAACCTGGCTGCTTTGATAGGCTTGTTAAATTGGGTTATTAGGGCATAGGTTGTGACCCCTAAGGCCAGTAGCACATTTCCATTCCCAGCACCGAGGAGGCAGAGACACGAGGGCCCCTGACCAGCTGGTTAAGCCTAATCAATGAGATCCAGGACTGTGGGAGACGCTGTCTCAGAACAAAGGGGGGTGGGATTTAGAAATGCACCTGAGGTTGACCTCTGGCCTCCGAATTTTCGAGCGCAGCTGCACACACGTGCACTACCACAGCACACACACACAGCACACCTGCTCGAGCGACGCTGTGCCAAACAGATCAGACAGCCATGAGCTTTTTGGAGGACCACTCAGTGCACAGGAGCTTGAAAGGGGCAAACAGGAGTGGAGGCCTAGACTCACGGAAAAGGCCGTAGAATGTTCTAGTAGAGGAAGAATGGATTGCTAAGAGAGATGAGGAAGAGGCAATGCACGGATAGTGATCGAATTAGTTTAAAAATATATATGGATTTTTGACAAAGGGTTTCTCTGTGTAGCCCTGGCTGTCCTGGGGAATCTCTCTGTAGAGCAGGCTGGCCTGGAACTCAGAGATCCCCTGAATCTGCCTCCTGAGATTAAAGGGTGCTACAGTGCCTTAGCTTGGTAGTGACATGCCAGCATTCAGGAGGCCGAGGCCCAGCCTGGGCTGGTGGGAGACCTTGTATCAAAAACCCAAGGGCAGGACGTTTGCATGCAAGCTTCTGGGGTCCATCCCATGTGCTGGCAAACGGGGAAGGATGCCAGGGAATTCGTTCCTGAGAAGGAAATGAGAACTCGTGGGCTGGGGTGTCCGGTACTGCTTAGAGTCATTATGAGGAGAAACGAGAATGACAACCAGATTTGAATCACGAGGCCCACGGTGGTTTCCTGAGAGCTGTCCTCTCTGGCATGAATGGAAGCGATTGCATCATAGCAGCTCCAAAAGCTGGTAGCCAGTGAGCAACTTGGGAGCTCCTGTGCACAGCTGCTGGACTGTAGTTGTTGTTATGGTGAGGGTTGGACCCAGGGCCTCCTTTATGGTAAGCGCTGACCACTGAGCCACGCCCCTTCACTGGGGGAGCCTAGGTGGGGCTGCACCCCTGGTCACCCCCTCACTCCCTCACTGGGGATTTTGGGGGGTCCACCTCTGATAACACCCTCAGTCCCCTCACTGAAGGATTCTAGGAGGGGAGGCTCCACCGCTGAGTCATGACCACTCATGGGAAATTCTAGTCAAGGCTTCACCCTTGACCATGCCCCTTTCCCCCTTATTGGGAGAGTCTAGGTGGGTGCTATATTGCTAATCCATCACGAGTCTTTTATTGAATTTAATTTTTATTTTTGGGATAGTGTCTAGCCTGGAACTTTTCATCTCTTGTGTTACCCTCCTGTGTAGCTGGGGTGACTGACATGTGCCACAAGACCTGGCTAGAAAATGGCTGTTCTAAAAGGTGCTTTTATGTAGAGAGACAGTGTTCCTCATTGTTGCCATTCGGACAAGTCCAGTTGCCGGTGGTGTGGACAATAACAGTGAGGACTCAAACCCATGACAAATCCAAGGAGATTGCATTGGCTTTGACCTTTTCTTCTTTGGAACCGCTGCGGTGTTTATTGTTGATCTTCCCACCTGTGACCTCAGAGGCAAGCGGAGCCCCAGGACACACGGACGGGAAGCAAACGCACCTCGAAGGTCCCAGGGCCATCTGTGACTTCCACCCAGTACGCTGTGGGTCATTTCGGGCTTAGTGTTAGGAGTACACTGCCTCCTACACGCAGTTCTTGAAGGACCAGCAGGCAGGGCAGGGGGACGGGCTCTGCCCAGGGGGCGACCTGAGTTTGGATCCCCGGAACACACACAAGCTCGGGGCAGTGTGGGTCTGTAATCCCTGAGCTGGAGACGTGCGGTCAGGAGAATCTGCGGGGCTCGGTGGGGCCAGGCTAGAAAAGTCAGGTCCTGGTTCACTCTGACCTACTTTCAAAGAGTGAGCTAGAAAGCTGGTTAAAGGTTGTCCACCTTTAACCCCAGCACTCGGGGGTGAAGGTGCAGAGGCAGCAGGTGCATCTCTGTGAGTTCCTGGCCAGCCTGGTCTACAGAGTGAGTTCCCGGCCAGCCTGGGCTGCAGAGTGAGACCTTGTGTCAAAAGCAACACAAGATAAAGTTAGTGGAGAGTGACAGAAAAGGGGAGTCTCGTGGGCATGGAAGCTCTCACCATATCGGCACAGGTGACCACACCCGAATGCTCACATGCACACACCAGAGAAATGTCTGACATTTACACACACACACACACACACACACACATTTTCACTGGGAGCCAGAAGCTCCCAGGTCCTCAGGCAAGCTGGGAAACTTAAGTCCAATAAGGCCAATAAGTCCCACCCCTGCAGCCAAGAGATGATGTTCTGAAAACGTGTGTCAGCAGTTATTCTTTTATTGATTTGTTTTTTCGAAGCACGGTCTTGTGTAGTCCAGGCTGGTTCCTGGGCTACATAGTTGAGGGTGAACTTGAACTCCTAAGCCTCTAGCCTCTTGTCTCCAGAGCCCCACAACAGCAGCCCTTTAAACACCATTTCACATACAGGCTGCTGAGGTGAAGGTGGGATCTAAGGAGCCTTCCCAGCCAGGGCGGGAGGCTTGCAGAGAGGAACCAGACAGAAGCATGTGACAGAAGCAGCTGCTCAGGCTGCCTGCAGTCACTCAAGCCACAGAGGCTATGGGGCCATGGGGCCATGCTGTCATTCAGAAGCAGGGAAGAATGCTGAGAGGCCATTGTACCATCTCAGACGGAGCTGTGCTCTTCCCAAGTCTCGTACTGCAGACAGCCCTGGGGCCTGAGGCAATGGGACAGCCTCCTGGAGTGGAGTGGGGCTGGAGGGCAGAGCACTTATCCAGTTCCTGAGAGTGACAGAGGAAAGCCAGGCAGGCTGGCACATGCTTGTAATTCAGCCCTGGGGCCTGCCCCTCTAGGGACCTCTGCAGCCTATTAGAATCTGTGAGCTCAGCTTCAGTAAGAGGTTCTGTCCCAAAGTCAAACTGATCAATGACAGCTGGGATTGTTCCTTCACACACACACACACACACACACAGACACACAGACACACACAGACACACAGACACACACAGACACAAAGACACACACAGACACACACACATACAGACAGACAGACAGAAACACACACAGACAGACACACACACTCACACACTATACACGTACAGACAGACATGGACACAGACACACAGACACACACAGACAGACAGCCACACACAGACACACACAGACACATACAGACACGAACATACACACACACACACACACACACACACACACACACAGATTTCATGGAACATTCCAGTGGCAACACACATCTGTTTTCCTAGAAATCAAGAGGCTGAGGCAGAATGTGTGTGTGTGTGTGTGTGTGTGTGTGTGTTTGTGTGTGTGAATGAGAGAAAGAGAGAGAGGGAAGGAGGGAGAGACAGAGAGACACAGAGAGAGAGGGAGGCAGGGTGTGGGATGGCTCAGTGGGAAAAGGCCCTAACATCTAAGCCTGATGATCCAAGTTATATTCCTTGGACTTCCACGGTAGAAGAGATAACTTCAGTGAGCCGCCCTCTGACCTCCACCCTATGCCCTGGTAACAATACCCATATGCACAGAGAAATACTTCTTTTTATATAAATAGAGTCTGAGGCAGGAGGATTGGTGTTACAGAGTAAGGCAGTGTTTCGGCAAAGACAAGTAATAACACGACACAGCAAAACAATGAGACTAAGTAAAACATCAGCGTAAAAGACTCTGAGATTTGCCTTGACTGATTTTGGACTTGGAGCCTACAGCCTCATGTTGCTGTAGTCTCAAGTTTCTTGTATGTTTCGAGACAGGCTCTTGTGAAGCCAGGGCTGGCCTCGAACTCCCGACCCTCCCACCGCCTGCCTGGTTTAGGAGGTGTCTTGCACATGCTAGGTGAGAGCCCTGTTAGCTGAGTGTCTCTAGCATGCCGCATGCTGGGGTGGCCTCTTCTCTTTTCATGGCCAGGCGGGCAGAGAGAGGTGGCTCATTTTCCCAACGTCTCGGCTGTCTTCAGGTCTCGTCTGTGAGGGAATGTTGTCGTTGTTTCTCACAAGTACCTCCCTAAACGCACACATTTCTCCTGAGGTAGGAAGTTTTGGCTTTTGTAGCTCAGGCTGGCCTCAAGCTTGAAGCTATCTTCCTGACTCAGCCTCCCAAATATTGAGCAAGTGAAGTCATTGACCCAATTTTGGCACAAGATTGAATTTTTCTATGGATTGAAACTATTAGCTTTCCCTTTCTTTTTGTTTTTATAAACTGTGATTTATTTTTTAAGGATTGCATAATTTTTTTTATTTAAAGCATTGACTCACTGAATGAGAATTTTGTACATGAATATAAATGTTTTGATAAAATCCATATCTTAAACCAGGCATAGAGGTGGTACCTTTAATCCAGCACTTGGGAGGCAGAGGCTAGCCTGGTCTGCAGAGAGAGTCCAGGACAGTCAGGGCTACACAGAGAAACCGTGTCTCAAAAAAAAAAAAAATCTATCTATAAACAGTATTTTTCTATTTTAGGAAGACATTTAGTCTAATAGAAATCAGAAACTTGAGTCTGGAGAGACACTTAGAGGTTAAGATCACTGGCTGCTCTTGCAAAAGACCAGGTTCAGTTCCCAGCACCCACACGCCGGCTCACAGTGGCCTGTAACTGCGCCTTGAGAGGCTCCTTCACCCTCTGCTGACCCCGTGAGCGCTGCCCTCTCACGCACGTACCTCCACACAAACAAACATACATGCATTCGTAAAAACACTACAAACTGCAGGGCAATGGCGGCGCACGCCTGTAATCCCAGCACTCAGGCGGCAGAGGCAGGCGGATCTCTGTGAGTTTGAGGCCAGCCTGGTCTACAGAACGAGTGCAGGACAGCCAGGGCTACATGGAGAGATAGTGTATGGAGAAACACCCATGCATGCACGCGTGCACACACACACAGACATACAAAGTAAAAACTACATCAGCTTGGCTGATCTGGCCCTGCCCTTGCCTTGGCAGAGCAGGAGAGCTGATGCTGGTGGCTCGGGGGCAGAAGAGTTGCCAGGCTGACCAAATCAGCTCCCACCCAGGCCCGCATCCAGGGCTGTGAGCTAGCCCAGCCCAGCATCTACCCCATCTGTGGGCTGCCTTTGTGAAGGTAGGTCCTGCAGAGCCAAAGCTGCACGATCACCATGACAGGGCAACAGCAGAATGTCCTAGGAGTCCCAGTGAGGCTCCAGCACTGACAGAGCAGCAGGAGACAGAGGCCTCGCGCCAGGCCAGTGACTCACTGCAGTGAAAGGAAAGCTGCGAGGACAAGAGGGTGTGCTGTGGGACACACTGTGACACACCAGGGCTCCCAGGGCAAGATGGTTTTATTTTCTAATTTTAATGTTTTCTTTTGTGGAGGAAGTTGGCAGGGTGGAGGGTTCATGTGGGGGATGAGTGGGATTGGGGCACATCTGTGAAATTCACAGAGAACCGATAGAAAGTTTTAAAAAATCAGAAACTAAAACAGATGTGTGCAACATCTGTGAAACATATGGCCTCAGACGCCACCGTTATTATGCAATGACACAGTGAACCTATGTGTATTGTCACTAAAGCTTTTATTGTGATGAAAATCATATAACATTTCTCATGTTTTCTGTTGTTGTTTAGTTAGTTTATTAATTTAAACTTTTGAGGCCGTCTCATGTTTTCTCAGGCTGGTTTTGAACTGCTATGGAGCCAGAGATGAGTTTGCTTTCCTTAGCGTCCGGCCTTCGCTCCCTGGGGCCGGGATGGCAGGCAGTGGCCACCATGCCTGGCTTTAACACGCTCCACTGCAGTCACTCTGCTTGAGAGTTTGAGGCCTCAAATGCCCAGGCTCCTCTCCAAACCCTGGATCCCTGTACTCCAGCATTGTCACTGACAGCCGAGTCATTTACACCCTTCAAGTTACAGGTTTATTTGTTGTGTGTGTTCATCACACCCTCCCCGTCCAGGGCTCACGTGGAGGTCAGAGGACAACTTTCAGGAATCGTGGGGTTGGCAGCCTTGGCAGCAGGTGCCACTGTCAGCTGAGCCTTCTGGCCACCCCGTGTTAACCCCCTTTAAAGCGCTCGGCTCAGCTAGTGGTGAGCAGGCCTCCACTTCGGCTGACGCCACATCTTGAAGAGCCTTTTTGGTCATGCCTTGTTTCACGGTGCACACCTGTCATCCCAGCGCTGGGGAGCGGGAGGAGGAAGGAGCAGGGTTTGGCTGCAGAGTGAGTTTGAGGCCAGCCTCCTGAGGGCCGCAAGGATGGATCTGCTCCCAACCGCTACCCTGTCTGTCCCTGGTCTCTTCAACACGGCACACCACCTCTTTCCCGGCTCTCAGAGCCCTACCTAGACCACCATGCCATAAATGGCAGGCCATTACCAGCTGGCAAAAGCCAGGCCGCACAAGGCAATGAACAGCTGTGGACATACTAAAACTCAAACTAAAATTTCACACTTGAGATTAAAACACAAATATATCCATATAACAAAACTGAGTTTACAAAGAAACCGTCACCCCCATGATAGGACCCTGTCTCCAAAACCAAAACAACAACGACCAAAACCTCATTTTCGTCATGTGCCATTGCAGTCGGCACTCAGTGTCTCGGTGAGGTGTGCTTCCTGGGGGGTGTGTATTAGGGACCATGAAGGTTTAATACTGAGTTCTGATAAACATTCTTTTCCTCCCTTTATGTCTTTGTTGCTGGGTCTCCCTCTCTCCATAGAAGCCCAGCTTTGGGGAGCACTGGAGGAGGAGGCCTCTGCAGCCTCCAGCGCAGTCCAGGAGGGCTCTGTCCGTTAGAGTCTCATCCTGTGAGGCGATCTGGGAAGGTTCCGTCTCTGACGTCTCTGACATCACCTGAAGGGGCCCAGCTGAGGGCCGAGCCGGAGGACCTGGGGCCCATCTCCAGCCCCTGGGTGAAAACCTGGGCATGGCTAGAGGTGTGTGCCACCCCAGCCCCAGAGAGACAACCCCGGCACACGCTTCGAGCTCACGCCGCCCAGCGTGGCTCACGGGGCAGCTCCTGGTCCAGGAGAGCCCGTGTCTGGAGGCAAAAACATGGAGAGCAATAGAGAAAGACCCCCGACTCCTGCTACAATCTCCACGCGAGGGTGCTGGGCACACCCACACCACACTCACATGGAAGCACACGCTCACATGGAAGCACACACTCACACACGCTCACATACATATTAGTGCACCTCTTGGGAACGTGTCACATACACACACAGGCACGTGTAGACTCACATACATTCACGTTCACATGTGCGCGCTCACATGCACTCACATCATATACACACATCCTTTACACGCTCACTTGTACACGCATACACTCACACATACACACATGTATTCCTTAATACATATATACCTGTATACATACACTCCCGTGATCACATCTATGTGTATATACATGGATATATGCTCGCGCACTCGCACACGCACGCACACACACACACACACACACACACACACAGACGCACGTACTTGCGCATACACGCACGCACGCACGCACGCACGCACGCACGCACGCACGCACGCCGGAGCTCAGAAGCAGAGTGAGCCATCAGGAGTTTAATGAAAGCAGCGAGTTGGGACAATGACCCAGTCATTAATGGCAGCAGAGTCCAGATCCAGCGTGGATCGGCTTGCTGACGCCCGTAAAGAGGGCTCTGGGGCTTGGTGACAGCCTGCCGAGTGGAGACCTGACGCAGGAATGGGGGGAGGGCCGCTGGGGGGGAGGGCCGCTGGGAGGGGGAGGGCCGCTGGGGGGGAGGGCCGCTGGGGGGGGGAGGGCGGCTGGGGGCCGCTCCACGTGCTCCACCAGCCCTGCTCCGGCTCCATGGCGGATTTGGGCTGGTGTCCTGGGTTGCGCTTAGGAAGCTGAGTAAGGTTCTGAAGAGTGTGTGCTCAGCGCCCCGAACCAGGAAGGGATGCGCTCAAAGTGGGTGGCGCTGTTCAGCAGGGAGGAAAAAGAGGAAGAAAGGGAGAGTTTTCGGATGCGGCTGCCCCAGCCCTGTTGAACTTGTGGGTGTGAGTGCGTGTGAGTGAAAGTGTGTGCGTGACTGCATGAGGCTGTAAGTTTGTGTGTGTGTGTGTGTATGTGTAAGTACACGTGTGAGAGTCTGTGTGTGTACAGGTGTGCACACTGTGGTCTGTAGATTAAAAAAAAAAAAAAACACGACTTTATTAATGTTCTTAAATGCTTTTACCTCCCTTCCCAGCCACTGACAGAGGAAGGGGAGAAGGAAGGTGACTAGGAAAAGGGCGGGGGCCTCTTTAGACATCGTTCCTCGGGTGACTGGGCTCTCCTCTTCCTTGTCTAGACAGCAGCCTTTCCAGTCAAACAGCAAACACTGCACAGCAACTCGAGTCAACAACAGCAGCACGATTCAGCCCAAACAGCGATGCTCTGCCAGGTCAGCAAAAGCGGAAGACTCAGTGCCAGGAGAAGCTGCCGGGCAGGCCGAGTGCCAGGAGAAGCTCCCTGGAGCGTTTCTCTCTGAGAAGTGAGTGTAGAAAAGCGAGCCTTGGGAGCCTTACAAGGCATCGTGAGGCAAGCATCTCTGTCTGCGGGCTTCTAGTTATCTCTTCTCTGGGTCCACACAGGGGGCTGTTTTCCAGAGGGCAAATCCCACGCCCATCGCACCAGGCAGCTTTCATCGTTCGTCACGTGCCCTCTCAGGTGTCTGACCGAGGTCATGTCAAGCCACTTGAGCACCGATCTCGGTGAGACAGTGGTGGTTTATTGAATGCTTTTCCAAGCTTACTGCAACCCGGGCCACAAGAAAGGTCTCGGGAGCCTAACTGTGTCATTGGTCTGTTTTCCAGAGTCGGTTTCTAAAGGCAAAAACTGCAATTAGCTCATCCAGGTGGACAGATGGTGGCACAGGGTGATGAGTTCTGACTCAAGTTATTTTTGCTAACCAGAAAAGCAGTTCTAGCTGAGCTTTGACTGCTCTCAAGTGACGCTTATGGTTGGGGCCAGCTGCACTTATGGTTGGTGACTTTCTGGGAAAAACAGGCCACAGAGTACACTGAACATATACATAGTTTTTGGTCACCTGACCCTGTACTGAGATTCTTCTACATCAGCAACAAGTTGAGATGATGTGGCTGGTGGGCCTGAAACAAAAATGGCTACACTTAGGCCAAAAGGACCAGGCCTCAACATTTCTCCCTGTCTTTAGGTAGCTGAACCAAATCTTTGGTGGTCGTGTAAGGGCATAAAGCATAACCAAGAGGAACAGGATAAGGGCCCATTTGTCTTTTATGCCAGGGAGCCTTTTTTTATTTTTATTTATTTTTTGACATATTATTTCAATCTGTTAGGTGGGACAATGGATGACTGGTTCTCCTCTACAACTGCTTCCAGCTGACATTAGGAAGGCTGAAATGCTAGTCAAAGGCTGGGCAACGGGACAGTTACCAGAAGCATCTCATTAGCTGACCCATTGCGTAAGACAAGCTGAGGTCAATCTCTTCCAAGTTTCTCCTCCAGAGGTGGGCCTCTCAGAGGGCTGACAGAGAGTGATCATGTCAGCTGGACTGATTTACTTGGCACCCGGGAAGTCTAGAGCTCATCAGCTGTGGTCTGCGGGTGATCCCTGGGTTGAGCATGTCAGGCTGAGACAAATACAGACTAAAAAGAGAATAAAATTTCCTAGTTTTTGGGGAATACTGAGGCCATTTTCAGGACAAGTAGGTATACTTATCTGGAGGCTGTTTGCCTCATAGCAGGTGGATCCAAGTTATTTTCTGAAGCTTGCAAGAATCTTTTAAAGTTTACAAAAGGCTTGGGAAACAATTTAAAATATGATTAATGTTAAAGGTTTAAACAGTCTTAATACAACAGTACCTTAAAACATCTATTATTATTGAAGTTTTTATATCCTCTAATAGTAACATCAACATTAAAGCATCTTTTTATTTACCAACTTTAAAATATCATTTTTAGACCTTCAAACATTTTTTCTGACCTTCAGAGTTTGCATTTAAAGCCCCTTCTGACACCCTCAAATATTTTTTTATAACTCCTCTAACCTTTATAATTTGCATTTACCAACCTTAAAATATTTTTCAAAAACTTCAGACCTTGTATAAATTTTATATTTTCTGAGAAGGCAGCTGAAGCCTTGGTTCCTGCTGTTAAACTGATCCTCAAACCCGTCAGAGACCTGAGGAGTAGAAATTATAACAGGAAGTGTAATGCAAATGGCCTGTGTAACAGCTAAGATGATGCAACAATTAAGATCACTCAGACAGCCATCCCAGCAGGTCCCGAGATGTTGAGGGTTTCTTTGGGGGCACAAGTCCCGGAGCAGTGTCAGTGGCAGCTGCCAGGCCATCTGAGGGGCCCTCCTGCGGAGGAGAAACTTGGGAGAGATTGACCTCAGCTTGTCTTACGCAACATAGGACAAGTGACTCTCCAGTGTTCTCTTAGTCCATACTTCAGGCCCTGCCATCCCAGCAGGCAAGGCAGCGGGGCAGTCCTGCCCAGTGGTTGTCACACCACAGTTCAGGTGCAGTCCTGTGCTGTTGTGCCCATACCTTTTTAAAGACCCGAGGGTCACCGCGAGGAACTGGGGTCTCTGTCACTGTAAGCTTTTCCGTGAGCCATTCAGATGCCATACTCAGCAGATCTCTGATGTGTCTGAGGACCTTCCCTCTGTTAGGAAGAGCTGAGCTAAACAATCTGTGCTTACATTTCGTTACCCGTTCCAGGCCAATCGTGAAACCATAAAGCAAGAGCCTCGGTGAAGCTTAATCTTGTCACGGACTGCATCGGCTCTCAGCGTGGTTTATGACTTACCTGGTGGACAATATTAACCTTTTCTTTTAAAAGTGTACAAATTAGGCATTTTTTTTGCCTTGTTTAATTTACAATGTAGCCAGACTTTTTAGTGCTGCTGAGTGGAGGTGCCAGAGCTTCCTCACAGTGGGCCAGGATTCCGTGATTTGTCTGAGAGAGATGATCTTAACCAGGCAGGGGTAGAAGGGATTTTTTTTTTTTTTCTCTTTTTTTTTTAATTTTTATTTTTTTTTAATATTAGTTACAGTTTGTTAACTTTGTGTCCCTGCTGTATCCCACTCCCTCTTTCCCTCCCAATCCCACCCTCCCACCCTCATCTCCTCCCTGCCTGGACTTTCCAAGTCCACTGATAGGGGAGAACCTCCTCCCCTTACATCTGATACTGGTTTATCAGGTGTCTTCAGGACTGGCTGCAAAATCCTCCTCTGTGGCCGAGCAGGGCTGCTTCTCCCGGTGTGTGTGTGGGGGGATCAAAGAGCTTGCCATCGAGTTCATGTCAGAAACAGTCCCTGTTCCCCTTATTAGGGAAAAGACTTGGATACTGAGCTACCATGGGCTACATCTGAGCAGGGGCTCTAGGTTGCATCCATACATGGTCCTTGTTTGGAGAAACAGTCTCATAAAAGACCCCTGTGCCTAGATATATTTGGTCCTTGTGGAACTCCTGTCCTCTCCAGGTCGTATTAACCCCCCTCCCCTTTTTTTTGATTCCCTGCATTCTGCTGGAGGTTTGGTTATGAGTCGTAATATCTGTTTTGACACACTGCTAGGTAGAGTCTTTCAGAGGCGCTTTGTGGTAGGCTTCTGTCCTGTTACTTGTTTGCTCCTACATCCAATGTCCACCCTGTTTGTCTTTCTAAGTGAGGATTGATCATTTTATACTGGGTCCTCTTTCTTGTTTGTCTTCTTTAGGTGTATAGATTTCATTATGTTTGTCCTATCTTATAGGACTATATAAGTGAGTATATACCATGTGTGTCTTTCTGCTTTTGGGATACCTCACTCAGGATGATCGTTTTTAGGTCCCACCATTTGCCTGCAAATTTCATGATTTCCTCTTTTTTAATTGCTGAGTAATATTCCATTGTGTAAAAGTACCACAATTTCTGCATCCATTCCTAAACTGAGGGACATCTGGGTTGTTTCCAGGTTCTGGCTATTAAGAATAAAGCTGCAACAAACATGGCTGAGCAAATGTCCTTGTTGTATACTTGAGCCTCTTTTGGATATATGGTATAGCTGGATTTTGAGGAAGCACTATTCCTAATTGTCTGAGAAAGTGCCAGATTGATTTCCAAAGTGGTTGTACAAGTTTACATTCCCACCAGCAATGGAGGAGGGTTCCCCTTTCTCCACAACCATGTGTTGTCAGTTGAGTTTTTGATCTTGGCCATTCTGGTGGGTGTCAGGTGAAATCTCAGGGTCATTTTGATTTGCATCTCTCTGATGGCTAAGGACGTTGAGCATTTATTTCCTTTAGGTGTTTCTCTGCCATTCTGTATTCCTCTACTGAGAATTCTCTGTTTAGCTCTGGGGGTAGAAGGTTTTAAAGCAGCAGAATGCTTTGATGCCAGAGGGAGTGCCTTGGTTTCCCTGGGAAGACTCCCAGGATCTGGGATTGTAACTTTACCAAGGCTGAGCCACGCCCCCAGTCCTTTCCGGGCGCAGTCTAGGCAGAGGCTCCACCCCAACCGCACCCCCAGCCCAAGCCTTAAAGGATGCTAATGATAACGCTGATTGTCTCCTGAGGATCGTAGAGGGCCGTTCACGGGGCAGTCACCAGCCTTTCGGAGGCGAGGGTGTGACACGGCTGTTACACCCCCCCACCCCCCGGTTGTGAGGCTGGGCAAATTGAAGCCAACCCGGGCTACAGAGTGAGTTTAAGACCTACTTGGACTGGGAGGTGAGATGTAAATGAACCTTTAAACCGATCCACTACGCCAGGTGCACGCGGGCGCACACTTTTAACCCCAGCACCCGGGAAGCTGAGACAGGAGGATCACTGTGAGTTTGAGGCCAGCCTGGCCTAGGTAGGGAGGTCTAGGCCAGCCAGGGCTGGATAGTGAGACCCTGTCTCAAATAGTGTGACGTAGGCAGGGCCGCCCGGGCCCTCTTTCCCCGGGGCGCAGGGGCTCGGGCGGGGCGGAGTCTCCGAGCAGCCATCGGGCTCTGCCTGTGAACCTGCTCCCAGGAGGCTGCAGCCTTGCCCCGGCCCTTGTGTGGCTTACTTGCCCACCTGCTGCCACAGCATTCGTGCCAAGAGCAGGGCCCGGGAGACACGGCTTGGTCGGGGCGCCCGTGGAGCGGAGGACCCGTGATTGGGCTCGCTGGGGCAGGGCGCTTGCTGCCAAGCGGGACAACGGGATTCCGGCCCAGGGACCCCGAGGGGAGAGAACCGGGCCCGGGAGCTCGAGCTCTGATTCCCACAGGCGCGCTGGGCCGTGCACCCACCAACCAGCCCACGGCCGAGTCAGTGATGCAGCTGAGAAAAGAGAAGAGTCTTCAAGGGCTGGGTGTGGTGCTGCGTAGCTACAACCCCAGACTGGGAGGCGGAGGCCCTCAGAGACCAGAGAGACTCAAAATCCGCCGCGGGGGGCAGGGACTCTAGTGCTGGCCTCGCGCGTGGGCCTCAGTGCGGTTCCCCGCTGGTCACACACAGAAATGAGAAATAAGACGCAAGGAGAAGAACGGGAGCACAGACGGAAAGGTACCCTTCCCACCCCTTTTCTTGTGACTTGGGTCTTACTACAGAGCCAAGGCTAGCCTCAAATTTATGACCTTTGTGCCTCAGCCTCCCAGCCTACAACCTGCGGCTGTCAGCAGCCACACATGGGTTCCGTCTTTTTATTATTATATTACCATTATTAATAATTTTATTATCTATTTAATCTTATTATTTATTAATACATAATAAATAAATAACAAATAATATTAAAAATAAAATATTATTATTTTAGTTTCTCTGCGTACCCCTGGCTGTCCTGGAACTCTCTATGTAGACAAGGCTGGCCTTGAACTCGCTGAGCATCTCTTGCCTCGCAGCTTCTCGAGTGCTGGGATTAAAGCTGTACCGCACGGAGACTCTAGTACGGGCTAGCTTCAACGTCTTCCTAACGGCAGATAAATGGGAAATACCCCTAAACTTGCAATATGTTCTTCAGTGTTTTCTGAGAGTTTGGACATTGTCAGATCACATTTGAACACACAGTCCTCCAGGGACAGAAGAGACCGGCTGGAGCGTTTCACCGTCCAGGTCGCTGGTCTCCCCCTGTGGGTCGGGACCCCTTTGGGTCACGGGGCTCGCATGTCAGATATTCTGCATTCTATATAGTTACAGTACAACAGTAGCAAAAGTACAGTTACAAGGCATCAGTGGAAATAATTTTATGATGGGGGGTCACCACAGCAGGGGAAACTGTTAAAGAAATGCAGCATTAGGATGGTAGAGAACCCAGGTTCCCTCCCCTCCCCTCCCCCATTCCTCCCTTGAAAGAGGTACAACTTATATTCATGTACTATTTATATTGCAATTCGGCAACTTGTAAGAATCCTCCAGAAAGCTGGCTATCGTGGCACAGGCCTGTGACCCCAGCACTGAAGAAGCTGAGGAAGGAGGATCATTAATTCAGGGCAAGCCTGGGCTACAAATCAAGGCTTCATATCTAAAGTGAAATCACATATGTATTTTTTTTTTTTCTATACTCAAACAGAACAGGATCCCAGAGGTGGGGCTGATGCAGAGGCCGTGGAGGGGGCTGCTTACTGGCTTGCTCAGCCTGCTTTCTTGTAGAACCCAGGGACCGCACAATGGGCCTACAATGAGCTGGCCCCTCCCCCATCGATTGCTATTATAACCTACAGGCCAGCCTACAGCCTGATTTCCTGGAGAAGTTCTCTCAGCGGAGGCTATTTCCTCTCAGGTTACTCTAGCTTGTGTCAGATTAATGTAAAATTCACTGGGACGAAATCCCTGCCTTCTTTCCCATTCTCCCCTGGTGAGGACAAATCAGCTTTATGTTCCTCCCTATAGAGCTGCATGCTCAGATATTTTTTTTTTTTCTTTTAAAGACAGGGTTTCTCTGTGTAGCCTTGGCTATCCTGGAGCTTGCTGTGTAGACCAGGCTGGCCTCAAACTCACAAAGATCCTCCTGCCTCTGCCTCCTGAGTGCTGGGCCACCACTGCCCAGCTCAATTTTTTTTTTTTTCTCATAGAACCCAAGGCCACCAGCCTAGTGATGGCACCACCCACAATGGTGGTGGCTGGGATTAAAGGCACGCGCCACCGCTGCCTGGCTCAGGTGCTGTGTACTTGCTGTCTAAACTGCCCCTCCTTAAACAAAATGATGGACGTGGCATCAGGTGTTAGGGTTTTCTGGGTGGCTGGGGAATGCTGCTTAAGGTTACTGGAATTCCCCATCGAGGGGCTGAGAGTACGGTCGTGGTGGAGACCCTGCCTAGAATTCCCCAGTGAGGGGGCTGGGAGCATGTCTGCATGAGGAACATATACTTAGAATGTAGGAAGCCCTGGGTTCTTTCTCTAGTACCACAAAAAAACCAACCAACCAACCAACCAACCAAATAAATAGATAAAAGTGTATAAGCATGACAAGAAAAGAGGCAAACCTTTTCTTTCATGGAGAGTAGGGAAGCAGAGATGAGCTGGCAGTGTGGTAGCTAACCGAGCTCAGGATATTTTATCTTGATGCCATGCCACTCTCTCCCCAAGGTGGGATGTGTCGGTGTGGAGGGTCTGGGGAAAGTTAATTCATGTATGGTTGGCAAGATTTTTGTGTGTGTGTGACTGAGATGCAATTAATTTGAGTGTTTTGAGGTGAGTATTAGGGAATTAGGAGATTCGGATCAGTCTTTGGCTCAGGGTGAGCTCGGCCCACCCTCCTGATTTTTAGGGAAGTCGTGTGGGAAAGAAGGAACTTTCTAGAACAAGTTGTTTCTAGAAAGAACTTTCTAGAACAAGTTGTTTCTAGAAAGAACTTTCTAGAACAAGTTGTTTCTAGAACAAGTTGTTCCAGAAAGTTACTAGGACAATCCTAGGAGGAATTACGGGAGGGCTGATTCTGCTAAGTCACCGTGAATCTGGATGGAAAGGTAGAACTGCAGGGAGGAGGGCAGGTCCTACTGAGGGAGGAGTGATGTTTTGATGTCAACAAGTCAGACAGGTTGGAAGAAAAGCTTATATATATTGTTGGACTTTTCAGCAATTTTGGAGAGCAGAAATTGAGAGAAAGAGAGAGAGAGATGAAAAGGAGGACTTGCTGTGGTCACAGAGCTGCCAGTGTGGCTTTTTATACAAATTAAAAGTGTGTGTATGTATAAACGCAGTCATTTGATATTTGGCAAAGATGCCCAAACAAACAAACAAACACAAAAACAAACAAAAACCCCCCACAAAAATACACTGGAGAAAAGAAATAATCTCTAATAAATTATGCTGGGAAAACTGGACGCCCACATGCAGAAGAATGAAATTAGACCCATATGTATCACCTTGCATGAAACGTCCAAATGCTCTAAACGGATCTAAACAAAATTTTCAACAGAAGAAGTCAAAACAGCCAAGAAATACCTCAAAAAGTGTTCATTAGCAATCTAGGAAGTGAAAATCCGAACAGCTTTGAGATTTCTTCTTACCTCGGTGAGAACGGCAAAGGCAGCAGAGCAACAGATGGCAAGTGCTGCAGGGCATGTGGGGAAAGGGAGCCCTCAGTCACTGCTGGCGGGATCGCAGGCCGGTGCAACCACTCTGGGAATCACTGTGGAGAATTCTAAAAAGGCTGAGAACAAATCAAGCATATGATCCGGCTATACCACTCCTCGACATAAGCCCAAAGGCCTCATCGTCCCGTTCAACAGACATTTGCCTGGTTGTGTCTGCTGCTGCCACCTTCACCAGAGCTGGGCAGTGGAGACCACCTTAGGATGATGGGTGACAGGGAAAATCTGGTGCTTACACTCTATAGAATGCTGTTCATCTGTTAAAAATGATGACAGGATGAATGATGCAGGGAAATGGATGGAGCTAGAATTGATCACATTGAACGAGGTAGCCCAGGCCCAGAAAGACCAACGTTGACTGTTCTCTTTCCTCTGGTGTTCTTGCTCCAAACCTCCAGGTGTAACTGTAGCAGCCACCCCTTAGTCCAAGGAGCCTCTCGATAGCCGATGGCCATCACCGCAGAAGGCCACAGCTTAGCTTGGTAACTGTCTCAGGTAGGGTGTTCATGGCTCCGAAGAGACACCATGACCAAGGCAACTCTTGCAAAGGATGGTATTTTGTTGGCGCTGGCTCCCAGGTCAGAGGTTTAGTCCGTCACTGTCATGGTGGGAAGCATGGCAGCGTGCAGACAGACGTGGGGCTGGAGGACTTAGGAGTGCTCCATCTTGATTCACAGGCGGCCAGGAGGAGGCATGAATTCCATCCACACTGGGCTGAGCTTAAGCCCACCCCCACAGTGACACACTTCCTCCAACAAGGCCACACCTACTTCAACAAGGGTACACCTCCTAACAGAGCCACTTCCTGTGAGCCAAGGGTTCAAACATATGACGCTACAGGACCAAACCTTTCCAACCCCCCACAGCTACCCGCAAAGTGGTCAGCTCTGTAGCCATATGTACACAAACAGCACAAAAAGAGTTCAGGTTGCCTTCATAGGCCCATTAGCTACAATACATGTACGTAATAACAACCAAAGAAGGGAGGCAGAGGCAGGCAGATCTCTGTGAGTTTGAGGCCGGCCTGGTCTACAAAGCGAGTCCAGGACAGCCAAGGCCACACAGAGAAACCCGGTCTTGAAAAAGAAAACAAAACAAAGCAAAAAACAACCCAAACCCAAACCAAACCAACCAACCAAACAAAAACCCAAAGGAAAAAAAGCTTTTGGTTTGAGAGGGAGACAGAGGGGAACATGGCGGAGGGGGGTGGGGGGAGAGGAGATGCAGAGAGCAAGGGGAAAGGGATAATAAGTCTGTGTCTGTGTCTGTGTGCGTGTGCAGTGCTCGTGGCGGGCAGGAGAAGGTGTCTGGTCCCCTGGAGCTGACCAATGGCTGTGCGCTGCCCCGAGGGTGCCGGGAAGCAAACTTGGGTCTTCCGTGAGAGCGGCCACTGCGGTTAACTGGGAAGCCCTCTCGCCACCCTTTCCTTAACCTCACGCTTGCGCTAAAGACGTTGCAATCATGCTCACTGCCCCCCCATTCAGGTTTTCTTTCCACGGAGCCCCGCTTCACGTCTTGAGTTTTCGTGCGGACCTTCCAAGGTGTTGTGAGCTTATGAGTGCAGTCAATGGTCGTGTCTACCCGGAAGATGGGGTTTCCAGCTCCTACATCCTTTCTATTCCTTCTTCTGCTATGTTCCCCTGAAGGTTGGTGTTGTAGCGTTCACGTCCGCAGCTGGGTTAGGCCGTTGATCCGAAACGGTAGTATCTTCAGCAGTGAGGTCTTCGGTGAGCAGCCAAGGGTTTTGTTATTTATATTATTTTCGGGGTCCTCTGGGGCCTTCTTGGCCAACGCCTCATTGGGAGGTGTCCCACAACCACACTGGGATTTTTATTTAAAAGCCTTTGCTGCTTGAAAGGCCCTGGGCTGGAGTTTTTGTTTTATAGCTGGTGAGAGGGTTCAGTCAGACTCTAGGGCGAAGTGAGGTGGGGGCTGTTGCGATCAAAATGGCAGACGCCATGAAGTCACGCCAGGCACCCACATCCTCCTCCCGTGCACGCTACAAACAGGCCTAACAAAAGGCCTGTCCCCCCACCCCGGGGACCCGGTTTCTGGTCTGCCTGCCGCAGGCTCACTTTCCTGCCTCCTGAGCGCTGGGCTGCTCCACCCAACACTGAACAATTGCCAAATTCTCCCTTTTCTGGTCGGTGAAAATGCTTCTCCGGGTCCGAGGGGTCGACTGTTGGGTGTCCAGTGCCCGCCTGGTGTCCTTGGAGGATGGTTTTTCTGGCGATGGCAAGCCCTCTTCGCTGACCTCTGCTGACCTTTTCCCTTGGGGGAGGCTCCATTATTCTACCAGCGTGGTTGCCTGTCTCTCGCATAAATCTTGTACGAGGTGGAGCATGTCTGCTCGGCTTTCTGCCCAGATCCCTGCCTTGTCTTGTGGTGGCTTGCTTGTCACCTGGTACCTCCTCATCCTAGTCCTACCTGTGTCCTTGGAAAGCCCTGGGCCAAGCCTGTGCCTTCTCTCCTCATCCACGGGAACTGTGGCTTCCAATATACCTTCAAGCTCCCCTGGGTTGCCTTTTGGAGCACCTCAGACCCCTCTACCTGGTGCCAGACTGAAGGAGTCTAAACTCATATGCTTTTACAGCTGACCGTGGCTCTAAGATCCTTTAGAAAATGAATCTAAGTGGCCGCCTAAAGAATGGCACCTTGGATCCCATTGTTCTAGAGACCTTTACAGTTACTGCCGGAGATCCGTACACGGAAGGAGGTTGCCTCTGTCTCATCTTTCTTTTATCCTTGCTCCAAACCTTCTGCCTCTTCTTTCTGCTCCCCCCACTCAGCTCCTTCTAGCTACGAAGCCTCAACCAGAGGAGACTTTCCTCCACTCCCCTCGATCCTGCTAAGGAGCCTCCTCCTTATCGTCTCCTCTGGCTTCTTCAGCCTCTTCGCCTTCTCCACAACAGGCTGCTCTCGCAGCCAGTTTTCCCTTCCACAGCTCTTAGTCCCCCACTCCTCCTACCCCAGCGACCCTGCCTTCCCCCCCCCACCCTAACGCTTGTAGCGGTGGGTGGCACCGTCAGTTTGCATGTCACCTTCAGTATTAGTTCTCTCAAATAGAAAAAAGACCGTGATCCTATACCTCTAACTCCTCTACTTTCATTAAAGAATTTCAACAAATTACTCAGTCCTATAGTCTCACCTTCCACGACACACACACACACACACACACACGATTCTTACTAACAATCCATTTCCTGAGGAGCACAGAGGAGTTACACCAGACAATGCAGCACACCCAGTTGGGCCTGAGGAGGCGCCTGACCAGGACCCCCAGTGGAATTACAGTACCCCCAGGAGCTGTTTCAGCTGCAGGTCGGTTTGCAGCCTGCCTCCTGGACAGTGTCCGTAAGGCTGCCCCCAAGCCAGTAAATTACGAAAAGCTCCAAGAGGTCATTCAGGACAAACATGAAAAGCCATCCGATTCCTAGAACTCCATACAAAGGTCCTTTTTCAGTATAATAAACTCCTGTGATCTATTTCTTTTCCCGGTGTTGCCCTGACATTAGGGCTAAGCTAAAGCTCCTGGAAAGAGAATTTCTGACTCCACAGGCAAAAGTCTTAGAGCTGCCTGTAAGGTACTCCACGGGAGAGATGAGAAACAGCAAATGCTGGCCACGGCTGTTCCATCAGGCTAGAGGATTGCTGCGTCCCTGGTTCAGATGTGGTCAGGAAGATCACTGGCCTAGGCCTGCCCTAACCTTAGCAAGCCCCCAGCGCCAGGTCCCACACTGAGCTGCTGATTGCCCTCATGTCCCTGTGGCACAGTGACATCACTCTGAGACTCCCCCCAGCTGGTCTCCCAGGCCTGGCCACACATGACTGAAGGTGGCCGGGCTCCCTTGGATCAGCCATGGTCATCTCTAACAGGAAGCTTTGGGTGGTCAGGTCTCAGGGCCACTCACCTCCTTCCTCCAGGACCCTGGGCACTTGGTCCTGACGGAGGTTTAGGGACCCACCTCTCCTCATTTCCCTATTGCTGGGGCAGGGGACAGCCTTACCATCCTTGCCGGACCCCACCACTCATTTGCATCTTCGGGAGGTGTTTTTCTCACTCATTCTTTCCTGCTGGTGCCAGCCTGCCCTGTCTGCTTATTGGGAAGAGATCTCTTAGCAAAAGTGGAAGCCTCTTTGGCACCCTACATTTTCCTGACCCCAAGCTCGCCAGCAGCCTTCTGCTCCTTCTCACAGCTACCCAACCTACTGGTTCTAACACGTCGCTTCCTTTGCCAGCCTCTCAGATGGACCCCCAAGTCTGGGGTGTCCAAAACCCCTCTGTTGCTAAACACCGTTCCCTCACTGTCATTCAGTTACAGGACCCTACCCGTGTCTCACCCAAGCTCAGTACCCTCTCTAGAGCCTCAGGAGACGTAAGCCCATGAACTCTAACCTCCTAAGGGGGAAAAAAGCCTTTTTTTTAACCCCCCTTTAAGACCCTGTGTTTGCAGTTAAGTAACCCAGTGAAGCCTGCCTTCTGGTTCGGGACCTCCGGCTCCTCAGGACTGCAGTGCTCCCCTCTACCCTGCCATGCTGACCCTCACATGCTGCTTCCCACTGTCCTCTCGGGAAACCTCCCATCGCCCAGCCCTGGACCTTAAGGGCTCCTTCTTCTGTACTCCCCTTGACACCCACTCACAAAACATCTTTGCCTTTCCCTAGGCTGACCCTGACACCCACTTCTCTACTCAACTGGACTGTCCTACCCCAGGGCCTTGGCCTTGGAGCTACTCTCTCTCTCTCTCAATCCCTAACTCTAAGCTTATACAGTATGTACATACAAATGAGACTAACACCTCTGCTCTTCTAAGTTTCCTGTCCAGCCGGGGCTACGCAGTCTCACTGTCTGTGGTGCAGCTGTCTACCTCATGCTACCTATTTGGGAATCAACAATTACTCCAACCCACAACGCCATTACCTGAGATAGAAAACACCTAAGCCAGGCTCTTCAGTCCCCTCTACTAAGATTTTGTCACTCCAAGTAAGCCGGCATCTTACACTCATGGATCCCCCCTTTCACTCCTTGCTTGCCTCCCCTGTATGAAGCAGCCCTAAACCTCTCACAAGAACCCCTTCTCAGACCTATAACCAAGCCCTTTCCACCTGCACACCAGAAGAGGGCGCCAGATCTCATTACAGATGGTTCTGAGCCACCCTGTGGTTGCTGGGGATTGAGCTCAGGACCTCTGTAAGAGCAGCCTGTGCTCTCAACCTCGGAGCCCTCTCTCCAGCCCTCATCCCAAGCCCTTTCCAAAACGCCAGCAGGCCCTCCTTCAGGCTCCGGCCTCCACCCTCTCAGACCTAACCTGTCCGTTCTCCCTTTAAGTAACAGAAAAAGAGGGGTGTACCCTCAGGGTTCTAGTCCACCTGCAGAGACCATGCTTTGCTTTGCACCCATAGCATACCTGTCGGAGAAATTAGATCTGACCACCCGGGGATGGGCACCCCTCATAGCGCTTTAGCAGCTGCTGAGCTCCTTATTTGTGAATCCAAAAGACCCAGCTTTGGGGTCACCTACTACTGCCCTGCTGCTGGCCTTTTTTGGGCTACAAGATCTCCTCAGCTGACCTGTTTCCATCTTGCTCTTTGAGCTCAGGTATGGATGACTGGTTCTGAACCCCGGGCTGTCACCCAAATCCTCGCCTTTCCCTGATCACCTACGAAGCCCCCTACTCTGTCGTCTCTGCTCCATAGCAGTTTGGCCCTTACATCCACTCCTCCTTCTTCACTCTGCGACTTTTTTTTATCCGCTTCCCCTTTGATCAGACAGAAGGTTATTATAAAGATATGGAGGCCGCCCATTCTGGACTTGCCAATACAATTCACTCTTCTTGAAACTTTGCTCTGATTCTCCACCTACAAGGCAAGACTCTACTTCTATATCTTGGATCCATGGAATCCCGGGTTGGTAAACTCTACCATCATTTCAACCCCTGACACCTGGTAAACATGATTAATATTCAGAGAAAATATGTCCCAATTATCCAACCCAAGTAGAAGAGGTAATTAAACACGCCTCTTTACTATTCCCTCTTCTTTTTCTTTTTAAAAATAATATTCCCTCTTCTAAATGATACAAACCCGTCTTTTTATCTCCTGCTTCAGACTCTGACCTTGGCCTGCTGGCTTCTTACTGTCACCCAAGCTGGCCGCTTTGGAGATTGCTGGCTGTGTGTTCCTCCTGGGACCAGCTCACAGTTGCCGCCTACAGCTTCTTCAGTGACCCTGTCAAATAACCTTACCTTGCCATTTACCAAGTGCCCCGAGCCTGGTGTTGCTATGGCTTTTTGGCGTGGCAAACGGTTTTAAGGCATCTGGGACCCATTCTGTGGGGACATTACATCCCTTAGAATGCAGCAAAACCATAACCCTTGACACCTCCTCTCAGCCCCAGTGCCCTGCAGTTCATGGCACCTGGATTCTTTGTGGTACTCAGTCTACCTTCACCTACCTGCTGGTTGGTTAAGAGTTTACACACTGGTGTTTCTCTTCTCCAAGTTGGGGTTGGTACATGGAGAAGAGCCCTTACGGATTCTGGTCATGGACTCGGTGGCTGCCTGGAATAAGAAAAGGGCGGTTTAAATCTTGCTCCTCCTGACTGTTGCAGGAATAACCGTGGGTGTCGCTAGTGGGAAAGCAGGACTGACCTTGTGTCATCGGCTTTCTTCCCAGTTTAGCCAGGACCTCCAACAGGTGCACCAGCCATACGCACTCTTCAAGGACAAATCGACTCCCTGGCTTCGGTAGCACTGAAGCACTGACAGGGATTAGATGTTCTCACAGCCGAAAAAGGTGGCCTTTGCCTCTGCCTCCAAGAAGAATGATGTTTCTCTGTCAACAAGTCAGGTAGAGCAAAACCAAAATCCAACAGCTTCACACAGACCTTCAAAAATGTAAGAAACAACTCAATGTCTCCAACCCCGTGGGGCCTTTAAAAAGCCCACGTGGAAGCCGGTGTTGCCCTTCCTGAATCCTTTTCTCCTCATTTTTCTGCTTTTACTAAGCACACCCTGCTTATCCACTTCTTCTCTACATTTCTCCAATGACAAATTAAAAAACATTCTCATCAAACAATTAATCAGTCACTGGCCACAGAGCCTGAGACTCAGGACCGGCAGGCATGCCCTGATGCTGAGGATCAGCAGTGCCCCCCAAAATGACGATGGCCCCAGACAGCAGGAAGTAGTCTAGAGAGTACAACATCCTCATCCCCATAACATGTTATGGCCAACGCACCATAACATTATGGTGCGTTGGCCGGGAATATTGGGGTGCTGAAGGGAATTTCTGGACACCAGCCATCGGAGGATTCATCTGAGCTCAGAAGCAGGTACCGCGGTTGTCTTTGTATTTGTCTCTTGTCTGTTACGTGTTTGTTCTGAATTTTATTTACTCTGGCAGTGGCAGGGCCGGACTGACAGTGGCGGCAGCATCAAGTTTCTGTCTCCTCTGAAGTTTTGCTTCTAGTCTGGCTCGCCAGCATCGGAAGAGTGGTTTGAGTCCACTCGCCTGGATCAGCCTATTGAGGCGGACAGATGTATTGTTAATGCCGGGGCCGTGGGATGGTTTTGGGGGACACCCCAACCATCCCTTCTCTGAAGTGGGAAGGAGCAGAGTGATTCTGCTCCCCCAACAATTTGATTCTGAGCCTGAGCACCTTGGCTAAATAAAGGTGGCGATTCCTATGTTTCTTGTGTGTTTCTGTGTGCCTGTTTCTCTCTGTGGACCTGGACTGACTGACGACATTTTGGGACATGGGACAGTTTGGTCTTGGACCCGGGGCCAACTGCCCCAGGGCTCAGGGATGTGTGCTAGCAGTGCATGCTCCATGCTGTCATCGGCCTGAGACTAGCCTGCCGCTGGTCTCATGGGGGGGGGGCACTACTGCATGTGGGTCCCCACACGCCTTGGCGGGAATGCTTGCGGTGGCTGCGGAGATGCATGGACCTGGCTGCCCCCGGGCTAGGGCTTGCATGGGTGGAAATGCTTGCTTACAGGTGGCGTGGGCAGCCGTGCGTGCCTCTTTGGCGGGGTGCCTCTCCATGCCCAGGAGCTGCGGTGTAACAAGGGCTTGCCTTGGCCCCTGAGATCGTCAGCTACTTATAATTCAGCAGACCATGGAGGGGGAATCTTGATAGCCACATGGTATGGGGAAAACAAACAAACAAACAAACAAACAACAACAACAACAAAACCTTAGTCAAATAATTTTCGTTTCCTTCTAGACTAAAAAGATACGTTTTATTTTAAATTGGTATTTGTTTTAGAAATTAAATTGTTTGCACTGGTAAATTCTGGTTTTAAAATCTGGTTTTGACTTCTAAAATTATGGTTATGCTTTGTGACTTCTCTCCTACAAAAAGGGTACTTTATTTTGATATTGCAAAAACAGGTTTTAGAAAATGTTTAGATGTTTAAAGCTATAAAATGTTTAAAGTTTATCAGGCATTTTAGACAATGATCTTGGGTAGTCTAACAGAAAATTTGAAACAGTTTCTCAGTCCTTTGGGGGAGAACAAAAATCTTTGGTGTATATTTTATTGATTTTACTAAATGAAACCAAGACATATGGTTTGAGCTAATTGAGAAAATTGCAGTTTTGACAGTGTATCTTGTGGAGAGCTGTTTGTTTGTTAAGATGCTTTGTTTATCGAAAAACATGCTTTCACCCTGGTGTTCACCTTGAGACAGAGAAAAGGAAATTTTACCAAGTTCCTTAAAACTTGTTCTAAGTTCCTTAGAGTTTGTTTATATGACCTTGCACCATATCTGCTACAGGGAAGTAATTAAAAAAGTTTAGCAGTTCCAGAACTTCTTTTTGTATTAATATGACTTGTTTTTGCTTTGCCTATAAAGAATAAGTTGTAAAATAAGCCCACGCTGGGCTCCAGCAGGATCCTGTCAGGACAGAAAGAATTTTGATGGGAGTTTTATGCTGTCTGAAAAGCAAGAGAGAGAGCAAGATATATATATATATATATATATATATATATATATATATATAAGTAAGAGTGTCTGGTTAAGTCAGAAGAATGAAGCTAGGAACCTGAAGGTATATAGAATGTTGCAGAAGGTTAGTGTATGTATAAATAGCCAGAGGGTAAATATGATTTAAAAAAGAACTGTATTTAAAAATATCTTGTACTTCATTTAAAAGGCTGGTGATTTTTCATTGCAAAATGTTTTCTTATGCTCTTTTAAGAGGGAAGAATTCTGGCTGATACGTTTGGTGTGGCCAGAATAGTTCATACAGTTTAAAATTGTTCTGTACTGTTCTGTTATGTAGTTGGTTCTAAAATTTATCTAATCACAATGTTAAAACTTTTGGTTATGGGAGAATTGTAAATGTTTCGCAGAGCTTGTTGTGTCATGGGAGGTAACAATGCCATCAGCAACACCTAATAGCTATGTTTTGTATTGTCAGTCACAGTTATGTTCAGTCCTCCGATTAGTGCTAAGTACATTTGTCCTGTAAGCTTTTTGCTGTTCAATTTTAATGCCAAGTGGTAGGATCAGCAAGATTTGCTAGCTTCTTTGTAGACTGTATCTGATTGAAAGGCTTGCACTGATTTTAGTTGAGAAAGAGCAGATTTAAAGTTATGCTAACAGCTGCAGTTGGTTAAGGTATTGAGCTTTACCTAGTGTCTTTGTTTAGGTTTTTTAAGGTTAAGCCTAGGATCAGTAACTATAAAGCTTGCCTATGTAGATCTACTTAAAATGTAGTTCTAAAACATGCATCTAAGGAATATGCCAGAATTAGAGAGTATAGCATTCTGTTTTATAGGACACAGTTTAGAGCAGATGATAAAGGTAGACAAAGAGTAACTCAGATATGCTGGCTCTCAAGCTTGTCAGAGATCTGATGAATATGGCATTTTAACATGTGCAAGCTTATTGTGACAGAGAGTCCCAAAATCCTAGCAGTAGCTCCCTCAAGGTCTCTGAGAAGATTTGGGCATGGCAGATGATGGTGACTCCGGATTGTGGTATGCTAATCACTAGGCAATACTGCCTCAACTGGGCCACTGCTAGGGCCCAGCCTAAACTGTGGACAAAGCTGTGGACAACTGGAGAGCCATTGTTTTAAATTGTGAGAGGTGAGGTGAGGTCTCATGTTCCTCTTTCCACAGAAGCAGTCTCTCATCTTCTGTGCCTAATGGCTGGATCTCTTTTGCTCATGATGCCATGAGAACACAGGAGCCAGGGACACTGCCTAGGTGATGGACTAACTAGTCATCTCTGTCATTTTGATTGGCACATGGATTGGTATGTTTATTTATCTTATAATTTATCCTTCTCAGGTCTCTGATTACTTAGACAGCTATGCTAAAGCTAATGATAGCTTTGCAGCTAAAGAGCAGACAATTAGATCCACTGTTAGCTCATTGATCAGTTCATTAGCTAGTTAGAACTATTAGATACTATATCTCTTATTTAGAAAGAAAAACAGGTTTGTCTTGCTCACAGGATTCATGTCAGTTGCTTGTGTCTTAAGATATATAGATGGGAAAAAAAAGATATATAGATGGATAAAAAAATATGGAGCTTATGCAGGGTCTGAGGATATAGGAGTTTAGGTTGTAAAAATCTAGAGAGTGTTGTTATTTGGTCTGGGAAAATGTTTCAGGGTTGATAAATGCAAAAAAGATTGGAGAGTCTAAGTAGGTGTTTTAAGATATATAAATATGAATTATAAAGGTAAAAAATAATTTAAAGCATATTAAAAATGGGATATACTTTAGATTTCTCCCCCCTCTGTTGTAAGAGGTGATTAATATTCAATAATAATTATCTTTTGGTAAAGCTGCTGTTAATCCTAAACAGTTGCATAACCAAATCACCACACAGACACTGGGATTTATTTGATTAACCTAGAACACAATGCTGGGCAATAGTTACTCCCTCCTAAACCTCCAAGCCCTCATAGTTTCCTAACATTTAGATTTCCCACATTATACTTGCTTTTAGTGATATCTTAGGTCCAGTCCATTTCTCCACGTGGTTTCAAGATCTTCTTCCAGATCTCTCCCCAAGCTCTCTCCTCGCTCCTTCTCCCACTCATTTCCTGCCCTCTGGCTCCTCCCTTTGCACAACATTGTGGCTAGTTATTTTATTTTGGCCTGTTTACACACAGTTGAGACAGGATGCTCAGAGTAAGCATCACAATGCAATATCCGCATTGAAATGGGGGAGGGAGGTGGGCGGGCAGGGAGAAACCAGCATTTGAATGAACAAGGGTAAGGTATATACATTTCAAAAGAACATTATGCCAACATTTCCCCCTTTAAGTCCAATAAAAGGCTCCTTTTCTTTCAATACAATAATAATGATGAAATTATGAAAACTGTTAGATAAAATCTACATGTGCAATGTTCAGTCCATGTGTATTTAGCAACTTAGGAGAAAGTGTCTGATTATTCTATCTATCTTGACAAGTTAAAAGCTCTATACCTAAATTAACTTTTATCCTTATTGGTAGTACCTATATGAAAGGATTTTTTTAACTTCTAAACAACTCAAGCTTAATTGTGGCACTATAATTATTTGGTCTTCAACCCTATCAGAGACTTGAGAAGGAATAAAATTAGTTATTAGAGTAAATAGGAAGTGCATGTTAGCAGCTTTCAAAAATAAAAATTGACAGAAACAGTTTGCTGCCTGAGCAGTCACCCATAACTCTTTATAACATTGGAGCATCATCTTCAGCCTCTGGCTCAGAATATTTGAGAGACATATATATGACACAGGAACTATTTAGGACTTGCTTACCCTGTCTTGGCAGAGTTCCTCCCTCTTTAGCATTTAAGCATACCCCAGGCATATTGTACCTGGGCTTTATATCGATAGTGGCTATTTTTTTTTGGCTTGCCCCCTTTTTATATAGGATGGGCAGTTATGCCTTTATAGCTGAACTTCATATCAACTCTCTTACCTTTAGCACTTAAGTATATCCTAAGCATCTTGTACCTGGATTTTTACATTGGTTTTGGCTATCTTTGGCTTCCCCCCTTTTTGATATGGGATGGACAGTTTTGTTTTTTTTTTAAACATATGAATATAATTTTTGAGTTTTTTAGGACTAAACTAGGTTGGCATGTACTTTGCCATCTTTAAGCCTCTTTGTGGCTTTTTACATAGGCATGACCAACGTTTTTCCCCCATGAAAATGTCTCGTGTTTAAAAGGATAAGGCAGTTTTCAGAGCACTGTAGCATTATTTCTCTTCACATAAACCTAAAAATGATGTGAACCCCACCTTTAGTTCAGTAAGGACATAACATCTATTATCAAGAAAAAGGAATTTACATGGTAACCTTAAGGAAAATTTTGTCATTTTGAATCTTAGAGTATCTCTGCAAATGGCTAAACAACAGGAGTTGCCATCCTGGCTTTTATTATGTAAATAAGCTTGATCCAGAACTCAAGAGATCTGCCTGTTTATTTTTACTTTGTGTTGGGAATAAGGGCATGTGCCTTCACCAACTGGTTTAAATATTTTTTTCCTCAAATTAACATCAATGTAACTCAAAGCCTTTAAATGAAAATCAAGCAAAGAGATAAGAAAATTTTACGTTTGGGGTCAGTTGTGCCAATTTACACTGTAATAAACAAAGCCCAGTTGCTTATTTCAGTTGATGTTTCGGTGAATTGGCGGACCCTTATCAGAAAGCTGACAAGTATCTTATAGTCAGAGAGCTTTGAATTTTAGCCATCATTAATCTAATTATTAGGAAGAATGCCCTCTTTCTTATCAGTAACTTGGTACCCCAATCCTTGGCTTTTTCCCCGTTTTCACCTTGAACTTTCTTGGAGAAGGTATGGAGAAGAACCATCACCATTAAACATATTGCAACCAGATCCATGACTATGACAGCCAAAATGAAGCCAAAAGGGATTAAACACCCTCTGCCATGGCAATTTTTTAAAATTTTATTTTAGATGCAGTTTAGGCCAAACTCTGTCTAGAAGTTTGTCTGCCTCCAGTTCCTTTCTTTCCTGCCATGGCTGTGGAGCTGAGCAAGTTGAGCCAGCACAGCTTGTTTACCCCTCAGTTAAATTGCAGCAGCAGCCAATTTTGTTATGGAAGTCTCAGGTCTGCCCACAGGAGGCTGTCTTTTGCTCCTGGGCTGGTTGAAGAGTCTCTCTTAAAGAGACAGTAATTGACCTGGGAGTTTTTAGGTTTTAAGTTTGGATTTATCTCTGAGAGCATATTCCTCCCACCAAATTATGATAAAGTATGATTTAAAGGGTGTGGATACTTAGATTAGTTGGGCGCCATTTGTTGTAAGTGTCGATGTTTAATATTTACTATTGATATATCTTCTGGTAATGCTGCTGTTAGTCCTAAACAGCTGTATACCCAAATCACCACACAGACACTGGGATTTCTTTAGTTAACCTAGAGCACAATGCTGGGCAATAGTTACTCCCTCCTAAACCTCCAAGCCCTCATAGTTTCCTAACATTTAGATTTCCCACATTATACTTGCTTTTTGTGAAATATTATGTCCAATCCATCTCTCCACGTAGTTCCAAGATCTCTCCTCCAGCTCTCTCTCCTAGCTCTCCTCACCCTTTCTCCTCCCACTCATTTCCTGCCCTCTGGCTCCTCCCTTTGCACAACCTTGTGGCTAGCTGTTTTATTTTGGCCGGTTTACACACAGTTGAGACAGGATGCTCAGAGTAAGTATCACAATGCAATATCCGAATTGAAACCAGAGAATGTGTGTGTGTGTGAGAAATCAGCATTTGAATGAACAAGGGTAAGGTGTATGCATTCAGAAGAACATTATACCAACAGAGCACTAACTGCTTATTATTCATTCACCCAGCTTGAGATTTTAATTTCCTTTGGTTGTTTTCTAAAGATAGATTTAAAGGTGCTTCTCTTCATGCTAAAAACATCTGTTTAATGCGTATATCTGACCCAAAGCCATAGCCTTCTTAATATCTGCCATTTCTGAGGTAGACAGGATTTAAGAATATCTTAAACCTATTCCTTCTAGTTGCTTTATAAAGAAAAATTAAAGCATCCAGGGTTTATCAGTGAAGCCATTAATGCATTTCTGCCTAACTTTCCAGTGTGACATGGAGATGCAGGCTAAAAGTAGATGCTGAGTGTGCAAAAATGGCCAAGCTCCATTGGTGGCTAATTACTGACAGCTGTGCCCACAGTTAAAATGTTAGAGTTTCAGACTGTGGACACTCTGAAGTTTTTTATACAGGATACAAAACAAACAGCTAACTGATGCTCATTCCATTGGATATAGTTTTACCTGTTACTCTCAGAATGTTGTTACATTAGATTTGCTGATATGTTACTTTCTGAGCTTTTTAAAAATTACATATTTCCTTTTGTGTACCAAAAATTTATATGAGTTTCAGGAAATCACAAGGTCATGAGACCTGGATCTGGAATAGCTCAAATGGATCCCAGATGAGTTTTTCCCTGGTCTTGGGGTTCCTCACTTTTCCCATTCAGTAGACAAATCTTAACTTCTGTCTCTAGTCTGAATTTGTCTCAGCAGATTTTCACCTGTTTGACTCTATTCCCGGATCAGCTATGGACTGTGAGCTGAAATTTGGACTTGCTGAAAGCTGACAAGATTGCTCCCCATTTCTTCAATTGGATCAACTAACCAGATGCTTGGTACTGCCTCATTGTCCAGCCTTTGACTGGCATTTCAGCCTCCCTAGCCCCTGATGCCAGCGGTCCAATTTGAGTAATGAAGAAGCTCCAGAAGATGGACCTTCAGGCCAAATCCCACCTTACAGGCTGAAATGCTAAATCGGCGGGGGGGGGAGGGGCTTCAAAAAAACTTCACCCCAAGCTGCTTCATGAAGAAGGGGGAAATGAAAGGAACAGGCTAGCTTTACAGGTTTCTTTATAAATTCTATACCCCATGTTAAACTAAGATTTCCCAGTACTTTTCCAGAAAGCAGGAGGTGAATTGAGACAAGACCCCACCCCATTGCAAAGGAATGGGAAAGGTCTCCTCCCTGCTGTGGAGGAGTGTCCAGATCTGCAGTATGAGATAACGTTGTTTAGTAACCGGTCCAGACCTCACAGTTCCCCGATCAGGACTTGGCGCCTAAAATGAACCAATCACTTAAAAAGCCAACTACCCAATCCAGTGTTGCCAAGCTTGCAACCTCTGTGATTCCTGTGCTTCTTCCTTTAAAATCCTCAGACTCTGTGGTTGGAGGGCAGCCTCATTGTACGATGGCTCATGATTGGTCTCCTGAGTTTTCTTCATCCCCCTCGGGAAGTTAGGGTCCCCCCCTTGGGCCTAACACCTCCCAGTAACCCTCCCATGTGAGATCTGTTGCACGGTGTGACTTTATGGTGTTTGCCATTTAGATCATAACAGCGGCCTCTTTGTTCCCTCACCTTTGCCTCCCCAGTGCTGGGACTGCAAACACTGCAAACACCCGTGGGTACAGGAATAGGTTGCTTTTACTTGCCAAGAATCAACAGGCAAGAGGGAGTGTGAAAGTCAAGCAAAGCCAGGCATTTATTCATAGTGAAAGTCACAAACAGGAGGCAAAGTCTTCAGTGGGGACTGGGAATCACCTCCCTGCAGTGGGGCCTGGGCTTTTACGAGGTCTGTGGAATTTAGTGTTTGGCGGGCCAGCCTCTGTTCTCACTATGGATTGGTCAACTTGAACTTGAAGGAGAGAACAGGGTTGATCTGTTTGCGGAAGTCCGGGTTGCCGGGGCAAACTTCTGAGAAGAGCCCACGCCCTGGAAAATTGCCTGTGGGGTGTGATGTTGGGAGAAGGACGTGAGGCATCCTTTGAGATCCTGGGCCAGTTCATTCCTGTCTACCTAGATCCCCTTTCCTTTACTGTGTTCCAGCAAGAGAAAGCTCGCTCATACCATTCCTCTACTAGGGTCTGGAGGCCTCAGTTCCTGATTTAGAAGCTGGTGGTCATGGCCTCATGGCTTGTGTTTTATTTTTATTATTATTTTTTGAGACAGGATCTCCAAGTAGCCCTGGCTGTCTTGGAACTCGTGGAGGTCAACCTGCCTCCTGAATTCTGGTGTTAAAGTTGTTTCCCCAATGACCTTTAACATTGCTCGTACTTGGCTAACTCCCAGTGCTCACCAGAAAGCAAGAATATGAAGTCCAGTGCTTCCCAGCACAGCAGGAGGATTCAAAGTTCCAGCCAGGCCTACAAAGTGAGAGCCTGTCTCAAAGAAAATCAAAAGCAAGCAAGCAAGAAGCCAACGAAAGAACCCAACCAACAACCAAAAGCTAAAGTAAGTAAAATAGAAAGTCTCAGTGGCATTGCTCAGTCGGCAAAGAGCTTCCCTGCAAGCTTGAGGACCCACATCTCATCTCCAGAGCCACAGGAAGCAGGTGCTATCCCCACCCACACGAGCTTGATCCTGGAGATGGGAAAAATAAACCAAGTTCTGCAAGTCGTCCTCTGACCTCTGAACACACACACATAAAAAATAACTCAAGGTGGACAGATCTGAATGGCATCTGCAGGTGATCTCTGCGACACATGAAAATATACACAGAGAAATAAAAGGATACAGGGGATCATAAAAATCCTAGCCAAGGTCCAATGTGGTGGAGCACACCTTTAGTCCCAGCAGTTGGGAGGCAGAGGCAGGTGAATCTCTGTGACTTCCAGGCCAGCCTGGTCTGAGTGAGGTCCAGGACTGAACAGTGAAATCTTGTATTTTTTATTTTTAATTTTTTAAGCTATATATATTTTTTACCTGTCTCAAAAGAAAAAAAGAAATTAAATAATTCAAAGTAATTTAAAGTAATTGCTGATAACTGTTGCAGTTCAGGGGAACAATTAAATGGGACTCCAGCTCATGCTGAACCCCCTCGCCCACCACCTCACTCAAAGAAAGAAAAATGACTCAAAGCTTGTACTGTGAGGACCTTCTATCGATGGGGACCAAACAGCCTCCATCCCATAGTTGCAGGAATTTATTCTGGGCCAAATCTGAAAAGTGTGGGGACGTATAATAATATGACTGGGCAGCACTTCCCACCTGGTGGGGAAACCCCTGGCCTACGACTCTGGTGTGTCCTATGTAAATGTTTTGTGAGTGCTGCTGGGCCTGGCCGTTTGGGGGCTTTCCCCATCTCACTAGCCAGCTCCGGTTTTAAGGAGTCTTTCTTTCTCAACAGTCAACCCCTGTCTCTGTTAAAGATTTGATTATTCTTCTGTGTCTGTGTGTATATGCCCCATGTGTGCAGGGTCCGGTGAGACCAGGGCTGTGTGTTAGGCCCCCCTTGGGGGCGGAGGGGGGGAGGCTGGATGGAGAGTTGTGTGGGCTGCCGGATGTGGGCGAGAAGACTGACCCGGGTTCTCGGCAAGAGCAGAAAGTGCTCTTACCCACTGAGCCATCAGCCCAAACTGTCTGTTTCCATTTCATTTCTTCAACGTAACATTTTTATTGATTATTTGGAAATTTCACACCATGCATTGACCTGTCCCACAGGTTCTATCACTGGAGATCCTGAATGGGGGAGTGGGAATGAAAAGGTTCGAGAAATGAAGACCAAGACAGTGTTTCCGATCAAGGTCTCAGTTTATTCGAATTTTTCATACAACTATATATAGGCAGGGCAGAAGGAATGTAATTGCCTTTGGCAGGGTTACCAAGTGACTAGGAATTACAGGATGGCCCACCAAGATGTAATAATAATGGTTGTTTGGAAAGCCCTGAGGGAGAGGATGGTTTAAGGTATTTCAGGAAGATGATCTTATCAAAAGCCCCAGGTCAGCCAGGAATGCATTATTGTATCCGAGCAGTAGGCCATCAAGCCAGATGCCAAAATTCAGGGGGCAGCAAGGTGCCAGAAGGCCCCGACAATGCACCTCATCAAACCCGTTTCCCACTCCTCCCGTGTCTGCTTCCTTCACCCTTCTGACCTCCCCACCAAAAAGGAGGAGGAGGAGGAAGGTGGGGCATGTGAACTGTCATCAGGGAAGCCGGCATGAATCTAGAACGAGGTTGAGTCATGTCCAAACTCCAAAAATCTCAGTCTTGAGACCAGCAGGAATAAAGAACACTCTCCCCCATCCTGAGTCTGTGTGATCTGGGCACATAGTCCTGTGGCTCCCAATCCCACAGTTCTCATGTAGCCCAGCACCTGGAATACCTCTCTATGCAACTAGCAAATGGTAAACACTCACCCGGAAATCCCTTCCCACCACCCAAGGTTCATAGAGGCTTTGTTCACCCCAAAGAGCCATTTCACTGAGTATCATCTAAGAGCTGCTGTTTCACTGGGAGAGCTCTGAACTAAGAGAGCTGTAACACTAGGAAGCTTGGAGAAGGCCTTCTCCCCAGGGCATTTCCGGCAGGACACAAATCCTGCACACCACCCATTTCAGCTCAGCTTCATCCCTCCTAGCCTGCTGTGCAGCAGTGCCTGGAAGTCCGAGGGGTGAAGTGGAGCTCAAAACCACAGAATAAGAAGAATAAGAATAAGAATAAAAGAAGAAGAAGAGGAGGAGGAAGAAGAGGAGGAGGAGCAACAACAACCACAACAATAACAAGCAAGAGAACAACAAGAAGAACAACAACTGTTATGCCCAGATCACAAGACCCCCAAGAGACCCAGGAACACGAGTCGGATGCAAAACACACAAGAGTCTTTATTCAAACTTGAGCTTGGGTTGCAATTCCTCCCAACACAGCAGGTTGGGCGAGCAGCCACCAGCTCCAAGGGAAAAACCGCAAGCAGGGGCTTCCAAGCCTTGGCGTTACATGATTGGACAAAGGGTAAAGGAACGAAATGCACTTTGACCTAGTTGGTTAATAGCACCTGGCCAAACCACAGAGAGAGACAGCTTGCCAAGAGGAGCACTGCAACCCTGGGAACAACTTAGGCTTTTCTTAATTGTCCCTGTCTTTATCAGTCTGCCTCAGTTGCTATGTCTTATTGTAACTGCCAAGAATAGTTTGTTTTTTCTCAAAACTTAAGAGTGGGAACCAAGGTACTCCAGGAACAAGCTAACCTTGGATGGAGTCTGAGAAACAACATAGAGTTAGTTCTGCTAATTTAACCCTTCCACAACAACAGCAAGAATGAGAATGAGAAGAAGAAGAAGGAGGAGGAGGAGGAGGAGGAGGAGGAGGAGGAGGAGGAGGAGGAGGAGAACGAGGAGAAGAAGAAGAAGGAGAAGAAATCCAATTTATGATGCCCATATACTAACTGGAGCATGGCCACACTCTCAGCGGCTGGCGTTTTAAAGAAAACAGCCTTTCCCCATCCACACCCCTGCCAGAAGCCATCAGCTATGGAGAGCTTATACTTCAGCATTCTTGTCACACTTTTTCAGAGAGTTCTCTCTGGTGGCTTTCTGCCTAGGTTGTTTCTTTTTCTGGGGAACTGAGGTGGTGAGAGAGTTGTCACTGCAGCCTTCTCTGTTCCTGTTTCTCAGTGTGAGTCTGCAGTCACCGTTGCCATGGCAAAGGTAGCTTCTTTGCCCTTTACAGCAGCAGGACGCGGCTCATGGGCTTTCACAGGTCTCTGGGGTTGGCATGTGCAAGCGACCTTAGCGCACTGTGCAGTGGCGGCGCAGACCACTGACACCAGTATTCCCTGGCGGCAGCCTGACCCATGGCCATAACGTGGCTCTGTTTTTTATTTCATACTCAAGTTTTTTTTTTTTTGTTGTTGTTGTTTTTGGTGGGGGGGTTCAGAGACTTAGAGCCTAGGAAACCTCCATGTGTTACTCCGGGACTTAGACCCACACTCTACAAAAGCAGCCTGTTAATCTCTCTCGTTTGTAAATTTCCACAGAGTCTACATTTTCCCCATGTATCTAACCTGTCATGTGAGAAGTTTTTTTTTTTTTTTTTTTTTTTTTTTTTCCTATCAAAGACATTTCCTGAAAGTCCCCCTTCCCCTTTTTGTTGATTAGCCAGTCCCATTAGATTAACCACAGGGCATGGGCCCAGCTAGATGAACGAAGGGAAGGCTTGCAGTAAGGACACTGCTCAGCCCTGCTGCTTCACGTTAGAGATCAGGAGCTGCGGTTTAGGAAAGGGGAACCTGAGATCAGAGTGAACTCGTGGGTCCCTGACGCTCCAACAGACAGACTGCAGAAAGACTCCTAGATACCAGAAGGCTGTTAGGTGGTGACTATCCACACATCCACCCATACAATCCGCACATCCTAGCTTGGTGCCTCCCCCAATGCCTTCTCCCTCACCCCACTTAGGAATCAAAGCCCCCCCGGCTTCAGGGTCAGACCCACTAGTCTGTGCCTTCCCCAGGGCCTTGCCACACTTTCATACTGTCAGTTGTTTGCCTGTGTGACCATAAACTTCTTACTCGTGAGACGACCTGCCTCCCTATTGCTCCCCCGTCCCTCACCCCCCAAATCCCACACTCCGGACCTTTTCGAAATTAGCCTTTCTGGGACTGGACAGATGGCGCAGGGGTTAAGAGCACTTCCACTCTCACAGAGGAGCTGGCAGAGAGGTGCCAAAGACTCTCTTTACCCACATAAGCTTGTTGCAACAACGGCCCCTGTTAGGTTTTGCACGAAGCAGGGTTCAAGAGGACCCTGAGGGTGATTCCTGAGGGATAAGCGGTTTATTAGTGGAATTATTAATGCTGTGGACACACAGAATGACACCAGCATGGCAAGAACTCCGGGGAGAGTTCAGTCCTAACACTGGAGGTGGGCACCGAGGCAGGAGCTGGCTGAGGTCACACGGGAAGCAGGAGGCAAGGCTGTCAGTAAGCTGCTGTAAACTCTCTTCCCAGGGTGAGACCCTGGCACCCTGCCTCTCATTAGAGAACCTAGGGAACCCCAGAGAGCCTGTTCCACAGAGCGGCCCCATTCCTATAGATCCCGAGGGAAATGTGAATAACCCCCCCCCCCCGAAAAGCCAGGCTAGTGATCGGGAGGGGGTGGGTGTGAGTGGGTGAGGGTGGGTGAGGCAGGGTTGGGGGAGCAGGGTGGAGGGTTGAGCTAGGGTGCGGGTTGGGTGTGTGTTCTCTCTCTCCAGGAAGCGGTTTACAGAGACAGAGGATGGCTTATTGGTGTAGTACCCTCCCCCACACCCTCCTCTCTTTATTACTTTGCCCTCACTTCAGAAGCCCATAGGTGGACTTGGGGAGGGAGCTCCCCAATCGCTCTGTCCTTTAACTCTCACTTTTCAGCCCTCTACTCTTAACCTGGCTGTTTTACTTGGCTTCTCGAGGACGGAGGACAGGTGGCTGGGTCTGGCTGCTGGGGCACTGACTGCGGCTGCACATTCCCCAACCGGTTTGGGTTCACCTGAGATCTGAGACCAGAAGGTCTGAGACTTTCAGGAGACAGCGGCTACCTCTGGAGTTGCCTCAGGGTGAGGCCTAGACCTTCGGGGCTCATTTTCCTAACGACCGACAATAGTGAACTCTGGCCTTTGGGGTGGGTTCTGAGAGAGGAGGCTGTGCAAGACCACGCCTTCTGGAAGCGTGGGCAGAGGAAGCGCTTTCCTCAGGCCCTTTGGTGTGGACCCCTAACTTGCAGGTCTCAGCCGGCATTGTCGATAAATGCTGGCCCACTGTTTCGACATTGCCTTTGCTCAGCACTGGGCCCACTGCCCACTAAAAGCAGAGGAAGGACAGGAGAGGTGGCTCAGCGGTTTGAGCGCTGGCAGCTCTTGGGGAGGCCCTGACTTTAGTACGCATCAGGCAGATCACAGCTGCTCAGTACCTGCCCTCATTACGATTCTCTTTATGGTGGTGTGGGGATTTCAACCCAGGAGCTCTTGTGGGCAAACCGTGAACTCGGCTGCTGAGATTTGTTCTTAATTCCCCTAAAATGCTTTTTGAAGTCGTGTGTCCAATTCGTGAGACCCCCAAAAGACCTCCAGGAGTCGAGTCCGTTGCAAAACACATGAGGATCTTTTTATTACAAGCCAGAGCTTGGGCTCACACCCTCACCAAATGCAGCGGCTGAGAGCAGAGCCCCAGAGTTCAGGGTAAGAGGGTGATTTAAAGGTCCCAGTCCCTCCCAGGTCCCCCAAAGCAGGGGGATTCCTGCCTGGCAAGTGTCTATTGATTGAAACACAAAAGGGGATGTTGCATTTTGAGTTGATTGGCTGTAGGGAGGCCCCCAAACCATCAAGGGAAGCTTCCCTTGTTTGGCTGTCCTAGGGGAGAGGGGCGATCTGGGCTGGTTTCCTAGCAACTGTCTCGAGTGGGCAGGAAAGAATGCAATAAGGCTGGTTCCTCCACACAGGTGGCTGGACATGTCTCTGCCTGTCTGGCCTTTGTTCAGGCTTGTGCTTTAAACTTTAAACCAATAACTCAAAAAGGTAATTTTTAGTTCTCTGGTCTCTCAGAAGCAGGGTCTTAAGTAGCCCAGGCTGGCCTCAGACTCACTATGTAGTTGAGGATGACCCGACCTCCTTAGTCTCCTTCTTCGGGCTCCCTAATGCTGGGATGACAGACATTTGCCATCACTCCTGGTTTATGTGGTGCTGGGGCTGAAACCCAAGACTCATGCATGCCACACAAGCACCCTCCCCATTGAGCCACACTTCCAGCCCTTCCTCAGGATGAAGGTGTAGCTCAGAGATGCTTGCTGCACATGAGGCGTCAGACTCCATCTGTTAGTATTTAAAAATGATGCCATGCATATACGACAGATATAATATGAAAGAGTTTATTGGATGGAGGGGGAGAGAGGGAAGAAAGGAGAGAGAGAGAGAGAGAGAGAGAGAGAGAGGGGAACATGGTGGGAGAAGGAAAGCCCCTCCCCCCATGGAGAAAGGGGAGAGAGCAAGAGAACATAAGAGCGAAGTAAGAGGCAGGGGTCCTTTTATCCTGGGCCTCTGAGGGTGGCGGCCAATGATGACATCACAGGTGCCTAAGCAGCCTGGGAGTGGGCTAATGCATGGTCCTGTGAACTAACATTCCTCCCCTTTTTTATCATTATGAGAAAAAGGGGGGACATAGGAGGAATGGTGAGGTGGGAATGAGGACACTGGACTGGTTTTCAAGTTAAAGCATATAAATGCTTGGCTGCCATGCAAGGGGTAAGAGAAGAAAAAAAAAAGCAAGAGCACCAAAATGTCCAAATGACATGGTGAGGAGGAGGAGGGGAAGCCCCTGCCCTGGAGTGTTCAGGGCAGAGGGTGGAGTTGCCAGCCATGCCCAGGAGTAGATAAGGACTGAGGGATGCTGGGAGAGCCTGGAGCTGCTTGTCCTAGGCCTGAAGCACACTATTCCAGCCTTTTGTTAATAAGTGAATAACGGGCAGAGATTCTCTTCTGCCTACTTCCTGCTGACACTCAGGCAGCTATAGGGAGGTCAGATGGCTGAAATACTGGCCAAGTCCAGGAAGAACAGGCTGTTTTGAAGCTGTCCAGGGTCTGTGAGAACATCCATGGCTGGGAGTGAAAGTGCAGGTCTGGCTTAACACAGCTGTGAGGTTAGACTGGAGCACCTGTGGTTGCTGTTTTGGCGATGTCTTGGATGTACAGGCACCTGGGGCTGGCAGGACACGGGAACATGTATATAGGCAGAAGACAAAGTTAAGTAGGTCATGGAGAAAATTACTTCTAGGTGTACATCTGAAACTTTTGGGAGAGCGAGCAGACAGGGAAGGTTTGGATTAAAGAAGAGAAGATTGAATGTAGGGAAACTCCATTTACCCAAAGGAACCTCCATTTACCGGATAGCTGATATTAATTAAAAGGTTTTGTTTTGGATCTGTCATCTAGGGGATACTGGGTCTGAATTTGGTTGCAGAAGCATGTAAGTTTAGAGGCCCTTAAAGCAGGCACTAGGTATATGAATCTGAAATCATCTAGGAGATACTCCAAAGGAGAGCCTCAGGGTACAGTGGAAGACATGATTCCCATGGGTGAAGAGAAAAAAGCAAATCAGTTCTGCCAGACTTTGGGGCATCCCCACAAAGCACTGGAGAACCAGAGGTATGGGGGCATAAGCTGGCAAAGCAGGTCATCACAGCAGTACCAGGGGCCACAGGGAAGACTCCCCCAGGACAAGGCCTCACCTAGTACTAGGATTTTCCAACGTGTGATCGAGAGATCGCATTGGTAAAAAGAAAAAATTATTCACCCAAGGGAAGGTGGCTATAGTGAGTGTTGGTGAGAGGCATGAATAGTCGCCTTGAAGGCTGTGATTGGAGGGTACCTCTGTGCCCCAGTGAATGAGAGATACCAGTCAGTCTTTCTGACAAAGAGGAACGTTTATGTGGACCATGGAAGGGAACTCATCAACCTGCCGGTGTTGGATATATGGATGTAGCGATCGGCAGCCAGAAAGGAGGAGTCCCAAAGCCAGGGAAAGGGGAGGAATCCCACACTCTGAGATAGGCAATAGGTGCAGTACTTATCTGGAGCCCAAATGACCTGAGGGGTGGATTCAGGGTGATTTTCTGCGGCTTACAAGAATCTCTTTTAAGTTTTACAAAGGAGATAAAACTTTAGACATGTGAGCATCACCATTGTAACCTGTAGTGAAATACACTGTAGAAAAGGCAGCAGACACACACCTTCATGTTAACAACATAAACACTCTTCTTTAAATTTTTTATTTTTTCATAAACACTCTTTAAGGTGAACTCTGGAAAGGCAGAAGCCTTTTGTGAAGTAGAAGGGGTAAAAGCCCCCTTGATCTTAACTTTCAGTATGATTATACACTATGAAAAAGAGGCTTTTTTTCTCTCTCCAGAAGACTGGATGGATATAAGTCTAGCACAATGAGAAACAACTTTTAAGTTCATACTTAAAGACAAACCAAAGAAGATTTAAAATCTTGAGCTTAGAGCTATGATAGTGGACTGTAGAGTGGAGTGTTTTCAGCAGTTAGATTAACAAATTAGAGCTCTAGTGATAAATGCCAAAGCTCCGGACAGTCAATACAACAGTAGCATAGCAATAGGAGGAAATATGAAGCTTTTTAAAAAATTTATTTAGGATACCTAAAATCATCTCAGACCTTCCAACCTTCATAACTTGCATCTATCAACCTTAAAACATCTTCTTAGTTCTTCAAACATTTTATTAGAAACTCAGATCTTACAGAAACTGTACATTTTGAGAGGGCAGCCGAAGCCTGAGTTTCTACTGCTAAACTGGTCTTCAAACCCATCAGAGACCTGAGGCATAGTCCAAGCATCCTATGTATTTATTGATTGACATGGCAGGGGCTCACCTGTTATCCAGAAGCCCTTCCCATTAGGCTCCTTTGGTGGTAGTGGCTCTTATGGGCACAAGTTCTGTGGGGAGCCTTCTGGCACCTTGCTGCCCCCTGAATTTTTGGCATCCGGCCTGACCTGGCTTAATGGCCTACTGCTTGGATACAATAGTGGATTCCTGGCTGACCTGGGGCTTGGTATAAGATCATCTTCCTGAAATACCTTAAACTTTCCTCTCCCTCGGGGCTTCCCAAGTAACATTTCTTAGGAACTTTCCAAACAACCATTATTAGCACATCTTGTGACTCCTCTGGTGGGTCATCCTGTGATTTCTAGTCACTTAGTAACCCTGCCAAAGGCAACTACATTCCTGCAGCCCTGCCTATAAAGTTGTATGAAAAATCGAATAAACTGAGACCTGAGATCGGAGACACTGTCTTGGTCTTCATTTCTCGCATCTCTTGTCCCTTTCCATTCCCACTCCCCCATTCAGGATCTCCGGTGACAGACCTGCGGCACGGGTCAAAGTCCTAGGGTCACTTCTCAGCCTCAGTCCTCGGGGGCCGGGCCCAGCAAATCTGAGGAGCCTTTCCATGGGAGAGGAATTTGGGAGAATGACTAACTTTATTTTGTCTAGGCAAAATGGGGCAGTCAGCTCTCCGGGTATCATGTCTGTCCACAGCTCAGTCAGCAAACCGGCTGGGGCGGGCCTGCCCAATAGCACAATTCAGGTGGAGGCTTCTGTCATTGTTCCCAAATCTTGGAGGCCTTGGGGTCATCACTAGAAGCTGGGGTCTCTGTCATATTAAGCTTTGTCATCAAGCATCTAAATGTATTATTCTGCAGATTTTCTGACAGGTTTAAGGACCATGACCTATTACGTATAGCTGAGCTAAACAAACTTTGATTGTATAGTTACCCATCCGAGGCTTAACTTTGAAACCATAAAAGAGACTAGGTAAAGCTTAATTAGTTTTTTAGTATGACCGTAAATAAATTTTTGAACTAGTATCGAAGCAAAACTTTCAATCATAGATACAGTTTATAGGCTGGCAATCCTGCTGATCCTATCACATTTTAGGAGTCATGAGTTTTAGAACCAATAAGATAGTAGAACAATATGAAACAGTTTTAAAATTACACTTGAATTTATTATACCAAATCTATTAGCCAGAAAGCCTGATGGTACATCCTGATCAGAGGCAGCTCGTGGCGGGAAAAATGGCATTCATTAGTTAACTGAGGAATTGATAGAGACATAGGCAGTTAGACGTACATTTTAAATTAGCTTAATTTGAATAGACCTTTATAACCTTGAAATTTTAGCATCATATAAAATTTGTTGAACCAGGGTTGAATCATATACATACACACATACATATATATACATATATATCATGTTGTAAAAACATAACTTTGAATTTAAAAATCTATACCCATTTAAAATGAGACTTGTTGCTTTTTTTTTAGTCTAAAAGGAGATAAAATAAACAGGGTTAATCATAATTAAAGAGCTTTAACATTTTTAGTTCATACTATGTAGCCATCCCAAGGTTTACAGTTTAATCTTAAAGATTTTTTTTTGAAAACAAAAAAAGAAATGAGGGAGTGGTGGCTGGGTTTTAAACCCCTGCAGACCTGCTGCAAAAGGGGGAAGGGAGGGTAGAGCTGAAGCTTTTGGGTTAAGAGCGGGGGAAGAGCGGGAGGCTCTTAAGAGCCATGGATTTAATACGAAGACTGCAGGGCAGCCCAGGCAGGCGCCATGGTTCGCTGGCCTTGACCCGATGGGCGAAGCGGTGGATGGACCCGCCAGGGCGAGCTGATGCGGGACAGCTGCGCGTGCGCGTCCGAATAGACGCGCGCGCGGCCTCGGCAGCAGCGTGGGAGAGAACGACGGGGTCCCAGAGTGGCAACGACGGATTGACCACCTAGTCATCACCGCACCAAATGTTAGTGTTTAAAAATGATGCCACGCATACACAGCAGATCTAAGATGAAAGGGGTTATTGGATGGAGGGAGGGGGGAGGGGAGGGGACGCCCCGACAGAGAAAGGGGAGAGAGCAAGAGAGCAAGAGAAGGCAGAGGAAGGTCCCCTGGGCAACCTGGGAGTGGGCTGATGCGTGGACTTGTGAACTAACGCCACCCTCACGTCTGAGTGAATGAAGCTGAGATCCTTCAGCTATGAAATGATATCATAACAGACGTGAAACTGATGTCCAGTTTCCAGGAATCTCCGTTCCAGCCCTGGCAGCGTTGTCTTCTAGCTGTGACAGTGGATATGCTTTTAAGCTTCTTGGAGCCTCTTTTTTTTTTTTTTTTCCTTTTTCTTATTTTAATGAAAAAAGGAAGTAGTGGTGCGAGAGCCACTGGGTTATGTCACCTCTGTGCTAGGCCACCTGACCCTAAATCCCACCTCTGACTTCCTCCTTGCTGTGTGGGCTCCGGCAGGTTGCTGAACCTCTGTCCGAGTTTATCGTCTACACCGCAGTGGCAGCGCGCGCGTATTGTTGTGAAGATCAGAGCAGCTGGCGCGTGCAGGTGTGGGTCAGCGTGACCGGAACTACAGGGGTGAGTAGGCGGCCTGGGCTGAGAGTGGAGATGGGCAGAGAGAGGGTCTCAGGAGACTTTTTCGGAGAGGGTGGATTACTAATAGTTTCTGCTGGCTTTCATCAAGTTCCCTTGGGGACGGAGGAGGGTGACATACGCGCTGTGCCTGTGGAATGGGCCTGTGGGTTTCTCCACTGTACTCCACGGGCGTTAGCACCAGGGTAACCAAGGCCACACCGAGAAACCCAAACCACACCAACCAACTCAACCAACAAAAAAAGAGCTTGGAAGAAGCACCTGGCTGAAGGCAGCCAGCAGTGACAGGGCGCCCACGCTGGGCGCTTCTCCCCGCCATCTCCAATGGAATCTATGATCACCCACAGGAATGCCCAGAGGCCCAGGTGACCGTGAGGCCCAGCGCCCAGGTGAAAACGCTGGGCAGGGCTCTGGCCGAGGGGCTGTCTGGCCAGGCCCCACAGCTCCGGTCCAACAAGAACGAAGTGGCTGGCACACCTGAGGCCGTTTCTCAGCCTGCATGCACACTCATTCTCGGACACACCCACATGCCAGACTTTCCTTGTGGCCATGTATGAGTGCACACGCATGTGCTCACACGCATGTGTCACACACGTGGACATGTCAGCACGGGTTTGCACTATTCCAATAACTATGATGCTACAGCACTCCCGGGGCTGAGGCAGAAGCATTTCAAGTTTAAGTACAGCCTGGGCTACACAGAAAGCCTTTCTTTCTTTCTTTCTTTCTTTCTTTCTTTCTTTCTTTCTTTCTTTCTTTCTTTCTTTCTTTCTTTCTTTCTTTCTTTTTTTTTTCCCTAGTCAAACTAAACCAAACCAAAGCGCAGCCTCTAAACCAATGCTTCAAAGCCAAGTGTGGCCGTGCACGCCTGAGCGGAAGCACTTGAGAAGCTGAAGCAGGAGGATGGAGTTTGAGGACCCTGCTCTCTGTGTTTCTGTCTTTGATTTGACTTTTCGAGACAGAGTTTCTCTGTGTAGCCCTGGCTGTCCTGGACTGCTCTCTGTGGACCAGACCTCTGCCAGCCTCTGCCTCCCGAGTGCAAGGATTAAAGGCGTGTGCTCCAGTGCCGGACTGGAACACTGTTTCTAAGATTTAAACAAAACAAAGCAGAACACACACACAAACAAAAAGGCAAACTGGACCAGGCCTATTACATGCCTGCCTTTGTGACACTTGGGGAGTGAAGTCTGGACAATTAGGAATTTGAGGCCATCTTTGGCTACACAGAGAGTTGGAGTCCAGCCTGGGCTACATGAGAGCCTGAACTCAACAAGCAAAACTAAATAAAACTGTTTCTGTGGACAAGTGAGAAATTGTAAAAATGAATCAAATTTCAGAAATTCTGATGCCTTCTTCTGGCCTCTGCAGGCATGGCACTCACGGAGCAACTGTTAGGAAATATAGAAAAGTGAGGTTACACGCGGGTCCACAAATCACACCACGAGATCGGTTCCACTCGGGAGGTTTATTAGGGAAGGGGGTAAGGGGTTGCAGGGAGACGAGGCAGAGAAAAGAGAGACAGAGAGACAGAGAGAGAGACAGAGAGAGGGACAGAGCCAGAGAGAGGAAGAGGAGAGGAGAGAAGAGAAGAAGAGAGAAGAGAAGAGAGAGGGGGTAGGGCCCCAGTTCTCTTATAGGGTGACCCAGGGACATGCGCAGGTAGCTTTAGGTGTCTTCACAACTGCCTGATAACTGGTCTATCAAGTCCCTTGGGGCTGGCCATAGAAGTGCCTGCTTACTGATCCCAACATTCCTCCCTTTTTCTATAATTAAAAATAGGGAGCTTGGGCTGTCTTTTATAAGGTAAGTTAAAGTATATAAATTTAGGCTCATTGGAAGCAGCTCTTGGTTGTCATGTAAGAGGTTGAGAGAGAGAAGAGTTATAGCAACAAATGGTCAGGTTGTAAGGTTAAGATTAAGAGAAGTCTCTGCCCTGGAAAATTTAGGGTAGAGGGTTGTCAACAGAGAGAGTTGCCAGCCATGCAAGGCAGCGGGTAAGGACTGGGGAATACTTGGAGAACCTGGAGCTGCTTGTCCTGGTCCTGAAGCACACCACCTCAGCCTTTTGTTAACAACAAGTGAATAATGGGCGTAGATTCTCTTCTGGCTACTTCCTGCTGACACTGGGGGCGATGTAGGGAGGTCAAAAGGCTGAAGTGTCGACCAAGTCCAGGAAGAATAGGCTGCTTTGATGCTTTTCCAGGTCTGTGAGAACACCCATGGCTGGGAGGGAAGGTGCAGGTCCAGCTTGTTGGAAGTCTGCAAGGTCAGAGCCGAACACCTGTATCTTGTTGGAAGTCCGTGAGGTCAGAGCTGAACACCTGTAGCTGCTTTGGCACCGTTGTGGCTGTAAGAGACATCTGTGTCTGGCAGGACACTGAAACAGAGAAAATCCTGTAGGTAGGCATTGAAAGGTTTGGATTGATGAGGTTTGTACATGGGAACCTCTGTCTACCTGGACGGGACTTTATTTACCCAATCACTGGCAATATTAAAGAAGGCTTTGTTTATGATCTGTCATTGAGGTGAGGTTTAGTTACAGAAGTGTGTAAACTTAGAGGCCCTGGTGCCAGCTGGCACTAGGTGTAGAAACCTGAAATTCTCCAGCCTGTCTGGAGGGACGGGCGTCTGGGCGTCTCCCATTGGGGGCAGAGAAGTCCCTATGTAGGGATGTGGTTATGGGTGTTATCCATTGGGAGCCGAAAGAGACGAGGCCTTGTAATGGCGTCCCAGAACAAGTCGAGTCTCTGTAGAGAGTGATCCGGTCTGGTCGATATCTCGTCAGATATTGGCCAGGGATCGAGGGCCAGCTACCCTGTGGCATGGCCGAAAAGGACGCGTCCCTATTTGCCTAGCTAGGACTTGGTGCACGAGCACGTAGAGAAGAAAACGCGTGTAGAAGGCTCCCAAGGGAAAATAAGGAGAAGAACCGTATGGGAGAGAGGGGACCTTTCCATGAGCAAGCGAACCAGCGCGTGCACGAGCGAGCGGGGGAAGGGACCCGCAGAGGGGGTGTACCGCCCAAGGGAGAGTGTGGCCCTAAAGTGAAAGTCAGCATAGAGGGTCAAACCTAGACAATTGAGGCTACGGCTGAGGGGGGGGTCCCCCGTCTCAAAAGATAGTAGGAAGTTGCCAGAGCTCTGTGGTCAAGCTTCCCTACCGAGAGAGGCATGCATGTTGAGAAAATGGAGTGAACTCACCAATCCAGTCAGTGGTTGTATGCAGTAAATAGCAGTCTGGTAGCCAGGAAAGGAAATCCCAAACCAGGAATTACTTTTAAGTTTTAAGAAAGAGATAAAACCTTAAACATGTTAGTATTACAATTGTATTGTGTATTGAGAAAAAGGCAGTAGGCATATATATGTGTTAACGGCATAAGTACTCTTTTTAAGGTGAACTCTAAAAAGGCAAAAGCCTTTTATGAAGTAAAAGGGAAACTTACTTGATTTTAACCTTTAGTATAAGCATAGACAATATGGAGGCTTATCTTGAGCTTAGGACTATAATAGTGGCATAGTGGTATAGTGGAATGTTTTTGTATTAGAGTCAGATTAATAAATTAGAGTTCTACTGATAAAGGTCAAAACCCTGGACAGTTAATACAACAGTAGCAGAACAACAGGAAGAAATATTAAGCCTTTTTATCTATTTAAGATATTTTAAATTACCTTAGATCTTATAACCTTTATAATTTGTATTTATCAACCTTAAAACATTTTTTAGAACCCTTAAATATTTATAAATTGTATTACCAACCTTAAGACACATTTTAAGACTCTCAAATATGTATAACCTTAAGACATCTCTCAAATGTTTTTTGAGAGGGACCTTTGTATTTAGTTATTTACCATGAGACATAGTTGAAACTGCTACGAACATTTATTTTTCTTTAGCTAAAGGGATGGTAAAAGGTTTTATTTAGGCCTGTTTTTTGAGTCTGAACTGTGTCTAAGCCTGAAAATAGCAGCTCTAGGACTTAGGCTTAAGGCCTGGTCTCTTGCATATAAAGAGAACTGGGAAGGCACCTGAAGTCTCCCAACACAGAAGTTGGCAATATGTCCATGGGTCCTCATTTTGAGGTTGAAAACAGACCTGTGCGAGAGCTGTGGAGGTTGCTAAGTCGAGGAGCCACCTCTCCTCCACCAGGCCAACGAGGTAGAAGGCTGGAAGTGTCTGTACTCTTGTGATGGTTGAACCTCCATGGCTGGGCACAGAGGACAAGCCTTCTTGGGAGCATTTTGACTTCCAGAGGCCAGTTTGCCAGCAGCCAGCTTTGGCATGTTGCAGCAGCAGGATTAGCATCCACTTTGGCTGCATTTCAGAATGTCACCTGGCAGAATGGACTTTTTGGCTATGCAAACCTCTTGCGGGAACGCAGCTAGGTCTTAGAGCCTTCGGGATGACTCACTTTTTACCAACTCCTATATGGTGACTCAATGACCATCCTCAGCTGTTTATTAAAAATTGCAGTGAGACCATGTTCATCAGATCTCTGACAAGCTTGAGGGCCAGCATATCTGAGTTACTTTGTCTGTCTTTATCATCTACTCCAAACTGCCTACTTACTGATCCCAACAGCAACCACACACATAAAAATAAATTAAAAAAAAAATTAAAAATTCGAACAAACAAGCGAACAAAACGTGGCACTTCTCCGTGATACTGAGTGGCAATATTCAGGACTTCGGCCCCTTCAGTTTCAGGGACACCTTTTACTTTCTCCTCCCAGATTCTGTGAACTTTGATGAGTGGATGTGTGTGTGGGAAGATGCCACAGAAATGCCCTGTGGTCGATGGTTTTTTTTGAGAAGCACAGAGGACTGGCCGAGTGCTTACAGAGGCATAGGATGCGCCCCTCGGTTTCTCCTGGGGTGGCGAGCACCTCTCCCACACCTGGGCTCTCCTCCGAGCCCCACGTAGGGCTGTGTGGTGGGAGGAAAGTGGCTGGACCTCTGTGAATCTTAACGAACGGTGGGGAGCCATCTCCCCCCAGCTCAACTGTCAAAAAACTGCCTGCTGGGAGGTGTCTTCCAGGCAGGCCCCTGAGCAGCTCTGGTGTCCAGGAATCCCCCGTCGCTCTTACTCTCTCACTTCCTTTATCCCCGCTCCCTGTCCTCCTTGCTGTGGCTTCCCTTCCCTTCTGTCTAGGGCTACAGCCAGAGCCATCTGGGGGAAGCTCAGTGGAGGAGCCCCCTGGATCCGGTTGCCATTGTGTGGGGATTGTATTGATTGGTGGTTGATGCAGGAGGGCTCAGGCCACTGTGCCCTCTCCTCCCTCAGGCAGGTGGGTCTCTGTGGGTTCGAGGCCAGCCCTGGACAGCCAGAGACACACGGAGAAACTCTCACTCAAACGACAACAATGATGAGGGCCATGGCACACCGACAGTCACCATGCCCGCAGCCAGAGAGCCAGCGCACAGCAGCTTCTCTGTGTGGTCCTGCTTCTCATGGTGGACTGTGGTCTGGGAATATAAACTAAGACAAACTCCTCTCCTGCTTCTCTTGTGTTTGGCCATGGTATTCATCAAAGCAACAGAAAACAAGTGAGAAGAGCGAGAACAACCCCTTTCCCTTCCCAGACGACAATTCCCGCTCCTCCTGCCTCCACCTCCCGAGCTCTGGGATGACAGGTATGTGCCATCATCCTGGACTTTAGATGTGGGTCTGAGGGAAGGGATGAATGGTTTTTTTTTTTTTTTTTTTTTCCCCTCCAAGGTTCCCTTTGTGTGATGGTTTTGGAAGAAGAGCTGGTTTTTGGATGGTTTTGGAAGAAGAGCTGTGTGAGCCTCATTTGGAGTTGCTATACTCTAGTCAATGCGGATGTTGACTGGGACCTCAAACTGAGGAAGTGAAACAACGGAAGCTGATGTCCTATAATTTGGGAGGAAGGAAGTTCAAAGCCAAAGTATGGGAAGGTCCTGCCTGTGTTGAGGTTGGTCTCTCTCCGCCCCTCCCCTTTCCCTTCTCCCTCATATAGCAATTATCAATATACATTTTAAGTTTCTGATCCCTTTCCTAACTCTTCCCCCTGGTTTCTTCCCCTAAAGCAGAGGAGGAAAAGAGGAACCCAGTTGTGTTGTTGTTGCTGCTTTTTAAACTTAAAAAAAAAACAGTTTAGGGGGGCTGGAGAGATGGCTCAGATGTTAAGAGCACTGCTTGCTCTTCTAGAGGTCATGAGTTCAATTCCCAGCAAACACATGGCGGCTTCCAACCATCTATAGTGAGATCTGGCGCCCTCTTCTGGCCTTCAGGTGTACACGCAGAAGATCACTCATACATTAAAAAAACAAAACAAACACAAAACCAAAACACTTGGTGGGAGCCAAATCTCACAGCTGTTCTCTGAGCAGCGAGTTAGCCGGCACCTGCCTGTCAAAGCCAGAAGAGGGCTGGCTTTGAGGCAGTCCTGAGCCACTCTGTGGGTACTGGGATCCTAGCTCAGGTCCCCTGCAAGAGCAGCTCATCCTGTGAAAGACTGGGCCATCTCCTCGGCCTCTGAAGTTGCCTCTGAAGTTGCTCAGTACAGTAAAGGCTCTTTTCTAAGAATCTCCCAACAAAACTAACAGAACAACAACCACAAAGCAGAAATGAAGCTCCCAGATTCACTGAAGAGGTTTCCTTGTGTGAAGGGCTTTTTAGGCCGGGGTGGCCCGAAGAAAGATCCCCAATCCTCCCGCTGTGGCCCCTCCAGCCCAGGGTGTCCAGAAGAAAGACACTCAAGCCCCTGGTGAGGGTACCGCTACAATGGACAAATGTGTGATGGGGAGATGGGAAAGATGGAGGACTCTGCAGAGACGGAAGAGAAAACAAAGCTGAGGTGTTCGTACTGGAGAAAAGTGAAACCGGAGACTCAACAGTGGTGAGAAACAGGCAGGTATGAGGAGGTCATTGTGAGATCCAGGCCTGGGCTGCTGCCAAGGGCCATGTCTGGGTCTGTGGTCCTGCAACTGGGGTCTGAGTCGATGTCTGTGGCCCAAGTTACCACCACAGTAGAGTTGCCCTAATGCCAGGGGACTGGATGAGCCTGTCTGAAGGTTTGAGCTAGGGAGAGCTGGCCCTGCCCCGTAATCTGCACAGGGGTGGCTTGGGGGAAGGAGAGATGCTCTCGCCCCTCATCCCTTGTCATGTGCAGCAAGAGAGAGAGCTGGGCCTCAGGTCATAAGAGAGGAGACTGGTTGCAGCATTCAGGAGAGCAGGTCCAGCTCCGCACCCCAGCTGGGCAGCACAGTAAAGCTGACCTTGGTGGCAGGGTGTGGGTGAGCCAGCCCAGAGGGTGTGAGCAGGAGAGCTGTGGCAATGGGTGACCTAGCCAGGGCAGCGCTAGAAAGCTCATCCTAGAGCTGGCAGGCTGACCAACTCGGCTACCACCCAGGCCCAGATCCAGGGCTTGAGCTGGTCCACTTAAACATCTACCCAATCATTTATGAACCGCTAAAGCATGTGAAGGGGCTGGTCCTGCAGATCCAAAGCTGCAGACGCTCCATGACACAGGGCAACAACAGGATAGCTTAGAGGAGTCCCAGTGAGGAGCCAGAGGCCTCGAAACAGACCAATAACCCACTGCAATGAACATTTGCAAGCAAAGATGTGTGGACAAAGCGATATACTGTGTGACGCACTACAGCGTCCACAGCAAGATGCTATTTTTTTCTATCTTCTTTTCTTTTCTTTTGGGGGGGGAGGTTGCAAGGCCAGAGGGCAGATACAAAGGGATTGGAGAGATGAGCGGGATTGAGGAGCATGATGTGAAAATCACAAAGAATCAATAAAAAGTTTTTTTTTTTTTAAGTGAAAACAGATTTCCCTCCATCTCAAGGCCAGTGGTATGTTTTGTTACTTGAGGAATTATCTCTACACCCCCAAAGTGGGGGAGATCTCTGTGACTACCAAGGCCAACGGAGTAACAACCCATGGGTGGCAAGAAGGGCGTTGGCTTCCACATGACTAAGTAGCTGACCCTAAGTGGCTTATTTCAGGCATATTTAAGCACAGCACAATTCGGTGAACAGGTCCTGGTGATAATTAACTCAAGCCCATGTGCACAATAAAGCACACATAAATCTCCTGGGAAAACAAAGTAAATAAAGACCAGATATGACCACACCAAAACTGTAAAGTGTATGTGACTCCTTTGAAAACTGTAGATTGACCGTGAGAAACAAGCTCACAGTAAGGGTCTAGGCGATGCAGGACAAAGGTCAACCACCCATTAACCATGACTGTTTCCAGTCACCTGCGGGGCAAACAGGTTAGGAGCGCCTTGTTTTGAAGGAGCAACCTTGTGTGTTTCATACTCGTGCTTATCCGTGAGCATGAGACCCTCTATGCCTCCTGTGCTGGGGAATTGTGTTGCTCACAGGACAGTGGGGGGTGAGAACAATGAGTGTATGAAAGGCAAACAAATTGGAGTATTAGGAGCATCACAGCAAACGGGCATTAGGAATTTTGAGGGGCTCCTGAGTAACTTCCTGGAAAACCTCTGGTCACCACATATGAGGATATGGCTACAGACCAAAGAAACCATCCCACCAAAATCCAACTTAATGAACTAATTAGTTTACTGGGTTACATATAGCAACACAGATGACTCAACAGTGGCTGTGTCATCAAGCCCACTTCAAGAGCATGATGACTCTCGAGAGCTGAATCCTTGTTGCTCCCGAGATCCTTGACCTCACTATTTATACAACTCAGGGTGGTGGTGGGGGCTTGTGAATCCTGTAAGTCTTAGGGGCCGCCTGAGACTTGTGAGTTGTTTGCTGTTTCCTTACCGAGTCTTAAAAGCCTCTTTCCAAGATGGACTGTTTCAATCCAGGAGAAGTTTCTTCACAGCCTCTAGAAGGTGAACTGGCTCTCAGGTTCAGGGAGGCACTGGGGAGTGTGAGGGCCTTCTAGCAAATTCCCAACCTTTCCAACAGCTGTGTTCCAGGCTTTGTGTATGTGCACGTGAGTGTGCATGCGTGCATGTGTGTGTGTGTGTGTGTGTGTGTGTGTGTGTGTGTGTCTGTGTGTCTATGTGGCCCCGATGCGGAGCTCAGAGATTCATGTCTGATGTCCTTCTCTATTGCTCTCTTCATTGTCTCTCTGTGATGGGTCTATCCTGAGCCTGAAGCTCACTGGTCATCTGTTTCCATGTCGAGTTCTGGGACTGCAGACACACTCTCCTGCTTAGGCTTTTGTGTCGTGCTGGGGATTTGAACTCAGGGCCTCCTGTTTGCATACAAGCATCCTTAGCCATTGAGCCATCTCTCCAGCCCCTCATACGTTAAGGTTGAAACCTCATCCCCACCCATGTTCCCTGGCCACACAGGTCTCTTCTGCAACCTCCTGCCATTCTTTCAGATCACCTCTTTCTGAGCGGTGTGTGGATGGCTGCCAGTACCTCTAGGCAACATTGTGGTGAGTCATAAAGAAATCATAAACTGTTTGATATTTATTCTTCTATTGGGAGGGGAAGCTGACTTCTTCCCTTTTGTGTGGCTGAGTTAGTGACTCATTTCTAACAGCTGGGGAACAGTGTTAGAGCTCAGTGATGCTGTATTGAAGGTGAGACTGTGCCCCCACCTCTGTCTCGCTCTCTCTCTCTCACACACACATACACGCACATTCATGTGCACACACAGGAAATGCTTGCTCTGTGAAAAGCCAGCCACCATTTTGCTATCAACCCACCATAGGAAGAGGCACCATGGTGAAGGTGCAGCCTTAGATTAGCCTCCTCCTCCTCTTTGTCTTTCTTTTCATCTCCTCCTTCTTCATCTCCTTCTCCTCCATCTCCCTAGCTCCTCTTTCTCTTCCTCCCTCTATTTCCCCTTCTCCATCTCTCTCCCTCTCTTCTTCCCACCTTCCTATCCCTCTCTTCTCCCTGTTCCTTCTCTTCTGTCTCCTCCTTCCTCTTCCTCTCTTTTCACCCCTTCTCTTCCAGCTCTCTCTCACCTCCTTTTCATCTATTACCATTGAGTCATGTGGGGCTGGATCAATGTCTCAGAACATTGCCAGCTACCACCTGCCCAGAGCCTTTGAACGGTGGTTCCCTGATCCTGTATTTTGAACCGTGGTTCCCTGATCGGTATTGTAGCTCTTGATGCCATGGACTCATCCTCAGCTTTCATGAGAAAATATTTCCTCAAAAATCTTTTTCTGACAGGCATCCAAATAACTTGGATTGCCTGATATTATTTATCATAGAGTTCTGCTTGCTTTCTTAGGGGCACAGGCCCGGCCACCTTTCCTTCCTCCTCTTCCTCCCATCTCTCCTTTCTCTTCCTTCCCTTCCCCCGCTCCGCCCGTGTGCGAAGGCCACACATCAGGTGTCTTCTTCACTCCCCATTTCACTGTTCTGAGGCAAGGTCTGAAGCTGACCAGTTCAGCTGGCGGACTGGCCAATGGGACATGTCTTCCCATCTTTTCCTCCCTGGACCTCTGGTTGTACATGCTGCACCAGGCTTTTAGAGTGGGTCCAGGGATTGATCTGAGCACTGGAGGGACAGAGCCAGCTTCCCTGTTTTCACTTCTGTGTATCTTTACTGCCACTGTCTCTCCTCTGCACTCCCCAAATGGAAAGCTCTTGTCTATCTTGGGCATTGTCAATTTCTAGCTACTCAATTGTGTAATTGTGTAGCTACTCAAAGAACGTGTTTTGTTGTTGTTTTGCTTTATGAGACAGGGTCTCACTATGCAGTCCTATCTGTCCTGGAACTCACAGAGATCTGCCTACCTTTGCCTCCTAAGTGCTGGGATTAGAGGCATGCACCACCAAGCCTGGATTCAAAGAATATTTTTGAACTATGCACATACACAGCTCTGATCCTTGTGAAGTTGTGTATTTGTTGCCTTTCTGTCACTCTGACAGACACCACAACCCAGGCGATGTGTAGAAAGAAAGGCTTATTTGCCGTATAGCTCCATGGTGGCAGAGTCGTGGCATGGCAGCAAGCACGAAGCTGAGAGCTCACGTCTTGAAGTGCAAGCACAAGGCAGAGACAGAAAACTGGGAATGGTGCATGGCCTTGACACCTTAGACCTATTTCCTCCTCTGGCCGCATCTCCCACACCTACCCAAACAGTGTCACCAACCGAGGACCAAGTGTTCAAATGGCTGAGACTGGGGGGCCGGGCGTTCTCATTCAAACCTCTACAGATTGGGACCTCTTTCCCCACCGAACACATAAAGAGCTGAACAGGACCTGTCTAAAATCGTAAGACTGTGATGTGTGTTACATTTCTCTTTGCTATGATGTGGGAGAGGAGCCATCACTCCTGGTCTGGAGTGTGGAGTGTTTTTAACATCAGAAAACAACAAAAGCAATTATTTTATATTTATTATTTTATTTCTCAGGGCCAAGGAGGGGACTCGGGACTTTGCATCTACTGGCAAGCACTCTCTCACCCTGTTAAATTCCCAGGCAGCTCTTTCAATGGGAGAGAAAGGGGTTTGAGGCTCAAGAACTGGCCCTGGTATGGTAATGCATGTAAATATGTCACACACATTAGATACACACAGCAGATCTGCTATGAAGAGATTCATTGTACAGAGGTGGAGAGAGAGACAGAGGGACACACAGAGAGTCAGAGAGAGAGTCAGAAGGGAGAGACAGACAGAGATACACAGAGAGAGAAGTGAAAAACACAGAGAGACAGGGACAGAGACACAGAGAGAGAGAGAGAGAAGTGAAAGAGAAAGAGAGAGAGGGATAGTGGGAGAGTGCAGAAAAAAGGAGAAAGGGGGATGGGTGAGGCGCCGCAGGGGAGAGAAGTCAGAGATGGGGCGAGAAACCGAGGCGGAGAGAGCTTGCATTGAGGTGCCGTCCTTTATATCCGGTGCACACACCCGGTGGCAGTGGGTGATGACGTCAGGTTAAGCAGCCTCCTAGGGGGCTAGTGCATCAGCTTGTGAACTAACACGTGCACTTGGGAAATGCAGGCTGTGCTCACAGATGAGTACAGGTGTTTTTGAGTTCTTGGAGGGCTCAGGGCCCATTAGCCAGGAAGACGATGTTCTTTTCAAATTAGAACTTTATTGTAATTTAAAGCAGACGCGTGTTTTGTCTGCATGTCTGTCTGTGACCGTGGGCACGCCTGGTGACCGCAGAGGCCAGAAGAGGGTGTTGGAGCCCCTGGAGCTGTAGGTGCTGGGAATTGAACCCAGGTCCTCTGAAAGAGCAGCCGGTGCTCTCCAGCCTGAAGGTGACATTTAAAACAAAACTTTACTCTTGTGGCTAACGGCGATTTCCCCAAGAAGATACAGATTCGCGGGCAGATCAGTACAGATCAGTACTTACAGAGGCAGAATGACATCCCTTATGTGGTGGGTTTTCCCCTTGGGGACAAAAGACGGTCCACAGGTAAGGGGAAGGAGAGAAATGAGGTAGCCAACAGGCTTTGTGGATGGAGGGAGAGCCTGCCATTCTTTCTTCTTCTTATTTAATTTGTTATCTGTGTGTGTATGTGTGTGCATGCACACTTGTGCTCAACTGTGTGCAGAGGATAACTCGAAGTCCTCAGCGGCCCCCTTCCGCCGTCTGAGTGCTGGGCACGGAGGTAGCAGGCTCCGTGGCGAGCGCCTTTACCCTCGGAGCCGTCTCACTGGTTGTCTCCTCAGAGCCCGCCCTGGTTTTGTTAGTTTTATCTGCTCTGGAACTCCTTCCTGAGGCGCCTCGAAGGTGAACCGCCTGCCCAGACGGATGTGGCCCCCGGAAGGCGGGGTCTCATTTGTGTGAGACCATCGAGCCTTTAGGAGGCGGAGCTTCGCTGGAGGAAGCGGGTCACTGGGGCGAGGCTTGAGAGTTCACAGCCCGACCTCATTTCCTTCGTTTGCTTGCTGCTTCCTGTGCAGTGAGAACCTCCCCCTGCCCCTCACCATCTTACCCCCACCCCCGTAACCAGCTCCCCTACCTTCCCTCTACCCCAACTTTTGCTGCCATGCATTGCCTACCATGACTGTGTTCCTTCACCAGCTGTGAGCTGAATGAACTCTTGTCACAGTGATGGGAAACCCACCAATACTCCTCATTCTGCAGGACGAATGTTGCACGCAGTGCATGTGTGTTCCTTTGAGACAGGGTCTCACTGAGCCTGGAGCTAGGGTGGAGGCAGCCAGCCCCAGTGATCTCCTGTCTCCGGCCTGCGCAATGCTGGCGGGATTAGGCAGCCATTGGCATGAAGGGTCCATAGTTTTCTAGGGTGGCACTATTCCTGGGGAGGTGTGAACAAGCATCTACTCATACCAGACAGGGAATCACTGACCATCCAGGTTAAGGAGCTAGTGGATTTATCGGGTTACTTACAGGAGAATGGGTGACCCCAAAGAGTGGGTCGCCGGAAAGCCCAGCTTGGTGGGCGTCTAATGGCTGCATCCCTGGAGCTGTCTGCAGAGCCTGTAGGCAGCTCCAAGGTCTGAGAGTTCCCTACTCCCTACCCTCAGGAGCTCTCTGTGTGACGGTGGGGAAGCGCCTGGCCTTGTGCATCTGATCAGTTTCGGGAACTTCCTGAGGCTTCTGAGCTGTTTGCTTCTGAGTCTTAACGAGCTCCCTCCGGGATGGAATGTTCTACCGAAGAGGAAATGGCTACACCTTCCTTGAGCTCACATGGATTTTGTCACACTGATATCCACTTTGCATGTTTATTGTTGTTATGCTTGTTCAGCTCACATTTGGGCGGTCCCATTGGTGGGACTTTATGGGCGTAGCCTCTGATATTACCATGAGACACAGCCTCACTCCCACCATGCACTGCAGAAACAGGGCCCAGAGGCCACTGAGCTGGAACCAACCTGAGTGCCTTCTCCCTAGGACTAGCTTTCGGGGTCCCAGAAGGCTCCCTCAAAGGAGGGAGGCGACCAACAGTCCTACCCAGTTATGACGGCTGTAAACCATATCAGTGACCAGCATGGCAAGAGAACCCTAAGGGTACAGTAGTGATACCATACCCTCATGGTAACCAATAGCTCACTAGTTAGTCTTTAGACCCACACAAGAAATTATGCTGGGTCCTGGAGACCTAGCGAACTACTCAGTATTAGCTAGCTATCCAGAAGTCATGGTTATTGGAGGAGAACCTACAACCAATACTTTCTGAAATCAGTATAATCCTAATTACATTCTAAATATTTGTCCATATACCAACAGATAAATATAGTTCTCCTCCCCATCAAGGAAATTCCTTTTTGTAATGGGCAGAGATCATTACAGAGAACCACAACCAGTCAAAATGCAGAGTTGTAGAGCCCAGTCCCAAACGAAACATCTAGGAAATGCTCCTATACATAAGGCTCAGACAACCAGTGCTCTTAACGGCTCTGCCATGTCTCCACTCCAGATGAAATGCTGGAGTGGTAAGGCTCATTCCTGTTCTGTCATTAATAAATCTAATCTGGTGTGGTGGTACACACCTGTCGTTCCAGAACTCAGGAGGTAGAGGCAGGAGGATCAGGAGTTCAAGGCCAGCCTGAGCTACATGAATCTGTCTAAAAAAAAAAAAAAAAAAAATCTGATATCCCTTTTAATTATTATTATTACAGCTCTGGCCGAGGATGAACCTGTCAGTACATCTGCCCCTACTTTCCCCTACTTTCCTTCAGGCTTTTTGTGTGACTTCAGGACAAGCAAATCCACCGATGGGCAAAAGAGGCAACACCGACCCTGTGTCTCCCAAAGGAAAGAACTCTGTAGTCAGGCACCGTGGCCACACCTGTGATCCTAGCACTAAGAACGCAGAAGCAGGAGGATCAGAAGTTCAAGGTCATCCTCACCTACACAGTGAGTTTGGGGCTACATATGACCCTGTTTCAAAACAAAACAAAACAAAACAAAAACAAAAACAAAAACAGAAAACAATTGCTCAAGTCTTCTAAACTGGGCAAATATCAAGAGAATATATAAAGTGAGGGGTGGCCATTAAGGTCCTACTTCCCTTTCTTGTCACTTGTATTTATTTTTTAAATTAAAAAATATTTGAGACAGGCCTTCTCTAAGTAATAGCTTTGGCTGTCCTGGAACTCACTCTGTAGACCAGGCTGGCCTTGAACTCACAGAGGCCCACTTGCCTGTGCCTCCTGAGTGTTGGGATTAAAGGCGTGCAGCCACCACCACCCAGCTAAAATTTTAATTTTCTAAATAGTTTAGATTTACTGATCCAATATGATTTATAATTTATGGTTATGTTGTTCCCATGGCACATATGAACTTGGAAAACCTTATTCCCATAAGCCCCAAAGACAAACCACAATGGAATTGTAAAAGTTTTTAAACTTTTAAAAATTTTTATTTTTTACAATTTATTTACTTTATATCCTGATTGTAGCTCCTTCCCTCATCTCCTCCCAGGCCTACATTCCCTCCCTCTTGATCTTCTGTAAACCCTCCCCTAGTCCACTGAAAGGGGAGCCCTCTTCCCTTGCCATCTGACCCTAGCCTATCAAGTCTCATCAGGACTTCCAGGATCTTCTTCCTGTGTGGGCTGGCAAGGTCTCCCGCAGGGGGAAATGATCAAAGAGCAGGCAACCGAGTTCATGCCGTGGCAGCCCCTGCTCCCCTTACTCAGGTACCCACGTGGAGACTGAGCTGACCATGGGCCACATCTGAGCAGGGGTTTGGGTTCTCTCCATTTATGGTCCTTGGTTGGTGCATCAGTTTCTGCGGGCCCCTGGGCCTAGATTTTTGGCTTTGTTGGCCTCCTTATGGAGCTCCTGTTCCTCCTAGGTCCTTCTATCCCACTCTTCTTCCATAAAACTCCCTGCTTTCTGCCCAAAGTTTGGCTGTGAGTTTCTGCATCTGCTTTGATTCCCTTTCAGAGCACATTTATGGTAAGCTTTTGTCCTATTCCCTTTCTTCCACCACTTCCAGTGTCTATCCTGTTGGCCATTCTGAATGAGATTTAAGCATTCTCCAGAGGGTCCTCCTTGTTGTTGAGCTTAGTTAGGTCTGTAGATTATAGCATGATTATCCTATATTATATGGCTACTAGTCGCTTATAAGGGAGTATATACCATCCATGCCTTTCTGGTTCTGAGTTACTTTATCAAGATGATCTTTTCTAGTTCCATCTGTTTGCTTGCAAATAACTACTCAGATATTGTTTTTAAATATCTGAGTAGTATCCCATTGTGTAAATGTGCCACAATTTCTGTATCCATTCTTCGGTTGAGGGACATTCAGGTTGTTTCCATATTCTGACTATTATGAATAAAGCTACTATGAACATAGCTGAGCAAATGTCTTTGTTGAATGGTGGAGAATCTTTTGGATATATGCCCAGGAGTGGTATAGCTGGGTCTTGAGGTAGCACTATGCTCAATTTTTTTGAGAAAGCACCAGATTGATTTTCAAAGTGGTTGTACAAATTAGCACTTCCCCCAGCAATGGAGGAAGGTTCCCCTTTCTCCACATCCTCTCCAGCATGTATTGTCACTGAGGTTTTTTTTTTTTTAGTAATTTTTATTTTATGTGCATTGGTGTGAGATTGTCAGATCCCTTGGGACACAGATACAGATAGTTGTGAGCTGCTGTGTGGATGCCGGGAATTGAACCCAGATCCTTTGGAAGAGTAGACAGTGTTCTTAACTGCTGAGCCATCTCTCCAGGTCACTTGAGTTTTTGATCTTAGACATTCTGATGGGTGTAAGATGGCATCTTAGAGTCATTTTGATTTGCATTTCTCTGATGACTAAGGACACTGAGCATTTCTTTAAGTGTTTCTCTCAATATTCTTCTGTTGAGAATTTTGTTTAACACTGTACCCCGTTTTTAAATTGGATTATTTAGTCTGTTGGTGTTTAATTTCTTGAGTTCTTTAGGTATTCTAGATATTAGCTGTCTGTTGAATATAGGGTTGGTGAAAATCATTTCACAGTCTGTAGGCTGTTGTTTTGTTCTGATGCCTTTGCTTTACAGAAGCTTTTCAGTTTCATGATGTCCCATTTATTGATTGTTGATCTTAGAGCCTGTGCTGTTGGTGTTCTGTTCAGGAAGTTGTCTCCTGAGCCAATGAGTTCAAGGCTCTTCCCCATTTTTTCTTCTAATGGATTTAGTGTGTCTTTTTTTTTTTTTTATGTTGAGGTGTTTGACCCACTTGGACTTTAGTTTTGTGCAGGGTGATAGATATGGATTTATATAGATAGATACTTGCATTTTCTACAAGTGGACATCCAGTTAGACCAGCACTATTTGTTGAAGATGCTATCTTTCTTCCCTTGTATGGTTTTGGCATCTTTATCAAAAATCAGGTGTCCATAAGTGTGTGGGTTTATTTCAGGGTCTTCTACTCAATTCCATTGATCCACCATTCTGTTTCTCTGCCAGTACCATGCAGTTTTTATTACTGTTGCTCTATAGTACAGCTTGAGATCAGGGATGGAGATACCTCCAGAAGATCTTTTATTGTAGAGGATTGTTTTAACAATTCTGTTTATTATTATTATTATTATTATTATTATTATTATTATTTCATATGAAGTTGAGAATTGTTCTTTCAAAGTCTTTAAAGAATTGTGTTGGTATTTTGATGGAAATTGCATTGAATCTGTAGATTGCTTTTGGCAGGATGGCCATTTTCACTGCATTAATCCTACCAATCCATGAGCATGGGAGATCTTTCCATCTTCTGATATCTTCTTCAATTTCTTTTTTCAGAGACTTGAAGTTTTTTTGAACAGGTCTTTCACTTGCTTGGTTAGAGTCACACCAAGGTACTTTATGTTATTAGTGGCTATTGGGAAGGGTCTAATTTCCCTAATTTCTTTCTCAGCCCTTTTGTCTTTTGTATATAAGAGGGCTTCTGATTTTTTTTTTTTTAGTTAATTTTGTATCCAGCCACTTTGCTAAAGGTGTTTGTCAGCTGAAGGAGTTCTCTGGTTGAATTTTTGGGGTTGCTCATGTATACTATCATATCATCTGCAAATAGTGATGCTTTCACTTCTTCCTTTCCGATTTGTATCCCTTTGATCTCCTTTAGTTGTCTTATTGCTCTAGGTAGGACTTCAAGTACTATGTTGAAGAGATACAGAGAGAGTGGGCAGCCTTGCCTTGTTCCCAATTTCAGTGGGACTGATTTAAGTTTCTCTCCATTTAGTTTGATGTTGGTTATAGGCTTGCTGTATATTGCCTTTACTATGTTAAGGTATGTGCCTTGTATCCCTGATCTCTCCAAGAGTTTAAAATGGTGTTGGACTTTATCAGATGCTTTTTGGGCATCTGAGGAGATGATCATGTGTTTTTTTTTCTTTCATATTGAGTATTTTTACATCAGTGTTCAAAAGGGAAATTGGTCTATCTTTGTTGGGTCTTTGTGTGGTTTAGATATCAAGGTTACTGTGGCCTCATAGAATGAGTTTGGTAATGTTCCTTCTGTTTCTATTTTGTGAAATAGTTTGAAGATAATTGAAGTTAGTTTTTCTTTGAAGGTCTGGTAAAATTCTGTGCTGAAACCATCTGGCCCTGGGCTTTTTTTTGGAAGGGAGACTTTTGATGACAGCTTCTATTTCCTTGGGGGATATAGGACTATTCAATCTATTTACCTGATCTTGATTCAACTTTGGTAAGTGGAATCTATCAAGAAATTGTCGATATCATTTAGATTTTCAAATTTTGTTGTATATAGGCTTTTGAAGTAAGACCTAATGATTGTTTGGATTTCCTCAGTGTCTGTCATTATGTCCCCCTTTTCATTTCTGATTTGGTTGGTTTGGATAGTGTTTCTCTGCCTTTTAGTTAGTTTAGCTAAGGGTTTGTCTATTTTGTTGATTTTCTCAAAGAAGCAGCTTTTGGTTTCATTGATTCTTTGTATTGTTTTCTTTGTTTTTAATTTATTGATTTCAGCTCTGAGTTTGACTATTTCCAACTATCTACTCCTCTTGTGTGTGTTTCCTTTCTCCTTCCCCCAGCTTAATGAGCCAGCTTAAGGTGCTGGTATGAGCTGTGTCGAATTTCTTCTTGAAGGCACTTAGTGCTGTGAACTTTCCTCATAGCACTGCTTTCATTGTGTCCCTTAAATTTGGGTATGTTGTGCCTTTATTTTCTTTGAATTCTAGGAAATCTTTAATTTCTTTCTTTATTTCTTTCCTGGCTCAGCTGTTGTTGAGTAGAGAGTTGTACAGTTTGCATGTGTGTATAGGCCTTTTGATATTTCTGTTGTTGTTCAGGTCTACCTTTAGTCCATGGTGGTCTGATAGGATACTAGGGATTATTTTAATCTTCTTGTATCTTTTGAGGCTTGCTTTGTGCCTGACTACATGGTCAAATTTGGAGAAGGTTCTCTGAAGGGCTGAGAGTAAGGTATATTCTTTTGTGTGTGGGTGAAAAGTTCTATAGATGTCTGTTAGGTCCCTTTGACTCATGGCATCTGTTAGTGTCATTATTTCTTTGTTTAGTTTCTGTTTTGTTGACCTGTCCTTTGGTGAGAGTGGGATGTTAAAGTCTACCACTATTAATGTGTAGGTTTAAGCTTTATTAATGTTTCTTATACAAATGTATGTGCCCTTGTATTTGGGGCATAGATGAAAGCACTGAGCTTTCTTCTTGGTGGAATTTTCCTTTGATGAGTATGAAGTGACCTTTTCCCTCTCTTTTGATTAATTTTTGTTAAAAGTCTATCTATTAGAATGGCTACTCCTACATGCTTCTTGGGTCTGTTTGCTTGAAAACCCTTCTAGCCTTTTACTCTCAGGTAATGTCTATCATTGTGGCTGAGGTGTATGCAGCAGAATGTTGGGTCCTGTTTATGCATCCATTCTGTTAGTCTCTGTCTTTTTATTGGAGAGTTGAGTCCATTGATGTTGAGAGAGATTAGTGGCCAGTGAACATTAAATCCTTTTATTTTGATGTTGGTTGTGGTAGTGTGTTTGTGTGCTTGTCTACTCTTAGTTTTGCTGTAGTGAAATTATTTATTTCCTGCGTCTTCCTGGGTGTAGTTAGCCTTTTTGTGTTGGGACGACCCTGCTGTTTGAGGATGCAGTCCTCCCAGTCCTGATAGCTATTCTGAGCTCTGCATTAAGGTGCTGGACTCCCTCCCCTCAGCAAGGCCTCCTATTCTCTGCTTGACTTCAACTGGAGAGTTAGACACAGATGCCCCTAATCATATTTGATTTATTGCGTCTGACACAGCTCCCTTCTAGCTCTCCCCTCCCTGTGCCTGTAGGATAATTAGGTGCTGTGTTCCTGTTCATAGGTGCCTGCCATTTAGGGATGCACATCAGGCATCCTTAAAGTGCCTACTTCCAACCATTTATATACATCTATCCTTGGAGCCCCCCATCCCCAGGGGGTACATAGCCTTTGTTCTCTGGAACTAGCTCCCTGAAGTGGTTCCCAGGGTGTGTGATCCCTGTACAGTGCTCGCTGGCCATTCCAGGCAGACTCCTCTTCTCATGCCCCTTCTGACTTTACGGGCTGGTGGAGACAGCACCCATAACTTGTATTTTTTCCTTCTAGTGTCTTCTGTAGGGCTGGATTTGTGGATAGGTACTGTGGATAGGAAATTTGTTTTTGTCATGGAATATCTTTTCTCCATCTGAGATGATTGAGAGTTTTGCTGGGCATAGTAGTCTGTGCTGACATCTGTGTTCTCTTAGGGTCTGTGTGACATCTGTCCAGGCCCTTCTGGCTTTCATAGTCTCTGTGACCGTCAGGTGTGATTCTGATGGGTTTGCCATTATATGTTACTTGGCCTTTTTCCCTTGCAGCTTTTAGTATTTTTTCTTTGTTCTGTATACTTACTGTTTTGATTATTATGTGGCAGGAGGATTTTCTTTTCTGGTCTAATTTATTAGGTGTTCTGTAGGCCTCTTGTATGCTTATAGGCATCTCTTTCTTTAAATTGGGAAAATTTTCTTCTATGATTTTGTTAAGAACATTTTCTGGGACTTGGTGATTGGAATCTTCTTTTTCCTCTATTCCTATTATTCTTAGGTTTTGTCTTTTCACGGCGTCCTTGATTTCTTGGATGTTTTGTGTCAGGAATTTTTTAGATTTAACATTTTCTTTGACAGATGCATCAATTTCTTCCATTGTATCTTCCACACCTGAGATTCTCTCTTCCATCTCTTGTATTCTGTTGGAGATTTTTACCTGTGTAGTTCCTGTTTTCTTCCCTAAGTTCTCCCTCTCCAGGATTTCTTCAGTTTGTGTTTTCTTTAATGTTCCTATTTCCATCTTCAGATCTTGAACTGTTTGCTGATTTCCTTTACCTCTTTGTTTGTATTTTCTGTCTTTCATCCTATTCCTTCACCTGTTCATTTGAACTTTCCTCTATTTCTTTCAGTGACTTATTTCCCCTCCAAAGCCCACAATACAGTCTATTTGACTGTATTTTCCTGTATTTCTTTATGGATTTTATTTGTTTTCTCTGTTATCATCTTCATAAGCATAGATTTAAGGTTATCTTCTTGAGTTTCACTTTTGCTAGGTATCCAGGTCTGCTTGACCTTGGATAACTGGGTTCTGGAGATGCTGTATTGTTTTGGCTTTGTTTTATTCTCTGGCCTTCACCATCTGGTTGTTTCAGGCATTGGCTGGTACTTTCTGGTGCCCGCTGGAGTCCCAGAGGGTGGAGCGGTGCGGGAAATCACGTGGGCAGGAAGCTAGATGTCCCTGAGGAAGCCCTCCTCAGATTGGTGGGTGTGGTCTCTGACTGGCAGGTGGTTCTCAGGAAATTGCCTCAGCTCTCCTCAGGTATATGTTCCTGTGAGCTAACTGGATTTCTCAGGAGCCCAAGGGTCGTCCTGGAGAAAGCTGCTCTGCCACTGGCTTTCTTGCTCTGAAGTTAATGAGCTGCAGCTGCCCAGACACTATGTTTGCTAGGCACAGCCATCTTGAAGAACCAACAAGCCCAGAGATTTTGTTGGTCACCCTAAGGAGATGGGTTGAGCTTTGGAGTGGCATCTTGGCTGTCCCTGTAGTTCTCTGGACGCCTGAGGTTGTTGCTCTATGCCCCAGTACCCAGAAGGTAATCAGTGGCCAGTTAGCACAGCACCCAGGAGTGTGTCTCTCCGGTGGTTAGGTGGGGGACTTGAGGTTGGACCTGATTGTGTCCCTCACCATGGACTTTCCTCTCAGCTGGGGAACGTGCCGCTGGTGCTTTGTGGCCCACAGTTTGGTCTGTTGGTCTCTGTGCTGTGGCTGCTGCCCTTCTGATCAGACACAGCGAGCAGTCAGTGTGCCATCTGGGATATTCCAGTGCCGCCATCTTGGATATCCCCTGAATTACAAAACTTGAACGATCAACATGATGCTTTGGTCCTTGAATCAGGTTGCAATAGTGATGAAAAGGTCTGGAGTACGGGCTGTCAACATGGCTCAGTGGGCAATGGTGTTTGCAGCTCTTCCCCAACCCAGACAATCTGTGTTCCAGCCCCAGGACCAACATGGAGGAAGGATAGAATGGATGCTCACAAGTTTCCCCTGACTGCTACATACACATTTGCACGTACAATCACATAAATAAATAGATAGATAGCTAAATAAATAAATAAATAAATAAATGTAATACAAATGTTTAGAGAAAGGACTCTATGCGCCGGTGCTGCATAGAGTCTTGCTCAGAGTATGGCAGCCACTATGTTCCACTATGTTCGTTTTAATATGCTTACAAAGAGGCCATGTCTTTTAAGGCTTATTTTACCTACTGTGGCCAGAAGTAGGTAATCCTTCTGGATCTGGAGTCACCTGACATCGATGCTGCGAACCAAATCAAGTCCTCTGCAAGAGCGGTCCACACTCGTTGCCCCTGGGCCATCTCTCTGTCCCCCCCGCAGGAGCCAGGCATGGTGGCTTAGGCTTCTAAGTCCAGCACTTAGGAGGCTGAGGCAGGGGTGTGCTGAACTCGAGATGGGGCTGCATCACACCAAACCCTGTAAGGAAGGTGCTGCTAGCGCTGGCAAGGTGGCTTGGCTGTTCAGAGCATGGCCGCTCTTGCAGAGGACCTGACTTCCAGGCCTGGTGCCCACACGGTGGCGTCCCACCCCCGGCTACTCCAGTTCCAGAGGATCTGATGCCCTGTTCTGACCTCACAGGCCCACACGCTGTACAGTCATGAGGGCAAGCACTCACACACACAGAAACAAACAAACATAGTAGTAAAAAATGCAGAAATGAAGTTTTTCTGCAGTTTCCTTTACAAAGCAGGAAGTGTTTGTACGTTGGGAACTGAAAGAAAGAAACTCTGTTTTGTGCCACAAATCCAGCGCCCCGTGTATGATTCTACGCTGTTTACAGGGTTGTCTTCATAACTCCAAATTATTGTTTTAAATTCCTACAGAAACAAGACTGGGTCTGGGGGTGTGGTTCAGTGGTCAGAGCCCTGGTGGCTCCTGCACAGAACCTTAGTTCATTTCCCGGAATCCAGTCCTGGTGCTCACGGCCCTCACTAACACCAGCTCCAGAGGATGTGATGCCCTCTTCTGTCCTCAGTGGGTACTGCATGCCCGTGTGTGCGCCACTCCCATACAAACAATTAAAAATACTTTAAAATCATTGTAACCACAGATGACGTTTGCCTGCCGCAGTGAGGCACAGACGGGACAGAGCATACCCGGCCGGGCATGGAACCACTAAGATGAGCAGGCCAAGTGCTGGAGAGATGGGAGGGAAAGAGAGGCAGAATGGTGTGTGCACAGGGAAGAGAGGCTGGAGATGGCAGGGTAGTGAGGAATACACTGGTATGAGTGAGTGCCCTGCGTGCCACCCGAGGCCATGGTGAGGTCCTGGCCCATGCTGTGGCTGAGGCCTATGTCTGGGTTAGTGGCTCTGCAGCAGCAGGGGCCTGTGTCAGTGTGACCCACGGTACCACCAAAGGCCACGGGGATGTCTATTTTCTGGGCTGCATCCTGGCGCCGTGTTGATGTGTGAGGGCTGTGCAGAGCGTGCCTAGCCTCTTCCCTGGGCAGCATGGGCGAGCTGCTCCCGCCCCCACCAGCCACAGCACTCAGGAGAGCTGGCCCGGCACCCCTTCTAGGCAGGTAGGTAGCACAGCACAGCTGGCCCTGGTGGCACAGGAGCAGGAGAGCTGGTGTGCTGACCAACTCAACTACCGCTCAGGCCCGGATCCAGGGCCCACCCCAACATTTACCCCGTGTATGAACTGCTGGAGTGCATGAAGGGGCCAGTTGTGCAGATCTAAAGCTGCAGGATCTCTGTAACATATGCCAGCCAAAGGATGTCCTAGAGGAGGCCCAGGGTCCAGCACTGACAGTGCAGAGGAAGCCAGAGGCCTCGAACCAGGCCAGTGACTCGCCGCAGTGATCATTTGCAAGGAAAGATTCGAGGACAAAAGGGTCCTCTGTGACACACTGTGACACGCTGCAGCTTCCACAGAGAAATGTTTTATTATTTATTTATATTTCCTTGTTTTCTTTTGGAGGCAGGTTATAAGGGCAGAGGGCAGATATGGAAAGGCGGGGAGTTGAGTGCGGCTGGGGTGCATGATGTGAAATTCACAATGAACCAATAAAAGGTTAAAAAAAAAAAAAAGGAAAAGAAAAAGAAAATACGCTACTTACATTGAAAAAATATTGTTGCCCAGGAAGGTGGCCTGAACAGTGTTCACACACACAGACTGTCTCAGCGTAGGGCTTCTGCCACCGGCAAGCAAGGGAGAGCTGTGGGCTGTCCTGGCTCTCCTGTCGCTTTCACAGAGGTGTGGACAAAGCCCTTGGCATCCCTGGAGTCTCCTCAGCCTTCAGACAACATCCAGGGAGGTGAGCTGTTGTAGTCTTTAGAGCATTTCCGGGGAGAAACTCAAGAGCTGAGCACCGGTGCCCTCCCCCGCAGAGGTCAGCCTGTCCTTCCTCCTGCAGCTCCCTCCAGCTGTGACCGTGCTGTGACCTGTGCATGACCCTGCCCTCTCCGCTCAGCCCCATCTGTGCGGTGCTCACTCTCCCCTGTCACCACCCCTCACCCCTAGGCTCTGTAAGTAAGCCCCCATGTCCGAGGTTCCCCAGGCTGGACCCTGGTGGGGTCCCCGGTGAGTCTGTAGTTAGAGGGCTGTGTGGGGATCCCAAACATTGGTGTACGTCTCTGCAGGGAAGAGCCCCCGGAGTGAGTGCGGTCTGAAAACATGCAGGGTTGATATTTAATTGCTCTGCGGTCTCAGGACCGGGTGTGATGCGTGGCTCTGAGTTGATGGAGCTTCAGGCCACTTGGCCCCTTGCAGTTCCTAGGAGTTAGTTTTTCTTCTCCCTGCTACAAACGACCTGACACAGCAGCTTAACCGTGGAAGAGGGTTTATTCGGGCTGACAGCCTTCCTGGACGTTGTGTGTAGGCTGACGGAGTCCTCAGGGAAGTTCATGGGTGTGAACAGACCGTCACGGTGAGGGAGAGCTGGCAGCAGGATCTGGGGGCGGCTGGTCATGCTGCCTCTGCCGTCAGAGAGCAGGGAGGGAGGAGTTCTCACTCTCCTTCCGGGGCCCCAGCCCAGGGGATCATGAAGCCCACAGCCAAGTCCTAGACACACACAGGCGTATGAATAAATCAAAACGGTGTTTTAAATGGAGGCGGCGGAGGAGTGGTTCTGAGGAAGAGGGGAGGTTTCGGGGCAGGGGCTGAGCTGGAGTGGAAACTGTGGCTGGGAAGAATGAAATAAAAAGTCAGAGATGTTTCTGTAGCGATTCGACAGCCAGTTGACAATGACAGTCAATCTGATACTTTTTTTTTTTTAATTTAATTTTGTTTTGTTTTTCAAGACAAGGTTTCGCTGTGTAGCCCTGGCTGTTCTGAAACTCACCACATAGACCAGACTGGCCTTGAACTCACAGAGATCCACCTGCCTCCTGAGTGCTGGGATTAAAAGGCGTGCGCCACCGTTCCTAGCCCTCTGGTGCTTCTTTCTTCTAGCAGCTGGCCCATTCCAAAGTGTTCCTCCCCTAGAACACTTGTGCACGCTGGCTTATGTCTGTGTGTCTCCCCCGTGGCCTGTGTCCAGTTTGTTCCTGCTGAGATGCCACTGTGAGGCTCTACCTAGGAGCAAGCTGGGCTCAGATGAGACCAGGAGAGGCCTTACCCCATGCAGAGCCTGGGCCCGTGCTTTATCAGGCCAGCAGGAAGTGGGCACGAGTCAGGGTATGTCTGGTGTACAAGCAGCGTGGGACAAGGAGAGCGAGTGTGAGAGACGCAAAGCCCTAATGGGGTCCAGAGCGTTTCCCCTGAATGGTTTTCTTAGTGTGCTGGCTGGCTCTCAACAGAAGATGAGAAGATGCCTCACCAGATTACCCTGTGATGCATTTTTTTTTTTTCTTTTGAGTGCTGGTCGTGGGCTGGTGGTCCTGGGTTCTATAAGAGAGCAGGTTGAGCAAGCCACAGGGAGCAAGGCAGAGAGCAGCGCCCTCCACAGCCTCCTGTGCTCCTGCCTCCAGGCTCCTGCCCTGCTTGAGTTCCTGGCCTGACTTCCCTGGATGAAAGGCCACAGGCTGCAAGCTGGAACAAACCCTCTCCTCGAGTTGCTTTTGGTCATGGTGTTTATCAGAGCAACAGAAATCTAAGACACTCGGGCAGGTTTTCGTTAGGGTCAGAGCAAGCAAATGTGAGCTCCTGGGTTTTTCTGAGATGGGCAGATGGCACTGGGTGCACCTACCGTTGTCAGAGGGGTGCATGTGCCTGTTCGTGTGTGTCTGTGTGGGAGACCCATAGCTAGCTGTCCCACATGGGCATCGCCGTAAGGGCACGGTTCGTTGACACAGATGGCTAAAATCGATTGCATTGAGGAACTGGGAAGAGGCAGATAACAAAACCCTCCCCGTTTGACTCAAACTGACTCCGGGTCTGAGAAAGTTAGAACCTTAGAGGCATCACTGTACATCACTGACATATCTTTGGTCTTCCTCCCCTTCCTCAAGAGAAAAACTCAGTAGTAGAGGGGATGGCCTTTAGCCTAAGTGCCTGTTAACTAAGCGCAGTCAGCGTCAGATCCCATAGGTGGACGGCTCTGTTCCTCAGAGACCATCCCCACACCCACGCTCTGGGCTGGATTTTGTCGGAGAAGTGGCACACGGGACTCAGAAACGCCAGCATTGCTGCTTGGTTGTGGGTGACGTTGCCGGATGAAGTGCTGTTGTGGGCCACTGTTTTCACTGCTGTGACAAGATGCGGGATTAAAGCAACTCAGGGAAGCATTGCTGTTGGGTCGTGGTGTGAGGGGACAGGATTTATCACGGGGTGGAAGGATATGGCAGGACCGTGTGGTGATAAAGCATCGATAGTCAGGAGGCACACGGATGAACGCTCAGTTCCATTCCTCATATCTTCTTTTATTTTCAGTCTGAAACCCCAGCCCATGTAGGTGGACAGAAGTGGGTGTTGAGAGTTTGGGGGAAATTTGAGGGTCTGATGTTCTGAGGGCTTTAGAGGATGGAGTGTAGGACTCTGTGAGCTTACTGGTGATTCTGGCATCTCGGGAAGATCTGGGGCTTCGTGGGTCAGGACAGGCAGAACTGGAAACAACCCTGAGCAGCAGGGACTTCTGCAGAAGCTCCAGAGCCGACAGGGAGGGAGAAATTCAAGGGTGGAAACAAGGAAAAGGAAAGCAAGCGTTCCGTCTTGGCCCCGAGGCTGCCCCTGCAGTCCTGGAGCAGAGAAGAATTGGTATCCGCCACACAATCTAGACTACGTGAGGCCTTGTCTCAAGACTTGGTCAACTAACCAACTGACCAAATAAACCAAATCAACATCAATCTATCAATCAGCAAACAGCTGAAAGCTGGAAGTTCACTTATCAAAGAAGGATGGTGGGTGTGAGCCGTGTCATTCTGCTTCCTGTGGGGGCCTGGGCCTGGTCAGGTAGGTACTCTCCTGGGAAGCTCAGGCCCCAGCCAGAAGGGTGCCAAACGAACGGCACACTCTTCTGCAGGACTTCCGGTTTCTGGGTGGAAAAGGATGAAGTGCAGGGTCAGTGGAGCCCAAGGCTCCGAAACCCAAGCCAGGCAACAGTGAGGGCTCTCTGCCTGACTTGGGCGAGTCGGTGGCTGTTTCAGGAATGGAGTCACAGAGATCCAAAACTGAGAGGCAGTGGCCAGGGCCCGCTTTGGTTCGGACAGACGAAATAGCTGCTTCGAGTTAACAGTTAACATCTCGCCTGCGCAGATGGGCACTGTGGTGGGTGTTGCAGCTGGAGAAGGATGGTGGCAGATCCACGCTGCCTGTGAACGGTGGAAGCCGGTGGAGGCCAGCATCCATTGGCCGCCTCACCGCAAGTTAAGCCTGGAGATCCAGACAAGGATCCTTCAGGGAGGAGAGGAGCCCTTGCTTCCCCAGGATAAAGGATGACTCTCAGATGGTCTTTGGTAAAATAGATGATGGTGGCTTCCTTTATTTCATGTAAAACTGGGACTTGTGAACCTTGGGCAGTGGGGGGAGAGGGGGTTGAGGGTGAAGATGTTTGGTTGGACGGGGCTGGGAGTGTGAGGGGTACTTCATTTCTGTGCAGCAGCACAGTCCTGCTGTAAGAAGGGGAACGCAGTACTCTATTAGCCCGTGGACAGCAGGAGTAGGAGGGGGAGGAGAACTCCAAGTACGGTTAGAGGTATAGAAAGGTCACTGGAGGAGAACTAAGGAGCCAAGACATCTATCTCCTTAGCATGGGGGAGGGTGTTTCCAGGAATCCCCAGGTGCACCTGAACAGGTTTTTTTGTAGGGAAAAGGTTGGGCCTGTAATCTCCCCGAGGGCTCCGTGGCACTCCTTAGAGGATCTGGGGTTTTTCCATATCAGAAGTAAAGGAGGGAACCCAGCTGAGGGAGAGAGTCTGTTATGTTAGCTCAGGAGCTATGCAGTAGTGTCAGATTTTGATCAATAAGGGTCCAACAAGCCCAGGCTTGTCTGTCTGTCTGTTATCTATGTCTATATGTATTTCCCCATCTCTGTCTATTTATGTCTCTCTCTGTCATCACAAATCCACATATCTATATGAATCATCATCTATCATCTGCATGTCTTTATCTCTCTGTCTATCCTCCCTCTCTATTATTATATCTCTATATCTGTGTATCTGTCATCGTCTATCATCTACATGCCTTTATCTCTCTATCCTCCCTCTCTATCATTACATATCTGTGTATCTATGTGTCTGTCATCACCTGTCACCTCTTCTCGCTGCGAGCCTGCCTCTCCTCTGCCTCAGAGCCCCTGCAAATGGTGAGCATGGCTGTAGGCATGGGCACACAGAACTGAGACCCGAAAGGAAACACTCGCTGCGTTATCAGTTAACTTTCAATAGTGAAAAATGGTTTCTTTAATAGAGCCGAGAGACTGGATATTGCCTGCTGAAGAACAAGACAACCCTCATCTCGTACCGCATACGGAATGAACTCAAAATGGATATAGACTTAAATGTGAGACAAGAGTCTGTTTAACTATTGGGAAAAAACATATAAGGAAAAGCCATTTTTGTTTTGAGACAGAGACTCACTATGTATTTTATGCTGATCTCAAACTCACAGACACCCACCTGCTTCTGCCTCTCGAGTTCTGGGATTAAAGGTGTGCACCACTACACCTGGCCAAGACTTTAAGAGTTTTAAAAATCACGTTTTACTTATTTATTCGGTGCGCGTGTGTGCGTGCAGGCGACACGCATGTGCAGAGGCAAGAGCAGCTTGTGGGGTCTGTCCCTTCTTCTGTCACGTGGGGTCTGGGCTCACAGTCAGGTCAGGCTTGGCAGAAGTGCCTTTTCCTGTGGAGACGTCTCACTGCCAAAGGTTTTTTGGCATTAGTTTCCTCAACAATTTTTTTTTTTTTTTTAAAGTTGACACCAAAACACAGGCAGCAAAGGCAAAGAAAGGAAAACAAATTCTCGTTAAACAGAAAGACTTTGCCTGCAGGAGGGAAGAATCAATATGGAGAAGAGGGAGCCTCTAGGAAGCCAGGAGACAGCCGGAAAGAAGATGCCCGACCGTGTGGATGTCTGAAACAGGAATTCAGACACCTCAGCAGCAAACCCTAAAGCAGAGGGCAACCACAAAAACCCAAACGGCAAAAGCTGCTTGAAAATGGGCAAAGGAAGCTGGTCAGATAGGTCTTTTTGGTTTTATTTGTGTATGTATTCATTCCCTTAAACTTTTAATTGCATATTCTTTTGTGGTTTTGCCTCTTAATTTAGTTAAACAGTTGTTGACCAGTCATCGTGGTGCTTGCTCAGTGGGTGAACCTCTTGGCTGGCCCTCTCCCCTTCGTCCCCGCCTCCTTCAGGGCTCATGTATGTTGGGTACATACATGTAAGCACGCTGCTTAATTTTCTGAGTGGGGGTTCATCTCACCTCACATGGGGACTCCCACCCAGTTCTGCTCATTTCCTTGCCTCCCCCTCCCCCATCCTCCAGGCCTCTGCATCAGCCTTCCCCCTCCCCCATCCTCCAGGCCTCCGCACCAGCCTTCCTCCTCCCCCATCCTCCAGGCCTCCGCACCAGCATCCCCCAGTTTCAGGCACCTGCCCTTACCTGCACCTGCCCTGGTGGTGTAAGCTGTCAGAGAAAGTAAACAAACCCTTTCTTCTCCCAGTTTGCTCTTCCCAGGGTTCTGTCACACTAACAGAAACCTGCTGAGACACTCAGGAGTGGACATCATTGTATGTCTCATGCTTTCTGTTTTAATTTTTGTGTATGTTTATGTCAGTATAATGTGCTTCCTTTTCATTATGTGGAGCTTGTGCATTTATACTCTATCTTCTTCAAACTTTTCCATGTGATGTGTGTGTCTGTGTACCCTTGTGTGTACATGAGGTGTGTATATGTGTCTATATGTGGTGTGTGTGTGTGTGTGTGTGTGTAGCTTGTATGTGTGAACCTGTGTGTGCACCACATTCAGTCTGTTTCTTAAGCTAAGTTAGTGTGCAAAGGAGTCCAGCTGCAGCACAGGCAGGAGGTTATTATCACCTCACACCTGTGAAGGTGACCCTTTAAAAAGGTCAGCAGAGGCTGGGGTGATGCTCGCCCTGCTGCTCACAAGGCTCTCACACACGCACAACCCGGCCGCAGCTCCCTCTCCACGGCCTGACACCCCCTTCCGGCCTCCTCGGGAACAGCACCCACATCCAGAAACCACACATAAATAAGTCTTCAAAAAAGAAAATGTGGCCTAGATACAGAAGGCACAAAATGAAGCTGTCCTGTTGAACTGTGAGGAAGAATGACTCGAGGCCCACCGGGCTGAGTGGGACTGTCCGTGGGTGAGAACAGAGCTGAGCTCTAGTCCTCCACTGCCCGGTGGAAGAGGGGAGCTGACTTCTGTTTGTCCTCTGACCTCCACATTGCTGTGACAATCACGAACACACCAACAATAAATAAATTACATCCTTTTAAAACTTAAAAAAAGAATCAAGTTATGTCGTTTTCAGGAAAATGGATAGAAATGGAGGTCATTGTGTTAAGACAAAGACATAGACAGACAAACCCACCCTTTTCCTAATGGTAGGCATTTGGATGGAGTTATAAGAAGGGCCGATCTGATGGGGGCAGACGGGCTTTAGCTGGGGAAAGCAGGGACCCAGAGAGAAGGGAAATGGGGAACAGGAGAGTATTGGGGGGCAGAACACGAGCGAAGTTTAGTGACCTCGTGTAGGAACACGCTGTAATGAAATCCTGTCTTTCCAGCCGCAGCCGAATCAACGGATGGCCTGCCGGTATTCAGCGCTGAAGGATGCACACTGCATGCTGTTACTCAGACATGGAAACGAAAAAGGCTGAATTCTCAAGAACCTTGTGGAACGTTGGAGACTCGGCTCAGAAGTTTCAGTTGGTGGCCCTGACCCAAAATAGCAACTTACAGGCAGTAACAATGACAATAATATCTTGACTGTTGATACCATTTCCACAGAAAGAGAAAGGTGCATGCAGGCCATTTGTTGAATGGAAATGGCTGTGCGTGGTGTGTCCCCCCCGAGACCCCGAGTTTCAAAAGCACAGGTGTGCTTTTGAGACCAAGTCAAACGATTGAGCCTGAGGGAGAGGTGATGATTCACAGAGGGGCTCACGGTCACTTACCCTTTTCCCCTTTCTCTTTCTCCTTCCCTCCATCCTTTGTCTGATTTGTTTGTTTGCTTTGTCTTTTGAGACAAGGTCACACTATAAAGTCAAGACTAGCCTCAAATCTGCCAATCTCCTGCCTCAGCTTCCTGGGAATGCTGGCTTGACAGGTATGTGCCATGACCCCCAGCTTTATACTAATGGATTTTCAGAAACAGAACAGAGCTGGCGCCAATGATGCCAGCATCCTGAGGGGAAATGCACCATTTTCACGATGGTGGCACAAATGTACCTTAAAGGAGTACACAGCTAGGGTCACACCGGAAGTTCATTCTCAGCATCCATTACAAAGCTGGGCGTTAGGACCTCAGCTCTGGCAGAAGACTCCTGAAAGGTCTCTGGGGCTGCCTGGCCTGATGGTCTGTGTTTTTAGAGGACTCCAAGCCAGTGAGAGACCCTGACTCAAAAACACAAGCGGTACTGCCTGAGGAATGACACTCAAGATTACCCTCTGTGCTCCACAGAAGACTGCAGTCTCACAATTTAAAATTGTTTATTTTGTTTCATAAAGAGTAGGTTTATTTTTTTTTTTATGTGTATGGGTGTTGTGTCTGTGTGGATGTCTGTGGGTTACCGGTGCTAGAGGAAGCCAGTGGAGGGCACTGGGTCTCATGGAGCTGGACTTACAGATGGCTGAGCTGCCTTTCTGGTGCTGGGAACCAAGCTGAGGCCCTCTGGAAGAACAGCCAGCACTCTCACCTCTGCCCAACAACCCCCGTCCCACGAGACAGGGTTGCTCTGTGTAGCCCTGGCTGTCCTGGAACTCACACTGTAGACCAGGCTGGCCTCAAACTCAGAGATCCACCTGCCTCTGCCTCCCGAGCGCTGAGGTTGAAGGTGTGTGATGCCATTGCCACAGATGGTTTTCACTTACTTGTAAATAAAGTTGCTACACAGCCGGCGTCAGCGAGGGAAACTTTCAAGGCTGTACCTGTTGACATCACCCCTGCCGACTGTGGAGATCCCCCAGAAGCTTTGCCTTTATTAATAGCCCAGGCACAAACTCTGAAAGTAAGAGCCCTTTCCCATCACAGGATGTTTCCACTGAGGTCATTTTTATTTCATGTAAGTACATATCCTTTTATGGTTTAGGGTAACCGGAACACAGCAGAGAACAGATTTCCCTATAACACACTCACTGTTTCTGGCTGTGAATATTTGTTCTGGCCTAAATGCACATGTCCACACATGGGACCTGTTAGAGAGGATCAGGCAGTAGAGGGGCAGGGCAGACCTGTGTTCACAGGCCCAGCAGCCATGTCACCTCGGTGTGTGATGGTGACTGTGTGACCCATGCTGGGAAGCGGAGGCAGGGGAACCTGGCAGCTCAGGCTAGCCAGTCTGGACGAACGGGTGAGCTTCTCGTGCCGGGAGAGGCCCTGGCTCAAAAACAACCAGGTGCATCTTGCATGCAAACTGCAAGTGCTGGGAACAGAATGCAGCCTGGAGCACAGGTCTGAGCTAGGGAAAAGATGCTTCGTTGGGGAGGGATGTCTACTAGGTAATAGTCACACACTCACACACCCAGGCTTGGGGTACAGGGAACAAAGCTTGCACTGCCGGGTTTTCACCTTGCCTTGGCCTCATCTCCCTCCCTATCCCATCCTTTCCTCTTGAGAATTGGATAATTTATTCTCTACCACGCTGTCATGGGAAAAGCCCCATTAATTATAGTCTCATAGGCCCATAGTCAGGCCCAGACTGCCAGACAGGTCTCTGTGGCTGTGAGCCTTTCATGCGAGTGCTGGGACTGAACCGCAGCCTTAGGCAAGAGCTGCTGCTCTAACTGCTGAGCCATCTCTGCCAGCCCTGGGCTCAGTCTTCTGAACACTGTTGGAGGTGTTCTGAGAGTAGGGGATGTTGAATTTGAACTAAATGCATTTTGTACTAGGAGATGCCCACAAGGCCTCTGGGGACCAGGATTGGAACTTTCGGGTTTGAATCTGAGACTCGGATCTCTCTGTTGAAGTTTCAGTCCCCCAGCGGATGGTGCAATTTTGGGTCTCTGTGAACCTTTTGAAGGTGGGGCCTAGCTGTAACCTGTCATGGGGGGCCTTGGAGGTCAAGCCCAGCGTGTTCCCTTCCCACCCCGAGACCCGCAGCTTCTGCACAGGCCTCCTCCACGGTGCTGTGGGGCAGGGTGTTACCAAGAACAAAATTCAAATTCAAAAGAAGACTTGAAGCTGGAAAGCAAATGGGGTGTAATAGGTTTCCTCCACCAACAAAATAAGCCAATTCAAGCTGAAGTGAGAGTAAAAAAGGAAGGTTTATTTGCAGGGGGGAGGGGGAAGAAGGGGAGCAAAGTGTTTGAATTATGTAGTGAGGAGCCTCTGAGGGCGGGCGGGTAGGGGTGGGGGTGGGGCAGCCCTTGGGCTGGAAAGTTCAGGGTAGAAGTCTGGGTAAGGAAGGGTAAGGATGCTGGAGGAAGTTGGGGGTCAGGTCAGCTTTGAAGTGTTAAATAAGCTTCTCAGAAGCAGCTTGTCCTAATGGGGAGGAGTGGGGGGGGACCACACAGGGGGAGAGGGAAGGACACATCCGTGTCCTATACATTTTTAAATATGTGCAAATAAAATTACTCTTAACAAAATGAAACAAGCCATCCAGCAGCTGTGGTCAAGGGTATACCCACTGAACGCTGAGGAAAGTCTCATCAGCGTTGAGGGATGGCCGCAGAGGCAGGCTGAGGTTGGCGCAGAGGACGTCTCCGCGGGCCAGGCGGGTTAGGCGCTGCAAGGCCACGGTGCAGTCCTGTTGGAAGTTCCGGCGCAGCAAGCTGACACTGTGAGCTGTGGGGGAGCAGATGCCCACAGCCAGGGTGACCCCGTGCTGCTGGGTGCTGCATGTGCTAGAGCAGTTGGCCAGTGTCACCTGGACGTGCAGCCGGTAGATGCCTTCTCGATGGATAAGAAGCTGCCCTTTCTCTAGCCCTGGCCCGTGGATGAAGGATCTCCCCAAGGCCGGCCCGGCTTCCCAGTGCAGTGTGGGGCCCTTCCAAGAACCTGGGGGTGGAAGGTGAAGGGAATGAGAACCGAGATTAGACAGGGAGGGGGTTAAGACAGGGGAGGGAGGTGGAGTGAGAAGGAAAAGAAGAGGGAGGGGGATAGGCAGAGATGGGATAGGGGAGACAGAGATGGAAGAAGGTGGTAGAGGTGGAGAGAGATAATATGATGGAGAGAGAGATGGAGACGCAACAGAAAAGTCAGAGAAATGCAAGTACACATAGGTGGGAAGACAGAGGAAGAGAGACAGACGGCGCAGGGAATGCCTTTGGCTGTTGAGGTTCCATTCCTCACTCTGCCGCTATGATTGTCCCCAGCTGTCTCTGGGTCTCACCCAAGTCCCTCTTGCTCTGTCTCCAGCAATATTGGGCCCAGCTCAGAGGACCACAAGGGCAACCACCGTGATTCCTGGGCTGGATACACAGTAGGCCCTCTACAAGGACGAAGAAGGGTTCTACCAACTCCCCGGTTACTACCCTTTCGCTGGCTCACTAGCCTGTCAGCTGTGGGGGTCTAGAATCACCATGACAACTAATCTCTGAGCACCTTGCCATAGGCTGGGGCCCTGAATCCAAGGGAGAAAGTGCTGAACACTAATTTTCATCTCACTGCTTCCTGATTGAGGATGTGAAGTGACATCAGCCTCCTGCCTCCATGCCTTCTCCTCCATGATGGACCACAGCCTCCAACTTCAGGCCAACAGACACCTCCCTCTCTTGACTTGCTTTTGCTCATTATTTTGTTCCAGCAATGAAAAAACTAATAGGACTGTCCATCCAAATATCTTAAGTAGCAACCAGAGCATCTTAAAACCACTACCCGGAAGGGAACCTTAAGAGCAAATTACTGGGGGCTGGAGAGATGGCTCAGCAGTTAAGAGCACTGGCTGCTCTTCCAGAGGTCCTGGATTCAATTCCCAGCACCCACATGGCAACTCACAACTGTCTGTAATTCCTGTTACAGGGGATCTGACTCCTTCGCACACGCAAGCAAAATACCAATGTACATACAACAAAAATAAATAAAGATAATTTAAAAACAAACAGAACCAATTACTGGGGCAGAGAGGGAAAAATCTCTTTAATTAGTTACTGATTTTGAGAGAGGGTCTAGCTATATAGTCTAGGGTACCCTCAAATTCATGATATTCCTGTGTCAGTCTGCTGAGTGAGAATGACAAGTGTGGGGGCTGGAGAGATGGCTCAGTGATTAAGAGCACTGTCTGTTCTTCCAAAGGACCCGGGTTCAATTCCCAGCACCCGCATGGCAGCTCACAACTGTCTGTAACTGTAATTCCAGGGGAATCTGACGCCTTCACACTAGTACACATAAAATAAAATTAAATTAAGTGCGCCAGCATGCACAGACACGATGGGTTTACTAAAGTTATGGGCCTCACTTAAGTACTAATAAATGTCACTATTAGAAATCTGTTTTTAAAGTTTGAGGCAAAATCTTGCTTGTAGTGTGAGCTGAGGTGGAAACTGCAACACCCCTGCCTCGGCCCCTCTAGGTGCGAGCATGGCAGATGTGTATCATCCATCGTGTCCGATGGGGCTTCACTTTGAAGGAACCCAATCCCAGCACAGGACAAGCAGCACCTTGGCTTAATTCTCTCTGCCTACTTTTCAGCACTTGTGTTTTCTTTGGATTGTTCGTGGGGGTGTCTTGGAACCCGGACTCTTCCATATGTTTTGAGAGTTCTCTGCCACTGACATCTCAGCCCCTCAGAGGCAGATTCTAGGTGTGGGCTCCATATTCGAGCCAAGTCTCCGGCTCCTCACTGCCCTTTCGCTGCGCTGCAGCCGCTCATAGAGATGTGTAGAGAAAACAAAGGTATAAAGGAGCTGTTTTGAGTGTTGTGAGGAAAGGAGAGGATTAGTGAGGTGGATGCCCCCATTTCACTCTAGCATCTCTGTTTTTCCTTCCCTCCTTTCTCTCTTCCATTCTCAGTTTCTTTTGGTCAAGGTCTCCTATAGCCCAGACTGGCCTTGAACTCAAGTGTGAATTCCTGGTCCTTCTGCTTGCACTTCTCCAGTGCTGGGATAGCAAGGGTGTGCTGAGGATGGAGGCCAGGGCTTTGTGAGTGCGAGGCAGCGCTCTACCCACTGAAACACACCCCACAGTAACTCAGGTTAACTTCAAACTCCCTCTGTCGCAGAGGATGATCTTGGAGTCCCGACCCTTCCACCTCTGCTGCCCGAGTTCTGGGATGACAAGTGTGGACCAGCAGCCTGTCTCCCGTGGTGCTGGGGACGGAAGCCAGGGCTTCCTGGATGCTGGGTTCAGGCTCAGTCAACTCAGCCAGACCAGGGCCACTCCCTTCCTCCCTCCCTCTTTCGTGCCTCCAGCCCTCACCCAGCTGGACCTCCAGCCTTACCTGTGATATTCAGTTGTAACTCAGCTATGTGCGTCTGGAAGAAAACAACAGAAAACAAGGAACGCACTTTAGAGTCTCTCAAAGACCCTCCTGTCCGTGTGCCTGCTGGCTGTGGTCCATCTTGCATCCCCAATGGCCCAATTTGAGATATATTTTTTTTAATTGATTTTCTTTGCTGTAGAGTCTTACAGAGGCTCGTGAGAAGTTGCAGGCCTCACATACAGTAACCAGACCGCCCAAACAATCGGCTGGTTTGTGTTTCTGGAACGGGCGCCTCAGGCCATCCTTCCCACTACTTCACCAAAGACACAGGTGGGCGGCGCTCTGCCTTTCAGCCCCGGGCAGCTCCGGGTCCCCTCCAGCCGCCCAGCACTAGCTCTCAGTCCGGGACACGGTGGGGAACGCCGGGGTGGGGTTGGGGGGGCCGGGTCGTCCCGGATGCCTAAAGCGGCATCTTTCCCAGCCCGGGATCCCCCGTGTGCTCCAGGGCAGCGGGAACCGGCCTGGTCCCCCTGTTCGGCCTCTCCGGTGTTCTGTCTCATCTTCCTCTTTTCGACCCACCTCGTTCCGATTTTGCCCCTTTTTTTGTGTCCTTTGCCTGCGCTCCAGCGCATCCTCCAAGCGCATCTTCTCAGAGACCGTGCCCTCCGGCGGTCGGGCACCTGAATGTACCCTCCCTCCTTCCCCTTCTCTCCTCCTCTCACCTCAGATAGCTCCTGCGGCTGCTTACAAAGGCCACAGTAGAAGAAACAGTAAATCGCCGCGACCGTGAGCCCCAGCAGCGCCGGCGGCAGCAGCTGCTGGCCGAGGCGCAGCAACATGGTCCAGCTCCGCCGCGCCCAGGGGCCAAGGCGGCCTTCCTCCGGCATCCCCGCACTGATGGCGACGGCCAGAAGGCAGCAGGAAGCTGTAGCCGCCTCAGCCGAGCTTTTGAGGCTTCTGCTTGTCTTGACCTGCCCTTAGAACCCCCGGGGATGTCCGAGGAAGGGGAAGAACTGGGCCTCTTCGCCAGGGGCAGGGAAATCCCCTGGAGCCTTATGCCACCCTGCGCCATCCCGCAGACAGGCCTCCCCCCAGCCTGTCCCTGAGGAAGAGAACACTGTGTCTTCCAGCTGGGCAACCAGCCCCTGCTGCTTCTGCTTGGTGTTCGTTCATTCATTCATTCATTCATTCACCCATTCATTCAACAAACCATCCACTGAGCTCTATTAGTGGTTCAGAACTGGGCTGGGACACCGTAGGCCCTTCCACGGGGGCTGTTCCCAACATCCTACCACACTGGAACTCACCATCCAGCCCAGGCTGGCCTGGAATTGTTACGTCGTCTGGAGTGGCCTGCAACTCCTCAAGAAGCCCAGCGGGAGCAGAACCTGCCATGTGGCCAGGCTGGCGGCTAGCTCTGACCTCAGGAACACGGACTGGCAGACGTCTGGATGCCTAGCAGACTGGATAGCTCTCCCCTCCTCTGCCCCATGCCCCCCGGGAAGCTGAGAACAGGACCCATAGCACTCCCTCGCTCACTTCAGCACAAGATGGCTGGCGGGGGGTGGGGGATGGGGTGGTGTTGGTGTTCGCATGGAGGGGGAGGGGCTTGGATCCCTCCCCGCCCTGAGGCTTTCTGGGCAGTTCTGGTTGCCAAGGGAGAAAGACCACTTTCTTCAGTGGTGTGGCCACCAGTAAGTTGCGGTTGCTCCAGGAAAAGAGCCTCCTACCTATGACTCAGTGCCGCGCACACACACACACACACACACACACACACACACAGAGACGGGAGAGCCTGTAAGGCCTTAGGGGAGGGGAGGGAAAGGGGAAGGGGTAGGGCCGACGCGGAGGCCCTGCTGGGAAGAAAGGATTCAGCAGCGGGAGGCCGAGTGCAGGAGAGAGGCGAAAGGGGTGGAGACGATTAAAATTCATTCTGGGGGTGGGGGGCTGGACGGATGGCTCAGTGGTTAAGAGCACTGGCTGCTCTTCCGGAGGACCTGGGTTAAATTCCCAGGACCCACCCACACGGCGGCTCACAACTGTCTGTAGCTCCAGTTCCAGGATCTGACACGCTCACACCAATGCACATAAAATAAGAAATGGAAGAAATGAAAAAAAAAAAAATTCATTCTGTGAGTCCATGGAGCGGCGGATAGGAAAGAAGGCGCAGCCAGCCAGGCCCGGGGCGTCCGGTGGGCCCCGCCAGGCCTGCAGGAGCCGAGGGTCCGCTTAGAGCCGGCTTGGGCAGGCCCGGAGCCTGCTTCTCTCGGCTCCCCGGAGTCCTCTCCTCCTCTGGGCGCTCGGGGATCGCTGTGTGCCCTTCGCCGAAGCCCGTGTGCCCGGACCGTTCCGTGAGCACCTCGGCAGGCCCCGAAACACGAGGCGGCGGGGCCGTGGTGGGCACCGTCGGGCAGGAACGAGGACCGGGAGCTCGAACCCTGAAAGCGGGGTCGGGGCGTCGCGGCAGCCCGCCGGGAGGCAGGCACGGCCCAGCCGCTCGCGCGCGGGGGAAGGGACCGAAGAAGTGGGGGAGCTGAGCAGGCACGGCCGGGGGCAGCCGCCAGCCCGGGACGCGGGGTGCGGCCTCCGGGACACTGTTCCAGGCCTGACCCCGCAGCGCTGAGAGCAGGCATTTCTCTGCTTACGAAAAATCTCTAATTCAGGTGCGTGCGGGCGCGCACACGCGCGGGCGGCGCCGTCGGAAGCCGTAGAGTGGAGTTGGGGCTGCAGCCCCCGGGGGTCGTGAGATGCCCGCCGAGGGTGCTCGGAGCCTCCGCGAGTACGCGTAACGAAGCCGTTTCTTCAGCTCCGTTTTGGGGGCCTCGAGGCATCCAGTGTGTGGGGCGGGGACGGGGCGTCCCCGCGCGGGTTTTTACTGCGGCGACGAACACCGTGACGGGAGCAGCTGGGACAGGAAGGTTCATTCCACCTCCCCGAGGGAAGGCGGGGCGGGAACTCTAGGCAGGGCCGAGGCAGGGGCCCAGGAGCTTAGGGCCGTCTGCGTGGAGACGCACGCGCTGCCCTCCCACCCTGGACGGCAGCCCAGCGGCCCTGGCCTGCCCACGGGCCCAGCTGGTGGGCGCGTTTTCCCAGATGAGCTTTCCCTTTCCAGAATCACTCCACTTGCGTTAAGCTGACGCCGGGCTAGGCGGTACGCTGACTTGGGACTTGGACTCTGCGCGCCAGTGGTTTAAATCATGTTTCATTCGCTATCATCATCATCGTCGTCATCATCATCACCACCACCATCATCGCAGTGCTGAGGACAGAAGCTAGGAGAGTGTATCGTTGGCAAGTGTTGTCCAGACACCATTCACCCACACCTCCTGCCCCTCACTGCGCTGGGGGCGTGGCTCAGGGGTGAAGCACCTGCTTAGGATTCCCCAGTGACGAGCTGGGGTGTGGCTGAGGGGTAGACTCCCTGCCTAAAATCCTCTTGGGGAGGGGCTCGGGATGTGCTCTGGGATGGAGTGTTCTCTTTTCGTTACCCTCCTCTTTCTCCCCGCCGGCTAGATGGCCCCAGGGAGGGGCTGGGTCTATGCTGGCTGTAAGGGTTGGTGCTAAGTGCTTACCTCATGCTTAGTACAAGGGAATGGCTTTCATTCCCAGCCCGGCAGGCTTTCTGGTTTGGGGGGAGGTCTTCTGACCCTTTTTTGTCTTGTTTACTAGCTGGGAAAATGAGTTTACTGTCCCTTTTAGAGGCCTTCAGTGATTAAGTTGGCCACATCTTGGGTTGAACCCTTCCAAAACTGAATAGGGAAAAAAAAAAATTCACCTCAGGAATTCCACGGCAGCATCTGGGAAGTCACGTGGTTGCCCCAGTAACCTTTTATGGGATGTTTGCCAAGAGCAGGGCTTTCCCCCACCTGCAGGCTGTGGCTCAGCCAGGTTCGTGGTGGGGGTAGGGTGGAGGGAGTGGGATAGGGGGCGGGGTGTGGGAGGTGAGGGGGTGGGACAGGGCTCAGAAGATGAGCTCAGGGGACCCCAGGAACAGGAAGAAGTCCGTTTCCTGCTGGAATCCTAGGGACATCAGTCAGTCTCAGTGGCCTTCTGCTCTCCTCAGGACCGCTGGAAACTTCTCTATCCCGTCATGCACTTAGGTGTCAAGCCAATATTGAAACTGCGGAGTCAACGTTCCTCTTGGTCAAACTTAGCCATTTCCTCCCTTTCCCTTCTCAGGGGGTGACTCCAATTTGCTTCTTCCTGCCTGTGAAAAATGTGTTTTGGTCACATCAGCGTTTGGTGCTGTAATGAACACCATGATCAAAAGCAGCCGGGGAGGAAAGCGTTTATTTCATCTCACAGCTCTCAGCCGGCACCCCGTCATATTGCTGAGGGGCGTCAGCGCAGGAACCCGGAGACAGGCTGACAGAAACCAGCCAGCTCAGACCCTCCTCCTTCCCACCAGCCTCTTCTACTTTACACCTCTTGGGGTGACCCAGTGAGTTTCCGGGGTGGGGGCGGGTCACTCGCAGTGAGTGACACTGTAATAGCTAGAAAGTCCTCGGGGGCCATTGAACTGGGGAGGTCATTGCAGAGCGTTTCTGTTCTGATGTACTACCTGTTGTCATCCAGGCCTTTATTTTTGTGACGTCTCTATTGCAAATGACGTTTTATGTCCTCAAGATGGAAATTCAGACGGTTGAGGGATTAGGGAAGTGACAGCACATCAGTCGCTGGTCTCTCACAGTCATCTGTGTGCTGTGTTAACGCCGACTCTGAGTGTCCACATTGGTAGTACGTGGGCCACTCTGTAGCCTGGCCTCCGGGGACCTAGGTCTTATGTCATCACCTGCCCCCACCAGGTGGTCGTCACCTGCCCCCACCAGGTGGTCGTCACCTGCCTCCACCAGGTGGAAGTCACCTGCCTCCACCAGGTGGTCACCACAGGTGGTCACAGCTGCTGGATAAAAGGACTCCCCCCATCTCTCTCTGTCCTAAGCCCCCTTCCTCTCCCTTCCTGCCCTCTCTCTGCCCTCACGGCTAGTTTGCTGCCTCTACCCCTTTCTCCATGCCCTCCTCTCCCTTTCCCCAGTAACCCCCCTACACACCTGTTGCATGACGTAATTTCTCAGAGCTTCACCTTGGCACGGGCCTGCTATGGCGCCCCCTCGTCACATCCTTCATTCCGTAACACTGGTGCTGTGGCCTCGAGGGACTCTCCTAGGGTCTGACACACTGGGACACACCTGCTGCCACAGATCTGCCCTCCAGCCCACCCCACCCACCACCAGAACTAGGTAGCTTCCCTCTTCACCTATCTGCTCCATCGTCCCCGGAGCTGCTGCTTGCAGCTTCCTTGGGCCCTCCTGGGCTTCCATGCCCCTTCATGCTCTCTCCAACCACCTCTGCTGTGGAGCTGCCTGTAAATCCCACAGCTCCTTTAGGCCCAAGTGGCTTTTGTGACTCTTCCTCAGCCCTTTCCTGTGAATGAGACCCTACTACTGAGAGACCAAAAGATAAAGTAGCAGCTATTATTGAGACCTAGAGTAGGTACGGTAAAAAAAAAGTTAGTAATGCCCTGAGGGGAAGGGCCACCTCAGTGCATTCTTTCCCCACCCACTAGAGATACAGTTGCTAGGAAACTGGACCCTCCCCCTGGGGAGGGACACCTGGTCATGGTCAATGGTCTGGGGACCTTCCTATAGCCAATCGATTCAAAATGTAGCATCTTGACCAATAGATGCTTGCCAGGCAGGAATTGCCCCTGCCTTGGGCATGCTGGGAGGGACCAGAATCTATAAATCATCCAACTAACCTGGGGGCGGCGTGCTCAGCTCCCACCGCTTTGGCGGTGGGTGTTGTGGGCCCAAGCTGCAGCTTGTAATTTACAATAAAAAGACCCCCATGTGTTTTGCAACGGAGTCGATTCCTGTAGATCTTTTGGGGGCTCGCGAACTGGATATAACACTGCTACAGTTGGGTTTTCTTCCTCATCTTCTGCTCTGTGAAAACCCTGGTGCCAGGAGCTGAGTTTCCTCTGGCTAGGCCAGACCACCGGCTCCTGTTGGCATGTGAGGACCCACTGAGCGGCTTGGTCTTTGGTTTGTCTTCCCTGTGGCCTGGCGTAAGACAGATCTTATATATATAAGAGGTTTACTAGGTGGATATGGAGAGAGAGAGAGAAGGGAGAGCAGGACATGATGGGGGAAATAAAGAGAAGGGGGAAAGAGAGAGAAAGGAAAAGAGAGAGAAGGGGAAAGAGAGAGGGGGGCGCCCCAATAGAAAAAGGACCAAGAAAGGAGAGACCAAGAGAGAGGCCAAGAGGGAAAGGACCAAGAGTGGCCGAGAGAGAGAGAGAGAGAGAGAGAGAGAGAGAGAGAGAGAGAGAGACCACGTGTCAGGTTGTCCATTTAAGGGGCAAGGTAACCACACCTTCCAGGTGTGGCCACCTGGCTGGAGACCCATGATGACATCCTAAGTTGCTAGGCAACCCAGAAGCAGGTTTTGTTCCAAAATCCTAACAGTAACGTAAATGCAACTCTAATTTAAAGATATGTATCTACAGAAACTTAAAAATGTTTTTATGTATCTACAGAAACTTAAAAAATGTTTTTAAGTGCCGTGTTGACCATGTGGCTGTCAACCAGCCATGTGACTTCGCCAGCTTGTGATGACCACGTGGTATAAAGCAACATATAGGAAACTTCTTTGTTGGTATAATGTTTTTTTGCAGTGTATGCACCTTACCCTTGTTCGTTCAAATGCTGATTTCCCCTCCCATCTGGTTTCAATCTGGATATTGCATTGTCATACTTATTCTGGGCATCCTGTCTCAACTGTGTGTAAACGGGCCAAAATAAAACAACTAGCCACAATGTTGCGCAAAGGGAGGAGTCAGAGGGCAGGAAATGAGTGGGAGGAGAAAAGGTAAGGAGAGCTAGGAGAGAGAGCTGGAGGACAGCTCTTAGAACTACGTGGAGATGGACTGGACATAATATTTCACAAAAAGCAAGTATAATGTGGGAAATCTAAATGTTAGGAAACTATGAGGGCTTGGAGGTTTAGGAGGGAGTAACTATTGCCCAGCATGGTGTTCTAGGTTAACTAAAGACATCCCAGTGTCTGTGTGGTGATTTGGGTGTACAGCCGTTTAGGACTAACAGCAGTGCTACCAGAAGATAAACCAACAGTAAATATTAATAGTCACTTACACTTCTTAGTCCTAACGAACTCTTTGTTTATGAGTACACTTCCTTTTAGACTAAGAAAGCAAGTGTCATTTTAAACTGCTATGGATTTTTATATTATGGTAGACATTCAGGGCTGGAGAGATGGCTCAGTGGTTAAGAGTGTTGTCTTCTCTTCCAAAGGACCCGGGTTCAATTCCCGCATGCACCCTCGTGGCAGCTCACAATTGTGTGTCCCAATTCCAAGGGATCTAACACCTTCACACAAATGCACATAAAATAAAAGTTAAATGATAGACGTCCAAAGTTATATTTTTACAACCTACTGTCATTCAACCCTGGTTTAAAATATTCCTTGGGGGCCGGAGAGATGGCTCAGTGGTTAAGTGCATCATCTGTTCTTCCAAAGGTCCTGAGTTCACCTCCCAGCAACCACATGGTGGCTCACAACCATCTATCGTGAGATCTGGCGCCCTCTTCATGTTCAGGTGGACATGCAGGCAGAACACTGTCTACATAATAAATAAATAAGTCTTAATAAAATAAAATATTCTTTGATCATGAAATTTCAAGGTTATAAAGGTCAATTCAGATCAACATAAACTATGTCTTTGCTGGTATGTGGTCATTACATGTTTATATTCTGTCTAAGTTATAGATTATAGACTTACGAGTTATTGGATATGGTTAAAATTCATAACTCAGAGTTAGTAATTGAAAGTTTGTGCGTAATCTTTAACCATGTGACATGATTCCAAGGACACTTAAGTTGAGATATTACAAAAACACAATTGAGAGATGTTAAACTTCTTTTAAAAAAATTAGAAGGTTTACAATATTAAAAAGTTTAAAAATCAATGCCTTAAAATATTTTAACCTTGTTTTTGCTAATGTTATTATACTATAATATAGCTTTAGATTTTTATAAGCTATAGATTTTTTTAAAAAAACTAGATCATACAGGAAACTGTTTTGTTCTATAATGGCACACCATATAAAGGTCAGAAAAGTTCCCAGTCTCTTTATGAACTATGCTTATGGATTAAAAAGTTTTATTTTGATTCTAGAAGAGCCCCAATTCAGAATCATTCCTCTAAACCCAACAGGGATGGAACCTAAGTCTTTAATGAGAATTAAGAAATGCAAGTTAACCTTACAAATGATCAAGTCCTTTAATGTGTCCAGGAATATATTTATAGTCATGCTAAGAACCAATTAATTAATTACAAGATTAGGCTTTATTCAGCCTCCTTTACATGACTTCAAAATGAAGCAGAAGGTTAGTAACCACAAATAATCAAAGTTTGTGCTTTGGATAGGTGTGTGGTCCTCAAACGCTTCCGAGATCTGCAGAATATGCCATTTGAAATGTTTACTAAGAAAGCTTTTCATGTTAGCTCCAGATAGCACCCCTAATTGCCTCCAAAGATGATGCTGGGCACAGAAGAAACTCCACCTGAAACTTGCTTCAAAGGTGGGAGAGCTGGCACTGGGCTGTAGCCTGCCCTTTGCCTCCATTGCTGTCAGCATATTGTTCAAACTATGGACAGGGGGGCACTGGGAAGTGGACTGGACTATTTTGCTAAGACAAATGTACCAGAGCCTCTCCCAGTTCCTGCTTCACAGAAAAGTCTGTCAGATCTTCTGGGACTGGCCAAAGATGGGTGCCCCAATGACCCAGGAATCCCCGGTGGCTGTCCCGGTAGCCCGTAAGTCTTGCTCACTTTTTATAGACTTGGAAGCTGCTTGGTCTCACTTCCTGCTTGCTCAGGTAAATTTTATTCTTCTCAGGTCTCTGAAGAGTTTGAAGACTAGAGTAGTGAAAGATTTATCAGTTTGACAGCAGAAACCAAGGTTTCAGATGGCTTCTGGGTCCTCTTCATGTGTAAAGAAATAATTTTTCTTACATGTACATTTGGAACTTTTAGGCCCGTGGTCTTCGTAGTTGTGGGGAGGCGAGTCCCCCAGCCAGGGGAAGGGGGAAGAATCCTATCCTCTGAAATAGGCAATAGGTGGGGATCTTAGGCTGCTGACCGAGAGCACTTACCTCGAGTCCACCTGACCTGTGACTAGTAGATCCAAATGGATTCTCTGAAGCTTATAAGAAGCTTTTTAGGTTTACAAAAACAGATAAATTTTAAACATGATAGCATTACCATTGTTTTTAATTTATATTGAACCCCACATAGTGGAGAAGAAGTTTGAGGAATGATTTCGGGTTAATAGCATGAAAACTCTTTAACGTGAGCTCAGGGAACACCAAAACCTTATGTGTGGAGCGGAAGGGGCAAGAGCTCGCTTGATTTTGACTTTCAGCATGACTACACATCATCAAAGAGGTTTCTTCCCTCTATCCGGAAGGCTGGATGTATATAATTTTAACACAGTGAGAAACACTTTTAAGTCCATACTTAAGACAACCAAAGAAATTTAAAATACTGATGGCGGATCCCATAGGGAATGTTTTATTAGTTAGTTAATAAATTAGAGTTCCATTGATTAATGTTAAAGCTCTGAACTTTGAAGTCTTAATACAACAATAGCATAGTAGCAGGAAGAAATCTGAAGCTTTTTTTCATTCCTTTCATTTACCTTAAATCACCTTCTTATCACCATTTAGGCTTTCACTTGCATTTATCAATCTTAACGCACCTTCTTAGACCCTAAAATACTTTCTCAGGTCCTCAGACCTTAAGTTTCTGTATCCTCAGGCTTTACATAAACTTCTTCTTTTTTTTGTGTGTGTGTGGGGTTGTCAAGACAGGGTTTACATGTGTAGCCTTGGCTGTGGTGGCACATGCCTGTAATCCCAGCACTGGACTTGCTTTGAAGACCAGGCTGGCCTCAAACTCACAGAGATCAGGCCTGCTTCTGCCTCCCCAAGGTTAAAGGTGAGTGCCACCACGCCAGGCTCCAAACAGTCTTTATTTTTTTTTTAATTAATTACACTTTATTCACTTTGCACACATTCTTCTTATCCAATTATTCACCATGAGACACAGGGGGTGGACCTCTGGGAGCAGTCATAGTAAAGCAAGTTGTTGTTGTTGTTGTTGTTTTTTAAGATAAAGAAATAGGTAAAGTTACTTTGAAACCCATTTTCTGAGTCTGGTAACTAGGTACACTGTAATAATCTCAGAGAATCATGTTTTTGGGCAGGTGAGGAAGTGGCAAACATTTACATATAGAAAGCAGGCATTGTGGGCCACAGCAATGGTAATATATCACATATCCTGCCAGCACAGCAATTAATAATCGAGAATTCAGGAACGCACCTTCATAGCCAGTTGATATAGTATGTGTGTGGGTAGATTACCCCAACATTCATGTTCTACAGGTTTGTGGAAGTTGATTGAAAGCACCCCCATGGGCCCACATGTTCGAATCCTTGGTGCCCAGTTGGTGGAACTGTTTGGGGAGGATTAGGAAGGTTGGCCTTGGCGGAGGAGGTTTTAAGAGACCACACCATTCCTAGATGGTCTCCGTGCCCACGCTTGTGAGAGCTCAGCTGCTGCTTCAGGCCATGCCTGCCTGCCTGCCGCTGCCGTCCCCCCACCATGATAGCTAGGGAGCCCCCAGATTAAATGCTTTCTTTTACAAGTTACCTTGGAAATGGTCTTTTGTCACAGCAATAGGAAAGTCACTAAGACAAAGTTCCGTAACCTCCCCAAACAGTGCCACCAGCTGGAGACCAAGTGTCCAAATACATGAGCCTATGGGGGACATTTGTCATCCAAACCAACCCAGACAGCAGCGTGCAACTATGAGCTAAAATAAACAATTTCCCGAGTGCTGCACCTGACAGGGTGATCTCAGAGCAGCAGAAGGTAGTCAGTGGCCAAGCACAGGGACCTCCCCATGCCCACACAGAAGACATTGTCCCCTGGCCACAGACCCACACAGAGGCTGCTGTTCTCTGGCCGGATGCCCGGTCTGCTTGGTCAGAGCTTCTGGATATGTGAGCTCCCATGATCCTGTTTTCCTTATGTGATCTTTGTAATGGTGTCAGTTGTGAAACAGATGAAAATTGTGATCAAAGAAACAGACCTGAGTGGATAACGCCAAGCCCTAATCTACAGATGTTATGAAGCTGTGACTTTCGAACGGCAGAATCTAAGCACCTCACTCAAACGATGAAGATGTTAGGGTAGGTAGGCTGAATGTTGGCAGGAAGGCACCTCTGTGGAGGAGGCGAATCGAGACGTCATAGCCACAGCCCTGCACATTTGCGGTATGTTAGAAATTGGATGATGATGATCAAGGACATGAAAATAGGAAGACTGGCTAGAGAGAGAGGAGTGGCAGGCAGAGGAGGACGAGAAGAAGAAGGTGTAACATAGATGGGACCATAACACACTGGAGACAAGTATGGGGTTGCCAGGAACAATGTGCAATTAAGAATTATATTAGCAAAATTAAATCCTTACTTATCTACATTTCCCAGCAGTTTCCTGATTGCTCAGTGTTGAGCAATTAGCAAAGACATAAGCAGTTAGACATAGATCTTAAAGTAGCATGTGTTCATCTGAATGGATCTTCATAACCTTAAATTTTTATCATTGTGTACAGTATATTCTAAACCAGAGTTGAATATTCAGTGAGTAGGAGGTGTGGCTTTGTTGGAGGAAGTGTGTCGGTGGGGGTGGGATTGGAGGTTTTATAAGCTCAAGTCTAGCCAGTGTGTCATGGTTTCTCCCTGCTGCCTGCGGGTCGTGATGTGGAACTCTCCTTCTCAGCACCATGTCTGCCTTCCCGCTGCCAGGCTTCCCACCGTGACCACAAGGGACCAGACCTCGGAACTGCGAGCCAGTCCCAGTTAAATGTTTTTATTTTTTTATTTTTCTTTTTTTTAAGGGTTGTCATGGTTGAGTCGAGCACGATGGTGCACGCCTGTAATCCCAGCACTCGGGGAGGCAGAGGCAGGTGGATCTCTGTGCTTTCAAAAGCCAAAAAGCCAAAAGCCAAAAAAAAAAAAAAAAAAAAAAAAAAAATCATAGCATCTGTTAGTATTTGGGCAGCCTGCTTCTGGGTTGCCTAGCAACCTATGATGTCATCTTCTGTTGCTGGCCAGGTAACCACACCTGGCAGACATGGTTACCTTGCTCCTTAACGGGACCAACCGGCCACTTTGTCTTTCTCTTGGCTCTTGCCTTCTTTTGCACCCCCCTTCTCCCAATCATGTCTCACTCTCTCCTTATCCCTCTCTCTTCATCTCCATCTAATATAAAATCTGCTGTGCACTTCATCATTATTTAATTTGGTCCTAATATTGGTGCTTTTGGCAGGGAAGGGCTCTCTCCTGGTAGCATCTGGTCTGGTCACGCCAGGACCCCTTTCGGACCATGAATGCCTGCAGCAGGTTTTTTTAAATTTTTTTTTCTTTTTCTTTTCCTGCTCTATCTATCCCTAATCACCTATGCCTTAAAACCTTTGCTTTCTCCCAACTGCCCTGCCCTTACCACGCACAGCACATCTGTCCCGCTGCTCACAGGTGCTCCGAGCCCCGGAGCGATTGCTGGAGACTGCCCACGCACAGGTGGCTTTAGATTGCACCACTGCCTCAGGCCCCGTGGGCAAGATTTTAAATTTCCCTCAAAACGCCCGCCACTAGAGGCTGGCTTGCAGAAAAGCGTTTTCAGTTGCGCTGACTTCCATGCCACGCACACACAGCCATGCCACGCACACGCAGAGAGTTTTAAACAGGCCGGGACAGCCCTGAGCACCAGCAAGCACCTGGCCTCACTATGCCGACACAGTTGCACACCACACATGTGAGCCGCCATGTTGACTTTCAACTAAAAAGCTGCACCGTGAGCTCACCCCTGTCCCACTCCTGCAAAACTCCAAGCTGTGCTCATTCAAACACTGACCTCTAAGGTGCTACTTCCAAGCTTTTAAAAAAGTCTTTTCTTCCGGATTTCTGTACACTCTACTCTTAAATATATATAT
>REGO01000952.1:369713-384455 GCA_010120015.1 Rhombomys opimus
TGTCCATTGTTTTGTGGGGTTGCTGGTGAGGTCATTATGTCCTGATTTTTGTTGGGAGTGTTCTTATGTCTGCCTCTAGCCATCTGGATATTTATAATCCTCACTGTTTGTTCCTCAAGATTGTAGTTTGGGCTATGATCCTCTCTTTCTGTTTTCTGGACTGTTTTTTCAAGAAGATGAGAGAGGTTCACTGGTTTGGGAGTGTGCACTGTGGTTTCAGTTTGCCTAAGTAAGGAATGTGACGCTGGCGCTATTCGAGTGCCCTTTTAGCGGGCGCAGTGTGCATGCGCGGATTCTCTGACTATTGAAGTGGCCTGCAAGCCACGATTACGCAGTTCTGTCTGAGATCCAGGGATTGTTTGCCTGGATTACACTAGTGGACCCACAAGGCAGAGGCTTCAATGTTGGGGTCGCTATCCCAAGAATCCCTATGATACCCACACTAGGGGTGTGGGTGGCAGGGATCTCGTCTGGTTGGTTCTGTGGAGAGGCCCTGGGTCTGGGGCAAACTCCCTAGAAGGCTCACTCACTCTCTTGCAGGACCAGTTGGAATGCACAGGGGTTCCTCTTGCTCACCACTCTCTGATTTGGTCCTGCTGCGGAGAGTGCACGGGTAGGCTAACAGTCAGCTCTGTGACACTGTGGCTGCAGGACTCGGTGTCCACCTTTCCTGTGTGCTGCCTCTTTGTCCTTTCCCTCTGCCAGGAGGGGTTATGTTGACTGGTCCCAGGGTGGCTCGGGAAAGAGTTAGGTTGAGTGTTCTCAATCCCAGATCCCGGGCCCAGATCTCTCTGCCAGAAGCAGCCTGGTGGTAGAGCCTATGTTTGCTGATCCTGAGAGAGTACCAGGTAGGGTTGAGTGTCCTCAGATCCAGAGCTTGGGTTTCTCTGCTAGGGGCTGCTGGGTGAGCTGTAGAGAGGGTGCTGTGTCCTTGGCAGGCTGCCTCTCTATCCTTCCCCTCTGACCTTCCCCTCTGCTAGGGCGAGCTTATGGAGGTGCTCTCAGGGGAGTGCCAGAAGGGGTTGGGGCTTCTTGGTCAGATCCTGAGCCGGGGTTTCTCTGCCAGGGGTGGGGGTGGGGCGCCAGTGATAGGACTTGCTACTAGACCTTATTGCGCTGGACCCAGGAGAATCTCAGGACATGTAGAATGACCATAGTCCCAGATCCTGAGCTGTAGTTTGTTTGCTAGGCGCAGCCGGCAGCACTGGAGTTCTGGCAGTGTGAAGTCGCTGTGCGCCTCTTTATCCTTCTGCTCCACCGCGGCAGGGTTATGGCGGCATTTGGGGGAGTGCCCGAAAGGATTGGGTTTTCTCAGCCCCGATCTCCGGTTGGGGTACAGACAGTGTGGTCTGTGGCAGATTCTGCTGGCTGCCTCCTGCCTCCTCCCGAGAGGGAGTAGGGATTTTGAGCTGGGCACGCAGCTGCTCTCCGCACGCAGTGGGAGCTCAGTTGTGATGGCGGCAGGTACCAGTGGTCCGAGAGACCTTCCAGGGAAAGACTGGGTGACCCGTGATCAGACTCTCAACTTTGCTTCCCCGTGGGGTTTTCTTGCGCCTGGGACTCCCAGTCTCAGGCACCCTTGTGCCCACCAATCAGCCTGGGAAAGTGATGGGGACACGCAGGCTTGGGGCACCAGCCTGGAGACCCAAAGCCCGCGTTAGCTGGGATCTCTTCCGGGTTCTGGCTGGGCAGCCGAGAGTGGACCCGACTGATTCCCACGCCGTGGGAGCCTCCCCTCACCTGGGAAACACAATCGCTGCAGTTTTAGGGCCCAGAGTTCCGTCTCCTGGTCGCTGCACGGAGTGTGCTGTCCCGCTTCTCAGACGCAGTGTTCTCCCGGCGCCGCCATCTTGGCCCAAGTCCAATAAATTTTATATAATGATAAAATTTCAAAGTTATAAAGGTCTATTCAAATTGAGCTAATTTAAAATGTATGTCTAACTGCCTATGTCTTTATCAATTCCTAAATTAATAAATGCTGTTTCTCCTGCCATGAGCTACCTATGATCCAGATTCACCACTAGGCTTTCTAGCTAATAGATTTGCTATAATAAATTCAAATGTAATTTTAAAATTTCTTTATACTGTTCTACTATATTGTTGGTTTTAAAACTCATAACTCAGAGGTTGCTACATACAAGTTTTTACCAACACTCTAAATTAAGATCTATTAATTTTAGAGACATTTATTTATTTATGTTAAAACTTGGTTGTTGTACTGTATCAAAAGGTTACCTTTACTATCAAAAGGTTAAAAATATGCTTGGTCTTGTTTTCTAAAAATGATATCATTATTAATCTATAGTATAACCTAGACTTTTATAAGCTTTAACTATTTGTATACTAAATCATACAAAAAACTGTTATGCTCTTACTTTAATGGACTATATTTATGACTTTTAAGGCTCCAACTTAATAGGGACAAAACCTAAAGTCCTAATATTTAATGGTTAATAAATGCAACTTAATAGACAGTCATCTCATAAATAATCAAGTTCTCCAACGTGTCCAAAAATATATTTATAGTCCTACAGAGGCAAACATGGTCTCACTGCCATCTTTAAACAGCTGAGGATGGTCACTGAGTCACCATACAGGAGTTGGTAAAAATAAGAAGAGAGGAGCCTTCCCGACAGGCTCATCTACAGCAAAAACTATGCTCCAGACCTTGGCTGCTGCTCTGAGGCTGTTGGCACTCCTGCACAGAAAACAAGAGGTCTGCAATGCCCCATCCCGCTGGGGTATAGCCAAAAGTCAATTTTGCCAGGTGATTATTTGAAATGCAGCCAGGAAGGATGCTGGTTCCACAGCTGTCTCAACAAGCCATGGCTGCCTGCCAGTAGACTGGCCTCTGGAAGTCAAAATGCTCCCATGCAGGTTTGTCCTCTGTGCTCAGCCATGGAGGCTCAGCCAGCACAAGATCCATAGATACTTCCAGTTTTCAAGCTCCTTGGTCTGGTGGAGGACAAACGGCTCCTAGATTCAGTGATCTCCACCACCATTGCCCAGCCCAGGGTAACATTGCAGGTCTGTTTTGACCTCACACTGGGGTCCCACGGACATGTTGCTGACTTCCTTCCATCTTGGAAGACTTCAGATGCCTTCTCAGTTCTCATCACATGCAGGAGACCAGGCTTTAAGCCTGAGTCGTAGAGTCGTTATTATCAGGCCTTGTTACCAGATTCAAGAAACAGGCCTGAATGACACCTTTTACCATCACTTTAGCTAAAGGACAATAACTGTTCATAACAGTCTCACCTATGTCTCATGGTAAATAACTAGATACAAAGGCCAAAAAAAATGTTGTTTGAGGGTCTAAAAAAGTGTCTTAAGATTGGTAAACACAAGTTATACATGTTTGAGAGTCTAAGAAAGCATCTTAAGGTTGATAAGTGCAAGTTATAAATGTTTGAGGGTCTAAAAAAAGTGTTTTTTAGACAAGGTTGGCAAATACAAGTTATAAAGGTTGCAAGGTCTAAGGTGATTAAGGTATCCTAAATAGGTAAAAATGCTTAATATTTCCTTCTGTTGCCATGCTACTGTTAGAGTGACTGTCCAGAGCTTTGATCTCTATCAATAGAGCTCTGATTCATTAATCTAACTCTAATACATTCCACTATACCACCCACTATCATGGTTCCAAGCTCAAGATTTTAAATCTCCATAATGTGTACTTATAGTAAAGGTTAAGATCAAGTGAGCTTCTGTCCCTTCTACCTCACGAAAGGCTTCTGGCTTCTACCTTTTCAGAACTCACCTTAAAGAGTGCTTACGATGTTAACACAGTTGGGTATGTCTACTGCCTTTTCTACAATGCAGACTACAATTGTGATGCTAACATGTCTAAAGTTTTATCTCCTAGTAAAACTTAAAAGTAATTCTTGCAAGCTGCAGGAAATCCGCCTGAATCCACCTCTCAGGTCAGTTAGGCTCCAGGTAAGTACTGCACCTATTGCCTATGTCAGAGGGTGGGATTCCTCCCCTTCCCCTGATTGTGAGACTTCCCTTTCCTGGCTGCTTGATTGCTACCTTCTACAGGCAGCACTGGCTGGTGAATTCCCCCTATTGTCCAGCCACTGGATTATGCTCACTGATCAGTATAAAACGCCTCTCTTGGTAAGGGAAACTTGACCACTGAGCAACTTGCAACTTTCTACTATCTTTTGAGATGAAGGGACACTCCCCAACCATGCTCTTCACTGACTACGGTTGAACCTTTTTACCGACCTCCATTTAGGACTTCCTCTTTCCCTTGGGAGAGATTTTTTTTCCCCCTCTATGCTGTTTCTCCCCCTCACGTTTGCCTACGGAAAAACTTAGCACTAGGTAAACTGTGTCTCCTATGGGCAGATGTGCCCTTGGTCTCTGGCCAAAGCTGACGAGCTGTTGGATCAGGTAGGACCATATCTATTGGGTCAAACTTTGCTCTTGGGACGCCTTGACAGGTCGCTGACTCCTACCCTCCCAATGGAAATAGTCCATTCGTCTGTTCCTACAGGTTCTCCTCTTGTATGTCTTCTGGAGAATTTCAGGTTTCTATACCTAGTGCCTGATTTAAGGACCTCTAAGCTTACACACCTCTGTAACCAAACTTGGCCTCAATTTCCTTAGATGACAGATCTAAAGAAAAGCCTTTTTAATTACTGCCAATGATTGGGTAAATAGAGGTTCCCTCAGGTAATGGAGGTCCCCATGTTCAAGTCTCTTTGATCCAAACCTTCTACCTCTGTTCACTCTCCCCAAAGTTTTAAATGTCCATAACCTACTTAACTTTATCTTCTGCCTCTATATATGTTTCAGTACTCTGTCAGACCCAGATGTTTCCTATATCCACAACAGTGCCAGAGCAGCTACCACAGGTGTTCCAGTCTGACCTCACAGACTTCCCTCAAGCTGTACCTGCACGTTCCCTGCCAGCCATGGATGTTCTCACAGACCCTGGACAGCATCAACACAGCCTGTTCTTCCTGCACTCGGCCAATATTTCAGCCTTTTGACCTCCCTATAGCACCTCCAGTGTCAGCAGGAAGTAGCCAGAAGAGATTCTACTTATTAACAAAAGGCTGGAATGGTGTGCTTCAGGCCCAGGACAAGTAGCTCCAGGTTCTCCCAGCATTCCTCAGTCCCCATCTGCTGCCTTGCATGGCTGGCAACTCTCTACTGGCAAACCTCTATCCTAAATGTTCCAGGGCAAGGGCTTCCCCTTCTCCTCTTGACCATGTAATCTGGACATTTTGTTGCTATTATTTTTTTCTCTCTCTATTAACCCCTTGCATGGCAACCAAGAGCTGCTTCCAATGAACCTCAATTTACACACTTTAACTCACCTTTCATGAGAAGCAGCCCAAGTTCCTCATTTTTAATTATAGAAAAAAAGGAGAAATGTTAGCATTTTCTCAGCCTGCTTCTGGGTTGCCTAGCAACCAATGATGTCATCATGTGTCATGGCCAGCTAGCCATACCCGGCAGGCATGGTTACCTTGCTCTTTATAGGGACCAACCTGCCCCTTTGTCTTTCTTGGCTCTTGCCTTCTCTTGCCCTCTCCCTTTTCTCTGTTGGGCCCCTCTCTTCCCCCATCATGTCTCGCTCTCCTCTTCTCCCTCTCTCTTCATCTCCATCTAATACACCTCTTTCATATGAACTCTGCTGTGCGCTCCATCATTGTTTAATCTGGTCGTAATATTACTCTTCACAGGGACAGCAACCTTGAGACAGTTGGGTTTTGGGGAAAGGGCAAGCATTGGCTTTGGTTGGGTACTGCCACAGTGAACCCACCAGGTGCAAAAGGACAGCTCCAAACCACTCACACAGGAGGCCCTGGTTAAACTCCTGAGTCACAAAGCAAACCCAAATAGCCAAATGTGATAAAGAGATTCATGAGGAGGGGGCAGTGGCAGGGAGTGTGGACGAGAGTGCGAGGAGCTAGAGAAGGTGGGGGTGAGAGTCAGGATACATGTGTGTAGAATTGTGAAAGAACAAATTTTCATTAACAAAGGAAAAGGCGGGCAGGGCTGTGTGGGCGCGCAGGCGCACATGTGTGTCGGATGCGGATGGGATGAGGGTGTGTGATGAGGTGGGGGGGTGGTATTTAGCAGGCAGTCTGTGAGTGACAGTGGAGGAGGCTGCCCTCATGCCTGTTGCGCACTGAGTATCTTGGCTTCCCCCTCGGTTCTGGCCTTCCACAGCCCCCGAAGCAGCAGAAAGCTGACCAGCACAATGATGGACGCATCAGTCTGTTTGATGATCATCATCTCATCATGTCTATCAAAACGCCATGCTGTGAGCTGGGGACAGCTCAATAGGTAAGATGCTTGTGTGGAAGTGTCAAGATGGGTACACACAAACTGGATGTGTACTGTTTGTGTCTGTAATCCCAGAGTCCCTGGGGAGAAATGGGAGGTGGAAACAGGAGATGCCCTGGAAATTCACAGGCCAGGTGAGCCAATTTGCGCGCATGCACACACACACACACACACACACACACACACACACACACACACACACACTGGAGCAGGCTATATCTTACACATAAAACGTGTTTAAGACACCTTTAATCCCAGCACTCTGGAGGCAGAGGCAATCGGATCTCTTTGAGTTCAAGACCAGCTTGGTCTACAGAGTGAATTCCAGGACAGCCAGGGCTGTTATACAGAGAAACCCTGTCTCAGACAGCAGCAACAGCAAAAGAATTTAGCTGGGCATGGTAGATGGTACGTTTTATCGTCATCTGAACTCTTGGAAGGCTGGAGCAGGAGGATCATGAGGTTGAGGCCAGCCTGGGATACAAAGAGAGCTAAAAAAAAAAAAAAAACAAAAAAAACAAAGACTGAGATATAATATCCATTTGATAAACTACAGGAAGCACTGTACAGGAAGCACCGAGGAAGCCTACTGAGCCTGAGGATTGCGAAACGGCTGCATGGCTCCTGCTGAGCTCCCAGCGACGGGCTGAGACGCAGAAGGCAGACAGCAGCTGCTTTGTAGAATATGCTTTTTAAGCATAGTGTCAGGAGAACAGGTGGACCGGCAAACCTTAGGGAGTTGTGTTAGCTCTCCACTGCCTTGATAAAATACCCGTGGAAGTCAACTTACAAAGAGGGAAGGTCTGTTTTTTGGCTTGTGGTTTGAGAGGTCCAGTCCATGGTTGCTGGTTTGGTCCTTTAGGCTCTCGGGAGGGTTGAAGCCTGTATTTAGATCTGCTCAATTTAGTGACTGTGAAGAAAGGGGGAGAGGTGGGGAGAGCATGCCAGGTGGGGGGGGGGAGTGAGAACCCAGGGGAGAGAGGCAGAGATGGGAGAAAGGCAGGTGGGAAGTAGAGGGGCAGACAGACAGTAAGGACAGACTGTTCGCTTCACGAGCACCCCCCTCAACCTACTTCTTCCAACTAGTCCCCTCCCTAGTTCTTGGCCACCTGCAGTCCATTACACTGTGACTGACAATGGCAGGATTGGAGGAGGTCTGAGTCCTCTGGATCCAGTTGCCTCCCCAGGACCTCACAGTGGAAGCTGCTCATTGGTACCAAGCCTTGAGCAGCCCAGGCTGGCCTGGAGCCCACCATCCTCCGGCCTCAGTGTCCTGAGATTAGACATGTGTAACCACCCTCAGCCAGCCATTGAGATAATCCTCTCAGTTATGTGTGTGTGTGTGGCATGTGAATACACCATGGCATGTGTGTGCCTCTCTCCTCCCACCAAGTGGGTCCTGGGGCTGGAACTCAGGCTGTCAGGCTCAGTGGGAGGCACCTTTACCTGCTGAGCGCCGCCACTGGCCCAGCCATTTTAACCCATGTTTGAGGGAACGTTTCTTTGGGGGAGGAGAGGCTAACGACAGGGTTGATTCAGAGCAAGGCTGTCAACCTTCCTAATGCCAGCACCCTTTAATACAGCTATTGCTGAGGTGACCCCCAACCGTAGAACTATCTGTCGCTAATTCCTAACAGTGGTTCTACTCTTGTCATGAATCATAATAAAAAAATATCTGATATGCAGGATGGCTCGCATGTGACCCTTGGGAGGGGGTCATCCGATGCCCGTTAGACTCCTGAGTTGAGAACCGCTGTTTTAGAGGGTGGAGTCTGGCTTAGTTACGTTTTTCGATGCCGTGTTGAAGAGTCCAGAAAAATGCTGTAAAGAAAAAATGCGGGCATGCGTGAAGAAGGGGGAAGGAGGGTGGAACCGGGAGGAGAGGAGGGAGGGGCTTATAGGGGGGATACAAAGTGAATAAAGTGTAATTAATAAAATAAAATTAAATTAAAAAAAAGAAGAAGTATGGACTGAATGTGATAATAATGCACTGTACACCTGGGTAAAATTCTCCAATAAGTTAAAAATATTATGTTTTCTAAGTGAATAAATACAATAAAGGTTTTAATAATGACAATTTCATACTTTCCTGTTTTATGTGTTCTTGTGTTGGGGTGTGTGTGTGCATACGCACACAGCTACAGGTCAATGTTCGGTGTCTTCCGCTGTTGTTCGCCATCTTCGTTCAGTTCTGTTTTTATTTTCAGCTTTTGGAGACTTCTCCACACTCATTCTAGAGAGGCAGCACCAGTCTGCAATCCTAGCAACACTGGGTGAGGGATCTTTCTCCCTGCATACTCTCCAGCACTTGCTGTCTGTTGTTTTGTTGATCTTCGCCATTCTGACTGAGGGAAGACGAAACCTCACAATTCTTCTGATTTGCATTTCCTAATGCAGTGACTATTTTCTGAGCCATTTATTACCCGGTTTTTATTTCTTTTGTGAAGTCTGTTCGGATCCATAGACCATTTTGAAGTTGGGTCATTTGTTTACTTGATCTGGTTTTTGAGTTACTTATATATTCAGGGTACTAACCCTCTCCCCAAGGGGAAAAGCAAAAACAACAAAAAACCCGGCCCAACGGGCAAAACCCCCTTAACTGGGTGAATAAAAATATGTATGTGTGTCCCTGAGGCCTACAAATATTGGGAATACAGGAAGAGAGGGAGGGGTGGATGGAACTGATTACAGTTTTTAAAGGTTACATAACGGGAACTTGTCTCATTTTTTTAAAAAATGTATTTCACAATGTTAAAACATAAAAGTATGAAATTTTCATTATTAAAAGTTTTATTGTGTTTATTCATTTAAAAAATATAATAATTTTAAGTTATTGGAGAATTTTCCCGAGGTTTACGGTGCATTATCACAGTCAGTCTCTACTTCTTCTTTACAGAACTTTTCTGGACCCTTCCACATAGCCCCCACTCAATGTCCTGTCTCTTTCTACAGCACCCTGAACTCAGCTACCCATGTATGGATGGCTGTCTGGGGCTTAATGCCCTACAGGAAATCTCAGAAAGACTGGTGGGGTAGGGTGGAGGCTAGTGAGCTCCTTCCTCATCCAAGTTGCTTGATTGCTCGTGAGCAAGTGACCACATCCGCAGTGAGTCCTTAAGTGCTCCAGCCCTATCTTGCAGTTACCATTTCCCACCTCTGCCCTGTTCTCCAGGTCTTGCCTTCTTTCGTCTCTATTTTTAAGTGCCTGGAAACACTCAAATTCTATAAATTCATATTTTATTTCTATTCCATATCTCTGGCCGAAATACTCCAGTCAGAAGACAGACTCCACGAGACTGCCCCGTGAAAGGTACCGTGCTGGCGTGGTGACCGGGTGGGTAAAGCGTTAGCCACTCAGGCATCTGGAGCTGAGTTTGAATTTGAGAACCAAGTAAAGTTGGACATGGTAGAGAAGATGGAGAAGGAGCAGGAGAAGATTAAGGAGATGGAGGTGGAAGAAGAAATGGAGGAGGAGATTGAAGAGATGGAAGAGGAGGAGTGGGAGAAGACAGAGAATGTGGAGGAGGAGGAAGAAATGGAGATCGAAGAGATGGGAGAGGAGATGGAAGAAGAGACGGAGGAGATAGAAGAGGAGGAAATGGAGGAGGAGGTGGAGGAGGAGAAGATGGAGGAGGACCAGGCCTGACCTCCTCCCCCGAAAGTCATCAGTCGCAGGAACTAGGCCATAGGTCACCAATTCCAGAAATAAGAAAACCGTAAAATTCCCTACCCAAGGAATAGCCTGGAGGTAAGCACAAGAATAGGAAGGTAACTTTTCTCAGGGTGGGGCAGGGACATAAAGGGTGGAGCCATCTTTGCTGAGGGCTGCCAGCTGTGATCAGTTCCCCGTTTATCGCTAAGTGCAACTTCTGTCCTTTAAGCTTTTTGTTGTTTGGTCTTAGTAATACAGTGTGGTAGGAACAGCAAGATTTTCCAGCCCTCTATGATTAAAAGGTTTGCTTTGCTTTTAGTCCAGAAATATATTTAAAGTTATGCTAAAAACTGCAGGTGGTGTTGAGATTGAGCTTTACCTAGTCTCTTGTTTATGTTTTCAAGGTTAAGCCTAGCATGGGTAACTACAACGTTTGCCTATGTACATCTACTTGAAATAGATATGGTTCTAAAATATTTATCTAAGGACTATGCAGAATTAGAGATTATAACATTCTGTTTTACAGGATGCAGTTTAGAGCAGAAAACTAAAGATAGACCAAGAGTAACTTATAGGCTTGCCCTCAAGCTTGTCAGAGATCTGTGGAATATGACATTTTAACATGTGTAAGCTTACTATGACAGACAAAAAGTCCCAAGATCCTGGCAGTAGCTCCCCAAGTCTCCGAGAAGATTTGGGCACAATGACAGATGACTTCAACTCTGGACTGTGGTATGCTAACCATTGGACAAAACTGCCCCAATTGGCCCACCACTAGGGCTCAGCCTAAACTGTGGACGTACCTGTGGACACCTGGAGAATCATTGTTACATGTTGCTGAAGGTGAGGTGAGATCAGTCTCTCATGTTTGTTTTTTTCCCACAGAAACAGTCTCTCATCTTCTGTGCCTGATGGCCAGGCTGCTTCTGCTCATAATGCCATGAGACCACAGGAGCCAGGGACAACTGCCTAGGTGATGGACTGACCAGTCATGTCTGTCATTTTGATTGGTACATTTATTTAGTTTATAATTTATCCTTCTTTGGTCTCTGATCACATTGATGGCTAAGGTAAGCTAATGGTAGCTTTGCAGCTAAAGAGCAGACAGTTAGATCCACTGTTAGTTCATTGGTCAGTTCATTAGCTATTTAGAACTACTAGATACTAGATCTCTTATTTAGAAAGGCAAACGGGTTTGCCTTGCTCACAGGTTTCATGCTAATTGCCTGTGTCTTACGGTGAATAACTGGATAGAAAAATGTAAAGTTCATATAAGGTCTGAGGATATGAAAGTTTAATTTATGAGCATCGAAAAAATTGAGGATCTAGGAAGATGTTTCAAGGTTGGTAAATAAAAGTTATGAAGGAGAGCCTCTCTAAGAAAGTGTTTCAAGGTTGGTAATTGCAAGGAAAATTGGAGGATCTAAATACGTATTTTAAGGTTGGTAAATGCAAGTTGTAAAGTGTTTGTGGGTCTAAAAAAAAGGTGTTTTAAGGTATGTGAATGCAAGTTGTAATGATCTAAGAAAGCAATTTAAGGCATATTAAAATGGGAGCGATTTCAGATTTCTCTCCTCTCTGTGCTATTGTTGTGCTTATGTTGTTACAGAATTTCAGAGGTTCAGAATTTTGACATTGATCAGTAGAGTTCTGATAAGCTGATGGAGCACTGACAGCTTATTATTCAGCCACCAGCTTGATATTTTAACTTCCTTTGGTTTTCTCCTGGAGATAGACTTAACGGTGCTTCTCATCATGTTAAAAATATCTGTTTAATGTGTATATCTGACCCAAAAGACATAGTTTTCACTAGGTCTTAATGGCATGAGTACTCCTGCTGTCTTGTAGACACCTGTTAACTGCTTTTTCTAAAGTATGGATCTCAATACAATGGTGATTCTACTATACTTTCTTTTGTAAACTAAAATTCATGAGTTTCAGGAAATCAAAAAGTCAGAAGACCTGGATCTGCCATAGCTCAAATGGACCCAGACACATTTTCCCTTGGTTTTGCGATTCCTCACTTTCCCCATTTACTAGACAAATTTTAACTTCTGTCTCTAGTCTGAATTTGTCTCAGCAGATTTTCACCTGTGTTGGTATAATGTTCTTTTAAAATGTATATGCCTTACCCTTGTTAATTCAAATGCTGATTTCCCCACCCCCAACTCTCTGGTTTCAATCTGGATACTGCATTGTGATAATCACTATAAGCATCCTGTCTCAACTCTTGTGTAAACAGGACACAAATAAAGCAACTAGATACAATGTTGTGCAATGGGAGGAGCCAGAGGACAGGAAAGAGGGGAGGAGCTAGAAAACAGGAAGGGGCGAGAAGGAGGAGGAGCTGGAGGAGAGTGTGCACCAGGAGCAGAGCGGGAGGGGAGCTTGGAGGACTTGAAGCATGAATCAGACCTAAGATTTCACAAAAAACAAGTATAATGTGGGAAATCTAAATGTTAGGAAACTGAGGGCTTGGAGGCTTAGGAGGGAGTAAATATTGCCCAGCATTGTGTTCTAGGTTAACTAAAAACCCAGTCTCTGTGTGGTGATTTGGTTTTACAGCTGCTGAGGATTAACAGCAGCGTTACCAGAAGTTAAAACAATATTAAATATCAATATCCACTACAACAAATGGCGCCCAACTAATCTAAGAATCCACACCCTTTAAATCATACCTTATCATAATTTGGTGGGGGGAATAAGCTCCCAGTGATGCAAACAAAACTTAAAATCTAAAAACTCCCAGGTCAGTTACTGTCTCTTTAAGAGAGACTTTTAAACAGGCCTTGGAGCAAAAGGCAGCCTACTGTGGGCAGACCTGAGACTTCCCTAACAAAACTAGCTGCCACTACAGTCTAACAGGATGGAAGAAACAATAAAACAGACTTCTTGGAGCTTGGCTGATAATCTATTCTATGGTTTTAAGACTGAAATAAAAGAAAGTCTAGAAATTGTAACTATGCTTACATTCATAGTCCTCAATTTAACTTTAATCATTGCATTAGCCTTTTATGTCTTCTCGAAGGCAAAGGCTTTAGAAAAGATACTGGAACAGCACAAAGAACAACTAGAACAATATAAAGAAAAAATTAAAAGTTGGAAGAGAGGCAAAAGACAAAAATAAAGAAAGCCAACCAAAGGTGTTTAGAAAACAAACGTTGGCTTATCCAGTCACTATACAGCAGAGACCAGCAGATGATGATCATCCACTGAATTATCATGAAGCTGAATGGAGCCCTGTGGAAGTGCTAGATCTGAGGAAATTTAAGGAAAGTGTCACTAATTTTAGAATGCATTCACCATTTGTAAAACAAATGTTGACTTCCTGGTCAATCAGACGTAGAGTAATCCCCAAGGATTGGGAGGATATGGCAAAGGCAATATTAGAACCTGGACCATATTTACAATGGCTGTCATGGTGCAGAGAAGAGGCTAGAGAGATAGCATATAAAAATAGAGCCAGAGGTGTTGGTGTTTCTAAGGAACAGCTACTTGGTGATGGCTTTATGCTGACACAGAGATACAAGCTGTATATAACGAAGAAACCTTAGCATTATGTCACCTAGCAGCCTTAAATGCCTGGGACAAGGTTGAGGAATCAGGAAAAAGGCTTGAGCCATTCTCTCAGGTCATACAAGGTCCAAGTGAAACATTTACTAACTTTTTGCAAAGATTGACTTCAGCTGTGGATAGAAGTATATCAGATCCACTAGCTAGAAAAGCACTAATAGAATCTTTAGCTTTTGAAAATGCTAATACTGATTGCAAAGAGGCAATAAGGCCATTAAGAGCAAGATCTGCTCCAACAGACGAATGGATTAGAAATACAATTGATATTAGACCTCATTCACCCAACTTGACCTAGGTAGGAGAAGCTACCTCAAAAGACCTTGGGAGATGTTGTAATTGTGATGGGCGAGATTACTACAGAAGAAATTACCAGGAAAACCAAAATAATTCAAGAAGGGAGCCTGTGCTTCCTAGAATATGTAGAAGATGTGGCAAGGGTCGTCACTGGCCTAGTGAATGTAGAGCAGTCACAGATAACTGGGGTAATCCTTTATCAAAGACTGCCCAAGGGGGCCTCTTGCAGGCCCCAGAACAGAACAGGGATACTCCTCCACAAGAAAATTAAACACCACTGCTCTGGGAATAAACATTAAAAACTTGGACAGTGAGGCCAGAGCAGATTCTATAGATAAATCAAAAAACCAGGAGAACAAAAAACAAATATATTGGCAAGCCTCTATAAATGATCAAAGGCCAAAGTTAAAGATAATTTTAAATAATATTGAAATTGAAGGCTTGGTAGATACTGGGGCTGATGTCACAATTATTACTTCTAAATCTTGGCCCCCAAATTGGCCACTTCAGGAGGTGGATATTCAATTCCAAGGAGTTGGGACTTTATCTAAAGTGAAACAAAGTGTTAGATGGCTTAAATGTACAGGACCAGAAGGTCAAATAGGAAAACTAAGACCATATGCGGCTGAGATAGCCATAAACTAATGGAGAAGAGATCTGTTACAACAATGGAAGACCCAGATTGACATCCCCCCAAGTTCTGAGACAAGCCCAAAAACAGGTAATACTCCTGATAAAGAAGCTAAAATTATTAAAAAATGTCATCAAAAACAGTTTCAGACTGTCCAGGCTGTCCATAAACAAAATACAGCAGAGGCCGTCTTTTCAACTGCCTGTTGGGAAGCCACTGCTAATAAAATTCGCACAGCCTTACCACTAAGGTGGTTGGCTGACCAACTTATTTGGATTGAACAATGGTC